>CM042422.1:6282862-6602153 GCA_023634145.1 Thymallus thymallus
CTGGTTGTGAGAGAGAGGTTCTAGTTCATGCAACTGTCATTTGAAGTCTGTTCCGTGCCTGTATTTGTAATGAATGTCTACTTGTCTACTTTGAGCAGGAATATGGCTATATTGTTATAAAACTCTGAATCTTTGGTGACTAATTCTGTTTCTTTCTTTCTCTCTCTCTCTCTCTCTCTCTCTGTCTCTCTCTCTCTCTCTCTCTCTCTCTCTCTGTCTCTCTCTCTCTCTCTCTCTCTCTCTCTCTCTCTCTCTGTGTCTCTCTCTCTCTGTCTCTCTCTCTCTGTCTCTCTCTGTCTGTCTGTCGCTCTCTCTTCAGAGTCTTCAAGAAGTCCAGTCCAAACTGCAAGGTAGGTCACAACTCCCCCTTGTGTGCCTGCTTGCTAGTGCATGTGCATACTTGTGTGTGTGCATTCGTGCATGCCTTTGCTTTTGTGTGTGTGCGTGCGTGTGTTTGTGTACGTCAGACAGAAGGTAAGGCGGGTTCCTCCCCGCTCCCTGTAGAGTATATTTCTCCCTGTAGAATTTCTCTCTCTTCCTCTCTTCTTTTCTTTTTCTCTCATTCTCAGCTCATCCCTTCTCCTGGATTAAGCTCGTAGCTCGTCTCTTTACAACACTTGATTATCTCTTTGTTTTATGTCTATTGATTTAGATGATCTACCCTCTCTGCTCTAACTGGAGATATTTCCTACATACAGTACCTTTTTTTATTGATTTTTTTCCCCCTCTAGTCTCGTCTCTTCCTTTGAGCATTTATTTCATTCTCTCCATGATGGAGGGATCAGTGTGTGTAGATGACGTGTTTTGTGATCTGACTCCACAAGGGAAGATAGTATACAGGAAGGGAGTGGAGAGACTAGGGGTCAGTGTGTGTTTTACCTGCATGGTCTGATTTAAAGAGTAATGTTGATGTACATCATGTTTTTCTTTCCATTTACCCATCCTCCTCTGTTTTACCCATCCTGCTCTGTTTTACCCATCCTCCTCTGTTTTACCCATCCTGCTCTGTTTTACCCATCCTGCTCTGTTTTACCCATCCTGCTCTGTTTTACCCATCCTGCTCTGTTTTACCCATCCTGCTCTGTTTTACCCATCCTGCTCTGTTTTACCCATCCTGCTCTGTTTTACCCATCCTGCTCTGTTTTACCCATCCTCTCTCTCTCTTTCTGTGCCTCTCTCTGTAACTATCTCTCTCTCTCTCTCTCTCTCTCTCTCTCTCTCTCTCTCTCTCTCTCTCTCTCTCTCTCTCTCTCTCTTTCTGTGTCTCTCTCTGTAACTATCTCTCTCTCTTTCTGTGCCTCTCTCTGTAACTATCTCTCTCTCTCTCTCTCTCTCTCTCTCTCTTTCTGTGCCTCTCTCTGTAACTATCTCTCTCTCTCTCTCTCTCTCTCTTTCTGTGTCTCTCTCTGTAACTATCTCTCTCTCTTTCTGTGTCTCTCTCTGTAACTATCTCTCTCTCTTTCTGTGTCTCTCTCTGTAACTATCTCTCTCTCTTTCTCTTTCTCTGCCTCTCTCTGTAACTATCTCTCTCTCTTTCTGTGCCTCTCTCTGTAACTATCTCTCTCTCTCTCTCTCTCTCTCTCTCTCTCTCTCTCTCTCTCTCTCTCTCTCTCTCTCTCTCTCTTTCTGTGCCTCTCTCTGTAACTATCTCTCTCTCTCTCTCTCTCTTTCTGTGTCTCTCTCTGTAACTATCTCTCTCTCTTTCTGTGCCTCTCTCTGTAACTATCTCTCTCTCTTTCTGTGCCTCTCTCTGTAACTATCTCTCTCTCTTTCTGTGCCTCTCTCTGTAACTATCTCTCTCTCTCTCCTCTCTCTCTATAGCTCACTGTATATCTGGGAAAGAGAGACTTTGTGGATCACCTAGACCATGTAGATCCAGTGGGTGAGTAGTAACACAGACACACAGTAATGTTGGATCACCTACAGCAGGGTCTTTCCACTCTGGGGAGAACGGGCCCTGGGCTAACCCCTATTAGTGATGCAACATCTAATAGATATACACACACACACACGCACACACACGCACACACACGCACACGCACACACACACACGCACACACGCGCGCACACACACACACTGTTGTTGATGTAATGTTGTCGGAAAATCACATCAACCCCCTGGCGTCTCGCTCCGGGTTGCTATGACAACAGCGCCTCACGCGTGTAACCCTGACTGATACACACAGGACTACGGTATCAGAGCAACCAAACAACCAGCATAATAGTTTTTCTATGACACACACACACACAATGGGACTACTTATGGAACTATACAACAACTGAATTTACGATACATTAGGGAAGTATCAGGGTCATTATCACCTGTTTTTAAATCCATACGCTGCTTTCTATAAGACATTATAAATGCTCAAACATGCCCATGACAAGTCTAATAATATGCATTGTAACTGTAGGCTTTAAGTAAAGGGTTACCATAACTATTCATGTAGAAATAACTTTGGTGCTTTATAACTTGTTATAAGCGTGTATGAGCCTTTACATTGTCTTATAACAAGGCTTATAATATGTTATGTCTCTATATGCATAACCGTAGCTTTCATCAGAGGGCTCCACTTACCTGTCAAATCTGGACTAGCACCAACCTGGACTATCAACCTCTGTATTTTTGTGTTTGAGCTGTATGATGAAGCTATATTTGGGTCTGTATGATGAAGCTATATTTGGGTCTGATTTTGTTTGGCGGCCCAGTACAATGCAGGTTCAGTGGTGTGTGTGTGTGTGTGTGTGCAGTTAAACTCTATAAACTTCCTCATCATCATCATCACATCATCTTGGGTAACACGTAATATGATCACTGTGTGTGTGTGTTCTGTCTCTTTTTCTACAGATGGAGTGCTACTGATTGACCCAGAGTACTTAAAAGATCGAAAAGGTGTGTGTGTGTGTGTGTGTGTGTGTGTGTGTGTGTGTGCGTGCTAGCATGCGTGCGTGTGTGATTTCATTTTTTTTTTGTATTTTTTTTAAATCAATCAAGTGTTCACAATTTCACATCCCTTTATAATTCTCTTCTCACATTCTCTTCTTCCCTCTCTACCTCCTTCTTCATTTTTTCCTACGACCCCCCCCCCCCCTCCCTCCCTCTCCCCCTCCAGTCTTTGTGACTCTGACCTGTGCGTTCCGGTATGGTCGTGAGGACCTAGACGTTCTAGGGTTGTCCTTTAGGAAGGACCTCTACATCTCCACGTTCCAGGCCTTTCCTGTCGTCACCACAGAGGAGCGTGAACCACTCAGCCGCCTGCAGGAACGGCTGCTGAAGAAGCTGGGCCTGCACGCACACCCATTCAACTTCACTGTGAGTTCTATAGACTGGCACACTGTTCAGCAAACACACCAGTTAAAACTGTGTGTGAGCATGTCTTCGCTTGTGTTTGTGTACAATTCTGTGGTCGTGTATTTCTGTCTCCGGTGTCTGTGTGCCTGTTTGTCGGTGAGCAGTTGGGTATCATTCTGTGGTTTGACTGCTAAATATCTCTCTTTCAGATCCCTCAGAACCTGCCTTGCTCAGTCACTCTACAGCCAGGACCAGAGGACACAGGGAAGGTACAGAGACCTCACACACACACACACACACACCTCTGTCTCGGTATCTCTGTCTCTTTCCCTCTGACTCTCCCTCTGTCTTCATCTCTGCTCAGGCCTGTGGAGTGGACTTTGAGGTCAGAGCCTTCTGCGCCAGGACTGTAGAGGAGAAGATACACAAAAGGTTCTATGTAGTCGAAGCTATGTGTTTTGATTCAGGGATTCGGTGCAGAGGGTTTGTGATGTATAGGAACTCTGTGCTGTTGATAATCCTAGTGTGTCTGTGTGTGTGTGTTTTGTTATACGATTGGGTGCGTATAGCTTTTTCATATGATATTATGTATGTTATTATAGGAACTCGGTGCGTCTGGTGATCCGTAAGGTGCAGTATGCCCCAGAAAAGCCTGGTCCTCAGCCCATGGTGGAGACAACGCGATCCTTCCTAATGTCAGATAGATCCCTACATCTAGAGACCTCACTGGATAAAGAGGTAGGACAAGACAGACAGACGGACAGTGACCGACACGCATAGACAGACGGACAGACGCACGGCTGCACACAGACGCATGAATTAGTTAAAAGCGTTATGCAAACATTTGGTTGATTGATTGGTTACAGCCTGAGATTATCCCCCCCCAACCAACCGAATTCACTCCTCCCCGTTCTCTGTGTTTTCCTTTCCTTCTCTCTCCCTCGCCGTCTTCCTCTCTTCCTCTCTTCCTCCCCCTCTCTCTCAGCTCTACTACCACGGAGAGCCTATCAGTGTGAATGTACATGTCACCAACAACTCCACCAAAACAGTTAAGAGGGTGAAAATCTCAGGTAAGACACAAAATTGTAATCAGCTGGCCCCGACCCTTATTTTCTGCAGAAGCCCCACCATTGCACTGCTGATGCCTACCCAGACCCTACACACCTGCAAACATCGAGGGGTTAGGCCCAAGAGGGAGGGTTACAGAGACATTTGGGAATGGCTGTATCAGAGAAGAGGCGCAGACTTCCCATGTTCCCCTTCTGCCACTCCTCTGCTCTCTCCACCTTTGTTGCCGTGTGTCTGTCAGTATTTTGACTCTCCTGGTGTTGCTAACCCTTTCTCTCCCCTGCTGCAGTGCGTCAGTACGCTGACATCTGTCTGTTCAGTACGGCTCAGTACAAGTGTCCTGTTGCACAGGAGGAGGCAGAGTGAGTACCCGTTCTCTCCGAAACCTCTCTCTCCATCCCCGTATCCTCCTCTTCGTCACGTTCTCCCTTTGGCCCTTGGGACCACACTCTCCTTTTTCTCCTCTGTGAGAGAATGTGTGGCCAAACAGATACACTCTCGTTCTGTTAGATTATTTCTGCATAACTTCTACCCTCGTTTTGTATGACCCTCTATGCTCACCAAAAAAATGTTCCTATGCTTCGACATCACTCCTGCCCCTCTCCCAAAAAACAAACCCCCCTCCTTTACTGGTACTACCATTCCAGACTCCTCCTCTCAGCCCAACACCTCTCCTGCGCTGCTACCTCCCAGAGACCCCAGGCAACCTCATCTCCTCCCCGTCTAGTAACATCACAGCCCGTCGTCCCGTTGTTATGACATCATGGAGTTGGTCTTCTCTCTCCACCTGTAGTTTTACAGGTGACCGGTGTAGTGCTGTATAGATGTGACACCTACAATAAGTCTGTGGGCCACGCCTCCGACTGGTGAGTAGAGGAGCAACACTGGGATTGGCTTAAAGTAACTGTCCAGTGTTTCCAGATTTCTACAAAATGGGATCTATAATTCGTTAACTAAGTTTGTTAAAAAGCTGCTTTTCTGTGTTGGAATGGTGTGGGCGTACCCCAACAACAGAATGGTGTGGGCGTACCCCAACAACAGAATGGTGTGGGCGTACCCCAACAACAGAATGGTGTGGGCGTACCCCAACAACAGAATGGTGTGGGCGTACCCCAACAACAGAATGGTGTGGGCGTACCCCAACAACAGAATGGTGTGGGCGTACCCCAACAACAGAATGGTGTGGGCGTACCCCAACAACAGAATGGTGTGGGTGTATACCGGTTATTACAAATATTAATTTGAGTAGACCACTGATGACATGGCAAGTATTTTTGAAACGGTCTGTTTAAGACACAAGTTTGAGCTTAGTTTTTTTAAGTATTTTTTTCTCCAATTCATGCTTTGGCCTCAAATACGAGTATAGGATGAGTCAACAACATTATTTGGGTATAAGTTAACTTTTAAAAGTTAGATTTTCACTGGACAGTTACTTTAACCCCCAGAGCTCCCAGACCTCCCCACAACCCCAGAACCTGGCTTAATTTAGGCCCAACAAAACTTCCTCTCATAGCCTAAATCTTGATCCCTAACCTCCCACCCTGATAATTATCCTTCTGGTCCCCCCTTATCCAGTCCTCTTCAAGAAGCCAATGGCTCCAAAACCCAATTGCCTTCCTCTCAAATTGTGGGAAATCTCTGACTGGTACCCAGTCTCCTTCAATACTCCTCTCTGTTTGTTCTAATGGCCGCATCTATAATCCTTTCCTGCCTTTCACCTTTCCTTACTCCTTCCCAAGCGTTGTGGATGCATGTACAAGAGTGAGTGAGTAGGAACCAACCACATATAATGAAACAGAGAACTGATCAGTCCTTTCTCTCTCCTCCACAGTGACCAGGTGTCCCCCAGCAGTACGTTCTGTAAGGTGTACACTCTGATTCCCATGCTCACCAATAACAGAGAGAAGAGAGGCCTGGCTCTGGACGGGAAGCTGAAGCACGAAGACACCAACCTGGCCTCCAGCACCATGTAAGAGACTATATATATACAGTATAGTTATAGTGCATTCGGAAAGTATTCAGACCCCTCGACTTTTCCCACATTTTGTTACGTTACAGCCTTATTCTAAAATTGATTAAATTATAATTTTTCCTCATCAATCTACACACAATGTATTAAAAATAAAAAACGTACAAAATAAACAGAAATATCTTATTTACATAAGTATTTAAACCCTTTGCTATGAGACTCGAAATTGAGCTCAGGAGATGTTTCTACAACTTGATTGGAGTCCTCCTGTGGTAAATTCAATTGATTGGACATGGTTTGGAAAGGCACACACCTGTCTATATAAGGTCCCACAGTTGACAGTGCATGTCAGAGCAAAATCAAGCCATGAGGTTGAAGGAATTGTCCTTAGAGCTCCGAGACAGGAATGTGTCGAGGCACAGATCTGGGGAAGGGTACCAAAACATTTCTGCAGCATTGAAGGTCCCCAAGAATACAGTGGCCTCCATCATTCTTAAATGGAAGAAGTTCGGAACAACCAATACACTTCCTAGAGCTGGCCGCCCGGCCAAACTGAGCAATTGGGGGAGAAGGGCCTTGGTCAGGAAGGTCACCATGAACCCAATGGTCACTCTGACAGAGCTCCAGAGTTCTTGAACCCAATCGAACATCTCTGGAGAGACCTTAAAATAGTGATGCTTCCCATCCAACTTGCTAGAGCTTGAGAGGATCTGCAGAGAAGAATGGGAGAAGCTCCCCAAATACAGATGTGCCAAGCTTGTAGCTTCATACCCAAGAAGACTTGAGTCTGTAATCGCTGCCAAAGGTGCTTCAACAAAGTATTGAGTAAAGAGTCTGAATATGTTGAATGTAATATGTTGAATGTAACCCCCTTTTGCATCCAGTACAACCTGAATTCTTCGGGGCATTGATTCTACAAGTTGGAAACGTTGGTCCATGCTGATGCGATGGCATCACGCAGGTGCTGCAGATTGGATGGCTGTACACCACTGCCACCAGCCTGTACCGTTGACACCAGGCAGGATGGGTCTACGAACTCATGCTGCCTCTACCAAATCCTGACTCTACCATCAGCATGACTCAACAGGAACTAGGATTCGTCGGACCAGGCAATGTTTTTCCACTCCTCAATTATCCAGTGTTGGCGCGTGCCAACTGGAGCCTCTTCTTCTTGTTTTTAGCTGATAGGAGTGGAACCCTGTGTGGTCGTCTGCTGCAATATCCCATCCGTGACAAGGATTGACAAGTTGTGCGTTCTGAGATGCCGTTCTGCACTGTTGTACTGCGCCGTTATATGTTTGTGGTCCGCATGTTAACCTGCACCATTCTTACCATTCTCCTTCAACCTCTCTCATCAACGAGCTGTTTTCACAAACAGGACTGCTGTTGACTTGATGTGTGTGTCTGTTTGATGTGTTCCAGAGTGAAAGACGTGTCCAATAAGGAGGTTCTGGGAATCCTGGTGTCTTACAGAGTCAAGGTCAAACTAGTGGTGTCCCGTGGAGGGTACGTTGCATCTTGGCACTACTGTCTGTCTTACATAGATTCATGAGGTGGTTGTAAGTAAACATTTCCACCTGGATTGAGCTGGAATGTTTTATGAGTATTAGTTAGTCTCTGCCTGATGTCTGAGTGGTCTTCCACTGGGCACAAACTGGTTGAATGAACGTTGTTCAAACTCAATTTGTTAATTTGACATGGAATCAACGTGGAAAATACATTAGAATTGAAAGAAAGTCATCAAGGTAATTTGTTGTTTTGGGGGTGAAAATTCTACCACAAGATTATGTCATCACGGTAAGCAAATTTCTACTTAGACAAACCTTGTATAAAATATGTTGAATTTGTAACTTTAAAACAACGTCAGATGTTCAATGTTAAATTAGGCTAGGCAGTATTTCCTACTGGATAATTGATACATCTACAGCTATCCTTTGATCATCCTTTGGTCTCCCATCCAGGGTCTTTTTCCAAGCCCAGCTATGATATTTGTCAGTGACTATTACCAATGTGCTATCGTGAGAATGATTGTTGAGCGATCTCCACTTATAAAGTAAATAGATTCACTGTTGCTATCGAAGTCATTCCAAAGGGTCGTTTTAACTTTGCATCTGCACTGTTTCAAGTAAATGTGCTTTTGTAAAATTGTCAGTGGAAATTGTCGTCCTTGTTGTATGGTTTGTTTAGCTTTTTTTGGGGGGGGGCATACATTTTAAAGCCTCAGTGTCCTTCTGCTAACTTGTAATTGCTATGTATCTTCTGATTGGATAGTTCCATCTGTGGCTCAGTCTGGCTTTAATTCCACTTTGTCTACAAATGTGTAATTGATATGTTGTATTCACATCTTCATCTCAACCAAAACAATGGTTGTTTTTGTAAAATGTTCAGGTTTTTTTTTTGTTAAAAGTAGTCCTTGTGCATATGGTTGTATGGTTTGTTTTAGCTTTGCAATCATTGGTTTTTGTTTGACATACATTTTAAAGTGACAAATCAAGAGTCTTAGCAGTCTGTTACAGTGGAATTGGCCAAAATCTCCGTCAAGTGCGTTGACAACCAAACACAATTCAATATCACATTTGAAATACAATAAATAGCCTATTAACTTGTTAACAAATTATATGTTGGATTGACGTCTCCATCTCAACAAAAATTAAGTTAAAGAATGGGATTAAGCCAGTGGCTCAGATGGAACTTTCCAAACAGCAGATACATTTCCTTTAAACATTGATATTTGGTTGGGTTGTCAACCATACACTATTCAATATTACTTTTGTAATATAGTAAATAGCCTAAAATGAAGGCTATCTTACAAGCTAATGTAACGTTCAGCCTTAAAATGGGTAACACATACATGGCCACATTTTGAGGTTACTGTAACTATAAATGTATTGTTATGCAATCATATAAAGCGTGCTTGTTCAAGATAGCATGCATAGGTCGTCGCAGGCCCGTGGAGATCTTTACCATTTTCTTTATTTATTTAACCTTTTATTTAACTAGGCAAATTGCGGTAATAATTGCCACACAATCTCAAACCGCATTGATCACTTGCACCATGTACTTTTAATGTAATCTCAACTGCAATCCAGGTAATTTGGTTCTGCTATTAGATGATAACACATTAATCTGTTGTATAAATAAACAAAATATCTGTATTCCCATTTGAACTTTGCTGTGCTTTAAATGGTTGAGAGCGGCATTTGGGTGACAACTAAACCAAAATCAGACATTCTTTTTTTGTATCTTTTGGCTTTCGTTTTTGAGTGGGTGAATATAGGCTGTAATCTCATTGATCAATGTCTCAACCAAATATTCACGTTGAAATGACGTGGTGCGCCCAGTGGGCTGACGTTGCTTTTAACATTACTGTGTATGTACAGCGATGTGTCGGTGGAGCTGCCTTTCGTCCTGATGCACCCCAAACCCTCAGACCAACACATTTCCAGACCTCAATCAGGTACAGGCCAATGTGTGTGTGGTCGAGAAAAATATGTTTTAAGAAATACAAGTGTTTTGCAGTGATATTTACCTATTTTGCAGTGATATTTACCTGTTTTGCAGTGATATTTACCTGTTTTGCAGTGATATTTACCTGTTTTGCAGTGATATTTACCTGTTTTGCAGTGATATTTACCTGTTTTGCAATGACATTACTTTCTCCCACAGTCGTCCCAGAAGCAGATGCCCCAGTGGACACTAACCTGATCGAGTTTGAGACAAAGTAAGAGACAGAAAAAGAGAGAGAGAGTGTGTGTGTCTCAGATTTCAATTTAACCTTGTTTATTGAACACAATTGTAATATATCTTCCTCCCTTCCTCTTCATCTTCCCTCTCTCTCTCTCTCTCTCTCTCTCAGTAATTTCTCTCCAGATGATGACTTTGTGTTCGAGGACTTTGCCCGTCTGCGGCTGAAAGGAATGAAGGACGATGAGGATGACCACTTCTGCTAGTATTCCCTCCCCCAGGACCAGGCGCCCAAACCTGGGGAGAGGAGCTAGGCGAGTCACTGGTCTAGTCTCAGCACCAGACAATAGGCCCAACTCCAGAAAAGGGGTGCAGGAGTTTAGATTTTCTAAAAACCCCTTTCTCTTCTTATTCTTCATTTTCTCCCCTCTTCTTTCTCTTACATCTGCGATGGCATTGTTCATTTCTACTCCTTCGCTTTTTTCCCCCCCCCACTCCTTTTGTTTGAGAAACAGAGATAATGAGAGAGAGATGGAGATATTTATAGGGAGTGTCGAGTCGACTTTCTCTGTTTTAGGAAATCGTTGTATACGTTTTGCGTCCATTCGTTGATTCAGGGTTGATCTTATATGTTCTATAGGTCCCACTTTATAAGAAGTGGGCAGACAGACAGATATAAGTTGGTAATTATATACATGATTGAATACCATGTAACTAGGGTGGCAAAATTCCGGCAACTTTTAAAAGATTCCCAGGTTTACCAGAAATCCCGGTTGGATGATTCCGGATTTCCTCCTCATTCCCTCCTAATTACGGGTTCTTCCAACCGGGATTTCTGGAAAACCTGGGGCTTTTGGGAAAGTTTGGGGAATTTGTAACTTGAATGTACAGGACTACATTGCTGCACAACTACTTAGAGGGAATGTGTGTTTAATTGTTTATGCAATTACATTGTTATTACATGGTCATAACCTCTTATTACACTGTTATTACTTTGTTATTGTCAGTGGTGTAGTGGAGGGTAAACGCACCTAAACGCAGTTTAGGCAGCTTTTATTTTGCGCGGGCGTTTACCCACCTTTTGCGCGAAAATGCATTGAAAATATAGGGAGCATTACTTTACTCACGGTGATCAGCGTTTTCCCATCCATTTTTTTTTTTACCACTACATGACTGGTTATTATGCTACTATTAGCATGATCAGTTATTATGCTACTATTAGCATTATCAGTTATTATGCTACTATTATCATTACACCTTTTCACTTATCCTTAACACACACTCATTACCCAATTTGCAATTACTCAATACCCAATACTCTAGCCATTATGGCAAGTGTAGAACGATTACATATCGTCAGAGTGAGGAAGGGTGTGAGTGCAATGCGCTTACAGTACTGTGAGTGTTTCAAGTGCAGTGCACTTACACTGAGGGGTTCGAGTGTGGTGCACTCATCGTGAGGATGCAGGGAATCGTATGTACAGACAGCGTGGCCTTTTCTCTTTCGGACTATATAGGAGGCTTCCGGCATCAAAACCTACACACACACACACACACACACACACACACCCTACATGCAATAAATGCCATGAACACGATAAATAACTATTCTTTTACGTTTATGATTTGCCAAAAGTTTATGATTTGCCAAAGGTCAGGTGGCATGTTCTTGTTGCAGTTTGATTGAACCCCACCGTTAATAAGATGAGGGCTCATGTCTAGGATGTACTGTACTGAGCTAGGATCAGCCCCCCCACCCGTCCTCTCCCGTACCATGTAATGTTATTCATTGAGATCAACCAGGCCACAACTGATTCTAGATCAGCCAAGGAGATTTTTCGATAGAACTCACAAATGTGTGTTCAATGGCCGCCCTGGTGTGTGATAAGCAGTACTGCAGTCTCCTGCAGGTCTCTCAAAAATACTGTAGGTTCTAGAAAGAAAGTTTGATGCAGGTTGAAGTGTTCCCCTAATCACTGATACAGGGTCAGATTGTTTTAATCAGTGTATTGGTAAAGGTTAGGATTGATGGTAGGTTTATCTGATCCTAGATCTGTGGTTAAGGTGCATCTTCTACCTCAAAATCTGCAAAGTTTATCATTGACCAATCTCTCAAATTTACCAGCATCCAACATTAGCCTCAAACATCCGAATCACCAATGTAGGGAGGAATGGAAAGGGGGATGGGAGGTAGAGAAATTAATCAAATTAAATAAAATCAAACTTTATTTGTCACATGCTCCGAATACAACAGGTGTAGACCTTACAGTGAAATGCTGACTTACAAGCCCTTACCAACAATGCAGTTCAAGAAAGAGAGGGTGTCAATGTAAATAGTCCGGCTGGGGGGAAAATAATTATATTTTTTATTTTATTCTAAAGACGTTATTTTTAATTATTAAAAAGTCATAAGTGATATGAACTAACCTTTATGATAATTCTGTGCTGTATTCTCTCAACTGCTGTAAATATTATTACTGTTTCGTTCAACTCAACAGCCAATAGGAGTTCACTATAGAACACTGCTGTCCAATCAGAGCACAGTTCATAGGATAGTCAGTCAGTAACTCCCCAATCAAGGTTCTCCAGGACCTCTTAGTACGCTGGTCTGAATGCTGAACTGGTTTCATAGTTAAAATGGTGTAAACTGAACTTTAAACATTTTCATCCATTGAATGTTGTTCACTTAAACATAAGTCCACGTTAAGGTCAATAATTAAGTTCACTTTTGAATTGTATAGGAAACCAGTAGAGCCAGGGGCCACTCTTGACCAGTATATGGAGAGTATAACCACCCCCTTGCCCCTACCAACTCGTTTGGAGGGCCCTCCGTTGTCACGTGTTACTGACGAAACTCAGAGGGTGACTTCCAGAGAGTGTTGATGGGATCAACAAAACCCATCAACTGTGGGACACACTTTACTCTAAATGAATAAAACAAGCATGACATTCTAATAAACAAATCCCTTCTGTGGTTTTACAAAGATATATAAACCCCAGTAACAGTTAAACATTTAATTTGGGAGGTAATCTCTAATCTTTCACATGTATCTAGTCTTGAAATCGGACATAATCTAATGCACACAGAATATAATTAGGCACGCCACTACATTCGCAGTGCATGTCGGGATTGCACTTTGCTCTGAAGCCTGCAGCCTTGTTATCTGAGAGTCTAATTAGCCCTTACACCCTTGATCATTTTCACTCCCTCAGACACTTGTGCAAGTGGTGGAGGCAAGCGTGAACGCGTGAATGGAGGAGAAGAGGATGATTTGGGATTCAGCCATAGGCTACTGCTGTAGTATCTTTTGTAGACACTTGATAGGATCGTACAGCGAAGTACATTGCAGTCGAATATTGGTATACGTGTGTCTATAATGGTGTGTAGATACAGAACAAAGTTAGACAAGGAGGATCGATTTGATTACAACTTGGCTCATTTATCAGAAATCACTGTGTTTGATCAGGTTATAGATTTATATAACGTAAAAACGTGAAAAGTATCCACCTTATGTACAGTTTAAGAAGGATAAGCTTCAACTACAGCGAACCAAGAGTTACAAATGACTAAGCCAGCAAATGCAATGTAACAATGACCACCTCTTCTTATAAGATGTATTTTAATATCAGGGCAGAGGTGTGTTCAATTGATTAGATTGTAACTGTCGCCATTTTGGTTCAATGACAAGAATGTGTTTTTTTCTTAACATGTGTTGCCTAATTCAACAACTGTCCATGGTTAACAAGAGTTATATTGGTCACGTTAACAAAACATTTTGTACATTGGTTGGTTTTTACACATTTGAACGCACCCAGATGATGATACTGAGGTTGTAAAATTATAGAAATTGAATTACTAGAACGGAAATCTGCATTCAAGTTAATGTTTTGCTTTTGTGTAAATATATTTCCAGGGGTGCGATGATGTCAGTCACAACACATTGGTTATGAAGTTTACACGTGAAGGTTATAAAGGTTCATAAGAAGGTTATGAAGCTCACACTCTGTTCATGTTTGAATGGATCGACGCATGGCATTCTAACAATGCATTGTCTTGCAACAATATGGAAAATGTTGTGATATTTGTGACATAGAACTTTTAGAACCACCAGAAACTCTTAGGGACCATGTAAACGTTACAATTAGCTTTTTGGCAACTCTGTACTTTTAAGTGGCATCTTATGAAGCATTATACGGCTTAATGAACATTCACAGCACCACATAGAGGTTTATTCAACTGTGTAATTAAGCAGTAAGGCCATTATATTGATAATATATCACAGCTAAGGCCAGGGTCCTCTCATCTTGTTACTATAGTATACAGATACATGTGCTATGAATGTTTAATAAGGCATAAGACTTCATAAGAAACCGCTCCAGGTAGAAGTGTTACCAGATTTTTTGTTTTTGTAAATCTAAATGGTCGATTGTCTATAAACCAGTGAAGTGTAGAAAAACTTAAAGTAGAAGTTCAGTATTTTACAATTTAACCATGGATTACAGTTTCTCCTGGCCCATAGACTACGACCATCTACAATATTTAGTAAAATACTTAACTTCCCCTTTAAAAACAAAATATTTTATTTTTGTTCCCTTCAATCTTAGTTGAGGTATCTATCTGTGGAAATGCACGCAATCATGTCGATTTGTAGACTGTTGTGTATCGAGTCAGACTTATTTTAAGGACAATTTAAGCAACAAAAAAAAAAATCTAGATTCATAGAGAACTATACTTAAATGCTACCTGATACTTTCTGTGAATTAATTAAATTAAGACAAAGTATATTGTTATCAAGGAAACTAAGATGCTGTGTAAGCAATGTTATTTTAGTCAATAAAATGGAACAAAATGACCAAGAAAAAATGTAAAAGATTACAAAAAAAAATGTCGCTTCTTTATTTTGTACTGCATTTTAGAAAATGTTAAATAAAAACTGTTAACATACAAAATTGTCTGTTTATTTGTAAGTGTGTTAATACAAGATAAATGTATGCATGACACAAGCAGGATAATGTAATGAAACACTAACTTTTATTACAGAACATTGCCAGATACATTTGACTGATGTCATACAAAAATTACAAAAAAAAAAGTATTTCAGTCCCTACCCCTCTTCGGCATGTGGTCCAAAAACACCACGGAGACGGCAAGCGATGGAAAAATCCACCTTCTGCGCTCTGCCGAGTGCACGACCGTGTGTGTTCTCTCAGGGTTGTGGATCCAGCATGACTTCGCAGGTGCGTCCCAGCTCTCCCAGTTTGACCCGGGCGTATTCTGCTCGGTTCAAGGCCATCTGACAGTCTTTCCTGGCTGAGTATGTGGAGCCTTCGTGGGGCTGGCCTGTGGCAACCTACAGGGGACAGAGGGAGAAGGCAGTGTGGTGAAATGTTAAGTGTTCAGTCAGGTGACTGTGGGCAGTTCTGGCTCGCACAAGGCTACACTGCTAGGTGAATGTAAAACATACATAACTTTGATGTAGAAAGAAATGTAGGCCACATGAGAGCTATATTTACGCTACCAAGTTACATACAGTATATATGTTTCAATTCACAGCATGGCACACAGAGCACGCATGCGAGGGCATGCATGTGTGTCGGTCTTCTCTCTCCTATGAGGTACTGATCTGGGATCTGAACTCTACTCTGATAGAGCTAGTTAATTGACTGAGCTGACTGAGCTGTGCATCTCTCGTGTGTCCCCTCTTTACCTGTGTGAGGTATCTGATTTGTGAGCTGAGCTCAGTCTCCACTCTGTTGACGGATCCAGTAAACATGCTGAGCTGCCTGTCCAGGAAACTGGCGTTGTGCTTGTCTTTAGAAAGCTCCAACACAATGTTGCCTAGAGAAGGTTAACACAGAACGACAATGAATTCCCATTATTTCTAGATCTCTATTGGTATAAATGTGTGGCTAGGTACAGTTAGTTAGCTATGTAACAACACAGGTACTATTGTTAGCTCTGGTTCGGGGCGAAGGCCCAGCATTAGCGCCCTGGATCAGAGCTAATCCTAATATACAGTGCATTCGGAAAGTATTCAGACCCCTTCCCTTTTTCCACATTTTGTTACGTTACAGCCTTATTCTAAAATGTATTAAATACATTTTTCCCTCAATCTACACACAATACCCCATAATGACACAGGTTTTTAGAAATGTTTACATAAGTATTCAGACCCTTTAAGTATTCAGATCCGTTGCTATGAGACTCGATATTGAGCTCAGGTGCATCCTGTTTTCATTGATCATCCTTGAGATGTTTCTACAACTTGATTGGAGTCCACCTGTGGTAAATTCAATTGATTGGACATGATATGGAAAGGCACACACCTGTCTATATAAGGTCCCACAGTTGACAGTTGCATGTCAGAGCAAAAAACCAAGCCATGACTTCGAAGGAATTGTCTGTAGAGCTCTGAGACAGGATTGTGTCGAGGCAGAGATCTGGGGAAGGGTACCAAAACATTTCTGCAGCATTGAATGTCCCCAAGAACATTCAATGCTGCAACTTGTTCTCAACTGACCTACCTGGTTAAATAAAGGTGAAATAAAATAAAATACAAATAGTGGCCTCCATCATTCTTAAATGGAAGAAGTTTGGAACCACCAATACTCTTCATAGAGCTGGCCGCCCGGCCAAACTGAGCAATCGGGAGAGAAGTGCCTTGGTCAGGGAGGTGACCAAGAACCCGATGGTCACTCTGACAGAGTTCCCGAAGGACAACCATCTCTGCAGCACTCCACCAATCAGGCCTTTATGGGGGAGTGGCCAGACGGAAGCCACTCCTCGGCACAAGACAGCCCCTTGTGGGGGGGGGGGGGGGGGGTCTGAATACTTTCCAAATGCACTGTATATCTATCTAACTAGCTAGTTATGCGTTTGTTCACAATGTTGTTGATGATTGCAGGAGTGGACTAACCAGCGCACTGCAGAATCGTTGCAATTTGATTCTCAACCTCTTCCAAAGCTCGCAGTCGGTCATTCGCCATCAGGATCAATTTCACTCACTGGGAATAATACAAATTGACTTGGTCATTCTCCATCAGGATCAATTTCACTCACTGGGAAAAATAAAAATATACAAAATAATCTTACCAGAAGTGGCTACGGCACACTATTGTAGCAAACAGGTTGTTACTGGAATGAAAATGCAGTCAAACTCCTGCATAATCCCCCCAAAAAACACTACAGAAAGCGAACATCAACAAAACGAAAAGCTTTGCGAGGAAGGGCGCATATAATTGACGTCAACATCTTCGTTGTGTAAATACTTCCGTCGCATAATTAGACGTTTCAGCGTGGTGGAGTGGGAAGATGGCTGCGACAGCGGCTTGGATGCATGGACCCTCCAATATGCGGCTAACCGAGGGTCTGATGTCTGTTCTGAAAGAGCAGCGGCCCGAATATTTAGCGGCACTTTTAGCGAATTA
This sequence comes from Thymallus thymallus, assembly GCA_023634145.1. Classification (NCBI taxonomy): domain Eukaryota; kingdom Metazoa; phylum Chordata; class Actinopteri; order Salmoniformes; family Salmonidae; genus Thymallus; species Thymallus thymallus. Next base: position 6,300,304 of record CM042422.1, read on the forward strand.
CCGGGAGCATGGCGTGCTCTCGACTCAGGTAAAACCGGCCTGCTATTCTTGGAGTTGACCATGCATGGCATCCCGTCTGCGCTCCAGTCCGAAGCATATGTCTCAATGCAATTGACTCGTGTTAGTCTTTGTTTTCCCCTTGCTGTATACTATTGTGGCATATACACTCACCGGCCACTTCACTAGGTACACCTTACTAGTACCGGGTTGGACCCCTTTTTGCCTTGAGAACTGCCTTAATTCTTCGTGGCATAGATTCAACAAGGTGCTGGAAACATTCCTCAGAGATTTTGGTCCATATTGACGCAGTTGCTGCAGATTTATCCGCAGCACATCCATGATGCGAATCTCAGTTCCACCACATCCCAAAGGTGCTCTATTGGATTGAGATCTGGTGTCTGTGGAGGCCATTTGTGTACAGTGAACTCACTGTCATGTTCAAGAAACCAGTTGGAGATTATGTGAGCTTTGTGACATTATCCTGCTGGAAGTAGCCATTAGAAGATGTGTACACTGTGGTCATAAAGGGATGGACATGGTCAGCAACAATACGTAGGTAGGCTGTGGTGTTTAAACAATGCTCAATTGGTACTAAGGGGCCCAAAGTGTGCCAAGAAAATATCCCCGACACCATCACACCACCACCAGCCTGAACCGTTGATACAAGGCAGGATGGATCCATGGTTTGATGTTTACACCAAATTCTGACCCTACCATCTTAATGTCGCAGCAGTAATCGGGACTCATCAGACCAGGCAACGTTTTTCCAATCTTCTATTGTCCAATTTTGGTGGGCCCGTGCAAATTGTAACCTCAGTTTCCTGTTCTTAACTGACAGAAGTGGCACCCGGTGTGGTCTTCTGCTGCTGTAGGCCATCTGCTTCAAGGTTCGACGTGTTGTGCCTTCAGAGATTCTCTTCTGCATACCTTGGTTGTAATGAGTGGTTATTTGAGTTACTGTTGCCTTTCTATCAGCTCCAACCAGTCTGGCCGTTTTCCTCTGACCTCTACCATCAACAAGGCATTTTCGCCCAGAGAACTGCCGCTCACTGGATATTATCTCATTTTCGGGGCATTCTCTGTAAACCCTAGAGATGGTTGTGTGGGAAAATCCCAGTAGATCAGCACTTTCTGAAATATTCAAACCAGCCCGTCTGGCACCAACAACCATGCCACGATCAAAGTCACTTAAATCACCTTTCTTCCTCATTCTGATGCTTGGTTTGAACTCCAGCAGATCGTCTTGACCATGTCTACATGCTTAAATACATTGAGTTGCTGCCACGTGATTGGCTGATTAGATATGTACGTTAACGAGCAGTTGAAAATGAAGTGTCTAGCGAGTGTATAATGCTACATAGCCAACGCTAATGCCGTTTTGCTTCTAAAGTTTGTTTAACAGCGTTCATTGCCTGGTTTCCTGTCACTTACTTCTCTCTCTCTCCCCCAGAGTACCGGAGCTGTCGGTGGTCTCGTGGGACTCAGCAACGCCAAACTCGGCAACAGCAAAACCAAGTTCGAGGGGCTGTGCCTTCTCTCCATGCTGGTCAAAGACAGTTCTAGTGATGTGTTCCAACAACACTGTCTCTCATGGCTACGGTCCCTACAACAGGTCATACAGGTAAGACACTGTATGAAGACACCTGTAGACCAGTGCTTGACCAGTGAAGGAGGAGTGGCGGCACCTCAAATGCTCTAATACCTGAGCTCCTGTTCCTCTTATAGAATATTAGCTCAAAAGTATTGCGGAGCTCCTGCACCGAAATATAAACAGTACCGGCACCTATTTCCGTCGAAGTCAAGCACTGCTGTAGACTTTCACCATAAACACACGCACACACACCGGAGATACAGGATGGTGACACATCTGTCCAAAACATTCACTGTGAGACATCCAAGACGCACCTGTACGTCATAACACAGAGACGCACACATTTTATGAATTTGCTTTAATGGAATGTGGATGGGATATCATAAAGAACTGGGCTAAATCGCTTAACATTTTTTTTATTTTTTTTTTTTACTTAAGCTAATTCAAAACCTTTTTTCTTCTCTCCCCACCAGTCCCAGGCTCCTCTACCGTCCATCCAGCTAGCGGTGGGTGTCCTCCAGGACCTGCTCCAGTATTCCTCCCAGCTACCTGAGCTGGCCAGGGAGGTGGGCCTCAACTCTGTCCTGGGGATCCTCACCTCCCTGCTAGGCCTCAAGTCTGAGGTACGTTAGTGCTAGGGAATAGCTTGTATACAGTAGTAGTTAACTATGCAAGCGGGAGGACACTAAAGCAAAAAAGGTGGCAGTGAAATACTAGTGATTCGTTCTCTGTTGGGCTTTGTATTGAGGACTACTAGAGCAGAATTCAGTTTATTTGTTTATTTTGTTGTATCCAATCGATATTAGCTGACTGCAAATAGAACATTTATCAATAGATCGATGTGTGGATTGTAGCGTACAGTGTGGTTGTAAAGTAACGGTGTGTGTATGTTTAGTGTCACCTAGCTGCCATGGAGGGGATGACCGCATGTATGACCTTCTATCCCAGAGCCTGTGGCTCCCTGAGGGTGACTATTAGAACACTACATTACAAATAAGATATTCTTTATTATTTATTTAATCATATTTGGGAGACACTGTGCTGTTATTGATGTTTTTTGTTTAATCTCTGTCTGACAATTTGTCTTCAACAGGACAAACTGGGTGCCTATTTCTTATCCAAAATGGACAGTGCCAACCCAAAAGTACAAGAGGTTTGTCTTTAGTTTATTTGTGACCCACCACCTGGTTTCGGTCCTATGTAGCGAAATTTGATTATTTAATTTTTTTCGTTGGATAAAAGTAGAGACTCCAATCAAGAACATGGTATATCATACACTGCAGTTCAGGAACAATGGGGAAAGTAATTCTGCTTTTAAAGTTGATTAACTTGTAACCCCACCTTTTGAGAAAATGTTTCTTTGTCTACACCCAATCAACATTGTTCAGACCCTCTTAAGACTTAGCCCCACCCAACTCTTTAAGGATTGACAGTGTGGTAAACGGCCAAAGATTTCAATACTAAATGTGGTGAAAGTAGTAGCAACTCGGGAACTCAAGCCTCTTTCTAGAGCTCCGACCTGAAGATCACTGACGTTATCATTTCTGAGTTCCCAGTTGTTTTGAACGTGGCAATACTACCATGCATGAATCTGTAGGTAGCTAAAGCTAACCAACTAGGTTCAATATTTGCTAGCTAGCTAACATTAGGCTATAACTAGCAATGCCAATGAATTTCTGAGATACAATAATATTACTACACCGATCATACACGTAACGCAAGCTATCGAGCCAGCCAGATAAAGTTAGCTAGCTAGCGAACAGTACGCTTGCAATGAAAACGACTTTCTGACAAAATTAGAAACGTATAATATCTGAAAATGTAGCTATACTCTTAACCGTATACATGGATGGACGCTTATCCCTCTGTCATGGATGCCATGGTTGCCCTTGACGATGTAATCCGGAGAGAGGTGTTTTATACAACAGTCTTTTTTCTCTGTTCTCTTTTTGGACTCTCCTCATTTAGCAAACCTCTCTCTGCTTCCACTGGGCATTCCGCTGATTCAAAACTCGGTCAACTTCTTCCGCGACAACGACACCGTTTCTTCTCCACCATTTGTCATCAGAAGACTCTACAATGTCTGGTTCAATGAAAAATGTTTTTACCTAAATCAAGGATTTCCCCATTGTCTGATTAATTTTCAGTCAGAGAGAGTCTGCATGTCACTATCATCCTCCAGAAAGTAGTCCGTCATACCTTTTTCCCCATTGAGCTTTGTCGATAGCACTATTAATTTCAAGGCAACAATGTAGCAAAAATGTTTCAGTTCTTCATGATATATATTTTTTTTAAAGCAGCGGTAGACAGGATTATCCACACATACTGAGCAGCTACATGGCAGATCAATCCAAACTCCTCTCGCGGCATATCGAGAGAGGGGAGCCCAACCATTATCTCAGCCAATCATGGGCAGCGGAATGGTTCCTGTATTCTTCCGTGGTTAATCCAACTAGACTCGTAATTTTAAATGTTTTATTCGTATTTACAGATTTTATTCAAGTTTGTTAGTAAGGCACATGAAAGTTAACATGTTCCAGAAAACATTTCTGAAAAGCAAACACACGCGACATACGCCTAGTTTCTTGAAAAGGGTCACATTTTCTTCCATGTTAATCTGTCTCTATTTGTATGTTATATTTATATAACCTCATGTTCGTCAACTCATTCCCTTTTCTCCTCCATCTTTATCTTCTCCATATCTGGGCGGCAGGTAGCCTAGCGGTTAGAGCGTTGGGCCAGTAAACGAAAGGTTGCTGGTCGAATACCCGAGCCGACAAGGTGAAAAACCTGTCGCTGTGTCCTTGAGCAAGGCACTTAACCCTAATCTGCTCCAGGGGCTGACCCTGTAAGTAGGCTGTTGTTGTAAATAAGAATTTCTTCTTAACTGACTTGCCTAGTTAAATAAAATAAATCTCTCTCTCTATCTCCAGGTAGCATGCGAGTGTTATGGTCGTCTGCCTTGTCTGGGCGGAGTGGTGGAGAGAGGGGGAGGCGGGTGCAGAGCCGAGGGATGGGCCAATCAGCTTCACTGCCTGCTGGCCTCAGCCAATGGCATATTGGCACAACTCTACCAGGGCTCTGAATCAGGTAAAGAATGCTTTTTCTTTTATAGTGTATGAGTGCTGATCTAGGATCAGTATAGCCATAATGAATAAGATGACATGGTCAGGGGAGACCTGATCCTAGATAAGCACTTCTACTCTGAGATGCTTTCATGAATGATAAAAACAAGAAAAATGTCTTCTGGGTTTTACAACCAGAATGATGCTGCTCTGCTACCATTCACCGATACCCATCGGAATCCAAATAAAATATTTAAGGTACGAGGGCACCAGTCCAAATGTAGCATGAATTGGTCAGAAAATCAATTCAAACGTTACGAACCGCCGATTCACTAACGTCTTTTACTCATATAATTTTATTTCCCCCATAAAAAAAATAAAGAAATACCTCTTATCTTTTGTGACTTAATTGATGCTGCTTCTCCTTCAGTAGCCTATCTAACTAAGCATGTAAATGTGTATGACAGTCGTTGATCTCCAAGCCAGATAACAGAGCGCAGCTGCTCGTGCCTACAAGAGGAAAGTCTACCCCTCATCTTATATTCAAACAGCTGCGCGGCACCTTCAGCGTTCACATGCCTGTAACCCCATGCTGCCGCACTATGTACCGTGTATCTGTCTTTTGTGTGTTTCTTTTTGGCATTTTGCACCTGTCCTGTGTTTTTTGTAGCTGCTTGACAAATACATTTCCCCTCTGGGATCAATGAAGTACCTATCTATCTATCTAAATTGGCTTTTGCCATGTCAAATCATAGCCTTTATTAGTTGGGTGACAACCATTGTAATTCTCTGGGTCATTGAAATTTCCCTCCCGGGGGATCAATAAAGTACCTATCTATCTATCTATCTATCTATCTATCTATCTATCTATCTATCTATCTATCTATCTATCTATCTATCTATCTATCTATCTATCTATCTATCTATCTATCTATCTATCTATCTATCTATCTTGTTACCAAATGAGCTGTAGAAAATGGTGTTTTAGCGATCAAATCACTGAGGACTTAGTTTTGTACAACGGCCCTCGTGCCCCTGTCACCACAAACAACTTCAACGATGGCAGTCTCAGACCAGAGTGGGCGGCGGACGACAGAGCAGCGGGAGACTTTAGTGCGAGTCGTCAGGCAATAGCAGGATCAGATTTGAATTTAGAATAGAAAATGAATGTTTTCATGCAACAAATGTTAGTGCATCGCATCGATTTGTTCCTCTAATCAAACTAAAAGTATATTTTCTGCATCGTATCCTTATCAGAGCCCGTGTATCAAGATCGCGCTTGAAAGGAAAGATTCACGTCCCTATTATCTAGTGAGTCATGCCTCTTTCCCTACTGTGTGTTCTGACCTCTTGTGGTTCAGACGGGGTACTGCAGTATGACGGGCCAGGTGTAGAGCTGCCCTACCCTCCTCTGGACGACACAGACCCTCTCCTCCTGCTGCAGTTGCAACACAGATACAGAGCTGCCTGCCTGGCTCTAAAACACACACTCTGGTAGGTACACACACACACACACACACCGGAAGCTTTTATTAACTACCCAAATTACAATTGTTCATGTCTGTCTCTCTCTCTCTCAGTGTGGACCCGGCCTCTGCGGTGTGTCTACCTGTACAGCAGGTGCTCAACCTGGTCTGTCGCGCCCTGGCGGTCAGCTCCAAGAGCATAGTGAGTGCCTCCTCTCTCACTCACACTCACACACCACGGTTTTGTCAACCACCGAAAAAATCAACAACATTCAACCGCCCAAAAATGCGGTAGGTACATGAGTGTCATATTGTATGGTTAGTGTGCTTCTCTTCATCAACAGAATGTAACAGGGGATGGGTGTGTGAGGCTGCTGGTGTTGCCTGTCATACACAAAGATACTCTGCAGGTGCTGTACGCTCTCATCACAGCGTAAGTACCTACTGAAGGCAACCCAAGTGCTAGCCTGGTCCCGGATCGGTTTGTGCTCACGCCAACTCCATTGCTGTCATTTGTCTAGTCAAACAATGAGTGACAAGGAGTTGGCGTGACCGTACAAGCCGACCTGGGACCAGGCTATGCAAGTGCTGGCTTGAAAAATGAAATAGGTGTTTGATTAATTAGCTGACTGATGGACTTTAATTATCCTATCTCAGTTTAGGCAGTGGGTTGGTGCAGTACTCCAGTGTGCTACAGAGACTGTTCTCTCAGACCCTGTCTGCCTGGACCCCTCTACCTGAAACCAGCCTGGGACAACAGAGAGCATTCAGGTATGAAACACCCTGCACGCTACGCATACATACAAACCACAGGAAGGTTGGTGGCGCCTTAATTGGGGAGGACGGGCTTGTGGTAATGGCTGGAGCAGAATGAGTGGACTAGTGTGAAACACATAGTTTGATGCCATTCCATTGTCTCTGTTCCAGCCATTGTGAGATGTCCTCCCCTCAGCAGCCTCCGCTGATACAAACGCACCGTACACACACACACTCCGAACCTCTATTTGTATTCATATGTTTATAATCGGTCTCTCCTTTGACCCACAGTGCAGTGCGAGTGTCCGTGTACCGTACCTTAGAACGCTGGGTAAGAGTGGGAGGAGCCTCCGCCGGTGTCTTGCAGGGAAGCCCCACCCACTCCGAGCTCCTATTGGTCCACCTGCTGAGTGACATCACACCAGGGGCGGACTCTTTTAGGGTGAGAGGATCTGATTGGCCAAGGAGAAAGCTTAGGATGGGTCACTACTATGTAGTGCACTATTTCTGGTCAAAAATGGTTTGTCAATAGTAGTCCACTACATAGGGGATAGGGAGCCATTGAACGTTATTTACTCATGCTCCACTTAAGTCTAACGCCATCCCTCTTCACTTTTCATCTTCCTCTCCTCTTCTTCCCCTCTCCAGCCCTCTACCTCTCCTCAGGTCCGTGATCTGGTTTCCAGCAAGCCCTGCCCTAAAAGCCGGAAGCCCGGATTGGCTATGGGCGACGGGGGCGGAGCCTCTCTCCAGAGGAAAGGCGACTCGCTGGCCAATCAGGACACCTGCCTGTCTGCACTCAGAGGTGAGGAGGCGGGGTTTATCTAGTGTGTTGACATTTGGTGATTCATTGCGTAAACAAACTATACATTTTCGAGTCACGTTGCCAATGAATGACCAATCTCTTTCATAGTGTATTTTTAGCATTCCAGTCAATCACAGGTCAATGATATCTTGACTAGCTGTGTTGTGAGGAGAGTATACTAATGCAACATATGACTGTCTCTCTCTTTGCAGCTTTGAGACAGGTCATACTGACCAGTGGATCTCTACTGAAGGAAGATATACACAAGGTCAATTGTGTGTGTGTGTGTGTGTGTCTTGTGTGTGTCTTGTGTGTTGTGTTATTACAAACTTTCCCCATAGTGTGTGTATGTACAGTCATGACTGAAATTATTGGCACCCTTGATAAAGATGAGCAAAAAAGACTATAAAATGAATAATACAAAACTGAGCTATATTGTATGCAACATTTTTTGAAAAATTATATTATTTTATGCTAACACAATTGCTCAGAGAGATTTTGTTTTAACAAGTAATAAAAAAAACTATCTGAAAGATAAGGGTCAAAGTTATTATATCAAAGATCCGCCACCATATTTTACAGTCCTTCTTTCAATGCCAAACCCACTACTGGTGGGCGTGGCCAAAGAGCTCTATTTTGATGTCATCTGACCGTAGCACCGGTTCCGATCCAATTGCCAATGCCGTTTAGCAAGCTCCAGGCGTCTATATTTGTTGGATGACAATTAAAACAAATTTGGCTTTGAAATAAGTTGTTATAAGCAGAGAAGAACCCCATACCTACTGTAAAACATGGTGGTGGATGCTGATGTTACGGGCCGATTTGACCTGTACTGGTCCTGAGGTCCTTGCTAAGGTCAACAGCGTTATGAACATTAGCCAGTACCAGGACATTTTAGCCCAAAACCCGATTGCCTCTGCTAGGAAGCTGAAACTTGACCGCAAGTGGATTTTTCAGCAAGACAATAACCCCGAGCAAACAGCAAATTCCACAAAGAAATGGTTAATTGACCACCAAATCGACATCTCAGTCTCTGGACTTGAATCCCATTGAAAACCTGTGGTTTGAAATGGAAGAGGGGAGTCCATAAGAGCAGACAATGGATATCAAGTATCTGGAAGGATTCTGTATGGAGGAATGGTCTAAGATCCCTCCCAATGTGTTCTCCAACTCATAAAACATTTTAGAAAAAGGCTCAGTGGCGTTATCCTCGCAAGGGGAGGGTGCCGGAGTATTGAAAACGGGGGTGCCAATAATTTTGACCGCTGTGTTTTTGAGAAAATATGACTTGTTTAACAAAATCTCTTTCTCTGATCAATTGTATTAGTATAAAATAAGTTTCCCATTTCATAATGATCACTGTGTCTCCCTTCCTATCCCTCTCTCTCTCTCTCCCCCCTAGCGTCTCCACGATGTCGTCCTCCCCCTGTGTGTACGTTTGCAGAGTGACAGCGGGACCAGGGCAGGGGGGGTGAGTGGCCAGTATGGCAGTGCCCCCCCTCGTAGAGAGCTGTACCGTCTGTTACTGGCTCTGGTCTTAGTGCCCCCACCCCGATGGCCCCCACCCCTCACCTGTACTGTGTCCATACTGAGCCACGGGAGGAGGGATAGGAGCCTGAAGGTCAGGGGAAACACACACACTAATAGACGTACATGCACACACACACATGCAGGAACCCTACCTACACAAACAGGGACTGCAACCTGAATGTACATGCGCATGCACCTCTCACACACTCAGAGAGGGGGACTAAAGGGTTATTTAGGGACTGTGACTAGCAAACTGTAGTGTTTTGGTTTGGTGGTCTGTGTTTAAGGGTTATTTAGGGACTGTGACTAGCACACTGTAGTGTTTTGGTTTGGTGGTCTGTGTTTAAGGGTTATTTAGGGACTGTGACTAGCACACTGTAGTGTTTTGGTTTGGTGGTCTGTGTTTAAGGGTTATTTAGGGACTGTGACTAGCACACTGTAGTGTTTTGGTTTGGTGGTCTGTGTTTAAGGGTTATTTAGGGACTGTGACTAGCACACTGTAGTGTTTTGGTTTGGTGGTCTGTGTTTAAGGGTTATTTAGGGACTGTGACTAGCACACTGTAGTGTTTTGGTTTGGTGGTCTGTGTTTAAGGGTTATTTAGGGACTGTGACTAGCACACTGTAGTATTTTGGTTTGGTGGTCTGTGTTTAAGGGTTATTTAGGGACTGTGACTAGCACACTGTAGTGTTTTGGTTTGGTGGTCTGTGTTTAAGGGTTATTTAGGGACTGTGACTAGCACACTGTAGTGTTTTGGTTCGGTGGTCTGTGTTTCCAAGGAAACATTATTCTGCTTCTTGTGTTCCACTTTCAATAAGAACACACACTCACCAACTACACTGCAAACACACAATCAACACATGCACATACACAAAACTACACGTATAGAACACACACACACAGATCTATCTATACATACATGCATACATACAGTTCCTTCGGAAAGTATTCAGACCCCTTGACATTTTCCACAGCCTTATTCTAAAATTTATTAAATAAATAAATCCTCAGCTATCTACCCACAATGCCCCATAATGACAAAGCGAAAACTGGTTTTTAGAAATTTGAAATGTACTAAAAATAAACAACAGAAATACCTTTATTTACATAAGTATTTAGACCCTTTGCTATGAGACTCGAAATTGAGCTCAGGTGCATCCTGTTTCCATTGATCATCCTTGAGATGTTTCTACAACTTGATTGGAGTCCACCTTGTGGTAAATTAAATTGATTAGACATGATTTGGAAAGGCACACAGTTGACAGTGCAGAGCAAAAACCAAGCCATGAGGTCGGAGGAATTGTCCATGGAGCTTTGAGACAGGATTGTGTCAAGGCACAGATCTAGAAACATTTTCTGCAACATTGAAGGTCCACAAGAACACAGTGGCCTCCATCATTCTTAATAAGTTTGGAACCAACAAGACTCTTCCTAGAGCTGGCCAAACTGAGCAATCGGGGGAGAAGGGCCTTGATCAGGGAGGTGATCAAGAACCCAATGGTCACTGACAGAGCTCTAGAGTTCCTCTGTGGAGATGGGAGAACCTTCTAGAAGGACAACCATCTCTGCAGCAGTCCACCAATCAGTCCTTTACGGTAGAGTGGCCAGACGGAAGCCACTCCTCTGTAAAAGGCACATGACAGCCCGCTTGGAGTTTGCCAAAAGGCACCTAAAGACTGTCAGACCATGAGAAACAAGATTCTCTGGTCTGATGACTCTTTGGCCTGAATGCCAAGTGGCACGTCAGAAGTAAACCTGGCATCCCTACGGTGAAGCATGGAGGTGGCAGCATCATGCTGTGGGGATGTTTTTTCAGCAGCAGGGACTGGGAGACTAGTCAGGATCGAGGAAAAGATGAACGGAGCAAAGTACAGAGAGATCCTTGATGAAAACCTGCTCCAGAGCACTCAGGACCTCAGACTGGGGCGACGGTTCACCTTCCAACAGGACAACGACCCTAAGCACACAGCCAAGACACCGCAGAAGTGGCTTTCGGAAACAAGTCTCTGAATGTCCTTGAGTGGCCCAGCCAGAGCCCGGACTTGAACCCGATCGAACATCTCTGGAGAGATCCTGAAAATAGCTGTGCAGCGACGCTCCCCATCCAACGAGCTTGAGAGGATTATTTTTATAAATTAGAAAACTGTGTGTATAGGATGTGATAGTGTTTACGTCCACTATCTGTCACTGACTCTGGCTAGTGGATACAGTTCAGCATTTCAGTCTTTGTCTCTTAACTGAAGATCAGCTGATAATGCTACTTACCATCGAAGATGTAACTGTGAATAAAAGGAATGTTTTTAAAGACAGTTCCACAGTAGTTTAGTGGGTTCATTTGACTCTTTTGTGCTGTTGAGGACTATTTAGACTGGTTTAGACTGGGTGTAATACTCTGGGAAAATGTCTATGTAGCGTAGGAGTCATTTCCATGTGTGCTGTTATTTTCTCCTTTCGGTCAGGCAAATTTGTATCCTTAGTGAAATGTACTGGACTGGCAAGCGACCGTTTTGGAATACATTTGCTTACTGATATCTTTTCTTAATCCCTTTCTCTCTCTCTCTCTCTCCAGGTATCCTCCTTCTGTACAGAGGCCCTGACCATATGCAACTCCCTCCTCCACCCGCGCACCCAATCTCTCTCCTTCCCTCTGCTCACCCTCAAACCCACCCTCACCCCCTCCCAGGCATCCAGCCTCACCCTCCTAGGGGAGCCCACCCCTGGGCCTCCCTTCCCCAGCCGACACCACCTGGGCCTTGGCCACACCGCCCTGCTAGGCTCCCTGGACAACCACCTACCTCTGGTTCTTCCAGGGCTGGGGCTCCCCGAGGGCCAGAGACCCGTCTTCATCCGTTACAACAAAGAAGAAGCCGAAGATGTGGAGATATCGCTAGAGAGCGACTCAGACGATAGCGTGGTCATCGTGCCACAGGGGATGCTGATGTTAGAAAATGCTGCGACCACTCTCCCCGGGTCTTCCTTGGCACCAGGTGGCGTCACACTCCCCATGCCCGGTCCAGGAGGCGACCCAGGCGGTGACATTTCCCTCCCCCTTTCCCTCTCCGACGACCTCCCCTCCACCTCCCTCCCTCACCCTCTCCTCCCCTCCTCCACCCAAAACTCCACCATCAGCTCGTTCCCTCCAGCTCCGCTAGTCTCTCTCGTTCCCTCTCTCAACTCCACCGGTGTGGCCCAGCTCGGGGAACCCTCTGTGGGGTTAGGAGTCGGGGATGACTCCCTGGCTGGAGCCCAGCTCCAGCAGATGTTGCTCCAGGGTCAGCCTCCAACACCAGGTCAACCCACAACACTAGGTCTCCCCATACAGGTACAAAAAATCACTTCATTGTCACTTAAAGGTCCTGTCGTTAAGTCTCTTTACTTTTGGTTTTGTTAAAAAAAATACAATATTTTGGGTTATTGAAAATACATTTCACAACGGTATGGATGGTACAATGATTATCTACACTACACATAAACTGTCGCAACTGAAATCGGGCAACAACAAAAATTATTTAAACCAGGAAATGGCAGAGCTATTTCTACGTATTGCGCCTTTAAATACAGTTGTCTAACTAACTCGAACTCTACAGATGCACCAGAACCAGTTAGCCCAGTCCAGCAGAGCCCTACAGCAGTCCATTGACAAAGATCACGCTGTCATTAATATCAACAGCTCTGATGATGATGAAGAAGAGATGGAGGATGAAGAGATGGAGGAAGGTAGCGATTTCCCCGATGATGAAGAGTATTTTGATGAAGAGTTTGATGATTATGAGGCAGAAGAGGGGGAGGAGGTGGAGGATGAAGAAGAGGAAGGAGAGATTCTCCCGTTGGACAGAAAAGGGAGGAGAGGAGGGATGGGAGGATTCCGAGTAGAGAGAGAGGGGGAAGGAGGGATAGAAGAGCTGGAGACGGACAGAAGCGCGTACGGGGAAGGAGGGATAAAGGCTCAGGAGGTAGAGAGCATCGGAGTGCTGGAGGAAGAGAGAGAGGAAGAGGAGGATGACAAAGGAATGAATGACCTGACCATGCCTCAGATCCTGTGTGTGACAGGCGGAGCTCTGGAAGAGAGGGAGGAGCTAGATCAGGAAAGGGAGGGGCATGGGCAGAAAGTGAGGTCATTGGAGCAGGAGGGAGCCATTCGGCCGGAGGGAACGTCCTCTTCTGAAGAATGTCTTGCTCCTCAACACAAACAGGAGGTGGAGCCTGCACCGGAAGTGAGCTTGGACCGCGACGATCAGCCATCCAATCAGGAGGGAGAAACATCCGAACAGGAAATTAGGTCATCAACAGCTCCGAGGGAGACAAAGGGGGAGGGGCCTGAACAAGAGAAAAGAGGAAAAGAGGGAGAGGAAGGAGAGGCTGAAGAAGAATATGGGAGAGGGATGAAGAGGAAGAGCGAGGGAGAGGATGACGGAACAAGACAGGGAACAGAGAAGAAGAAGGTAAAACTCAAAGTGTCCATATACTGTAACTATCGTACAACTCAGGCTTTTTGTACTGTACAACCCACACGTTTCCCATGTGTTACATGGACATGGGTTAGGGGGAATACTTTGTTTGTAGATATACAAATTATGTTGGTTAATGATTTGTGAATTTCCTCTGACACTCTCGCTCGCTCTCTCTCGCTCTCTCTCTCTCTCAGTTGGATGAAGAAGCGATGGCGTCCATGTTAGCCGACTTCGTAGCCTGCCCTCCAGATAACGTGGAAAATGTGCCCTCTGCATCCAACCGCCCATCCTAAATAAGGCTAGACGTGGCTCCATCACAATACCATCTAGCCACTTCTATAGTCTCACACATTCTTTCATAATCAACATACAGCTAAGACAATGTTCAAAACATTAACACACTGAGGCTGCGTTTACACAGGCGGCCCAATTTTTTTATTTATTTAAACAGGCAAGTCACTTAAGAAAAAATTATTATTTACGATGGCGGCCTACACCGGCCAAACTCTGACGACGCTGGGCCAATTGGGACTCCCAATCACGGCCGGTTGTGATACAGTCTGGATTTGATCCAGGTTGTCTGTAGTGACACCTCTAGCACTGAGATGCAGTGTCTTAGACCGCTGCACCACTTGGGAGCCATTTATTATAATTTTTTATTTGATTTAACCTTTATTTAACTAGGCAAAATATCTGAATTTGCCTAGTTGGACAAAATATCTGAATTTGTCCATCTGTATAAACACAGACTTATAGCTTCTGTATGACTTGTACATTTCAACTACTAGTGACTTCCCCACTCTTTGGCTGGCTTTAGACAGGAAGCCCAATTCTGATCTTTTTTTCCACTAATTGGTCTTTTGATCAATCGCATCAGATCTTTTCACATCAGATCTTTTTCAGAGCTGATCTGATCTGATTGGTCCAAAAAAAATCTGAATTGGGCTGCCTGTGTAAACACAGCCATAGAGGTTGGAATTAGATCGGTCTTAAATGATCACGTTTCGTCTTGAATGCAGGACAGGAGATGAACTCTCTGGACTCCATATTATTAGAAAAAAACGCTTTGATTATTTTACATCAACCATGAAGACTCTGCAGCTCATACTGGTGTGTGCCATTCTATGATTAGTGAGTAGTAGTGTGTTTTTGATCACCTATCATCATGTTAATATGTTTTTGGATCTTTATATACAGTATAACTTCTGTTCTTTTTGTACTCTCTCCCGTCTTCTTCTTATAGAATAAATAAACGTCAAACGCAAACATGTTGACACGAGTAACTGTCAAAAGTCTCTTGTATTGATCTCTCGAGAGCAGTTTTAGTGTGTGTTTACATTGAGAATGAATTAACTTGTGCTATTATGCTGTGGTGTGAAACCCCCCCTTCTCAATGCTTAGTTTAGAGGCGGAAGTGGTTCTTGGGGTTAAATTCAGGAATTCACTTTGATCAAAAGTAGTGTACTATTTAGGGAATAGGATTCTAGTTGGTATGCTGAGGTTGTTGGATCGGACCCATCCTCCGCTATCCAGTTGGTTTTTAGCTATAATGCGCAAACGGGGCTAGAAAAGCCTCAGTTCCTAAAATCCCCAGTGGCCTAATAAGGCACTGACCTCCTAAACCATGGATTGTGGGTTCAAGTCCAATCGGGTTTAGCTGAATGCAGTGGAAGCATGCTGGGCCCAGAACCCAGAGGCAGATGGAGCGAAGCTATCCAGTTGGTTTTTAGCTATAAAGTGCAAACGGGGATAATTTTTTTTTAAAAAGCCTCAGTTCACAGGCAGTGCCCCAGTGGCATAATTGATAAGGCACTGGCCTCCTAAGCTTGGGATTGTGGGTTCAAGTCCAATCTGGGATGGCTGAAAGCAGAGTGGAGCTTTTGTAAATGTGCTCAGCCTATGACCCAGAGGTTGATTGATCCAAACCATCCATGATTGAAGTTCGTATAGGTTGTCATGAGCAGACAGTGGATAAGACACTGGCCTCTGAAACCAGGGGTTGTTGGTTCAAACCCCATTTGGGGTGGCCGAAGGCAGAGCGGGGCAGTGGAAGCTTGCAGAGCCCATAAACCTGAGGTTGGTGGATCAAAACCATGCTCTACGATCCAGTCTGTTTTTAGATATGAAATGTAAACAGGGATGATTCGCCTAAACATCATGAGCAGGTCTCAGTCCCTTCAATGCTGAATTATTTACACTGCTTGTGTTAGTTCATGTAATTCATATTGATTAGACCGTGGCCTAAAAAGGCTCCAACCTCCTAAACCAGTGATTGTGGGTTCAAGTGCAAGTCTAATGTTTTGTGCACTCAGTGTATATGAGTCCATGTGCAAAAGAGGCAAGGCCAAGTTGTAGACGCATACGATACTATTGAAATGTTGACACTAAGGGCTCATCTGCAGAGTTTAGAGTTTGTTTAGCACTGGGGTCACAGATATAATTGCAGGGTAACAGTGAAATTCTTAAGCTCAGAGTTCCAACAGTACAGGTCAAAAGAACCGTTTACCGTTAATGTAGTCTCTGCATTGCCTTAAAAAAAAAATATAAAGGCTGTAATGCTCAACCTTGATGCCTTCACTTTTATTCTACAATGTAAAAAATAAAGAAAAACCCTTGAATGAGTAGGTGTTCTAAGACTTCTGACTGGTACTCTATGTGATTAGAAGTCATATTATAACCTAATTTTTTCAGTATTATGCTTCTCTACAGGGGATGTCTGATATGACACTATAATTACAATCTCATACACTATAATTATATCTAACAATATAGCGTGTAAATGATTTCATGGGGGTGTACGTTCAGGAGAGGGGCTTGTTTACATATTTTTAGACTAGGTTTTGCATGATGCCCTCATAGTGATATTTTGCATGCCTTATCTCTCTGTATGTGCTTATAGAGGTTAGTGTATTTCACTTCCTTGTGCTGGAGAGAGAAATAGAGAGAGAGGGGGTGGGGTGCCAGAGGGAGGAGGTTATGTAGACAAACAAAGTGACAGAGAGGGGGAGAGCGGGAGAGAGAGAGAGAAGCCATGTCATTTAGCTTGGAAATGTGGACAGGTAGTGAGAAGGTGTGAATGAAAGTGTAAATAAAAGTGTATTTTAAAAAGTGTAGCAGACTGCTGTTGGATGACTGACCGGTGGACAGTAGAGTGGACTGACTAACTTTATGTGTGAAATTTCAGAGAGGTAAGTGAAGAGAGGAGAAGGTTGCTCTGGAGGGAAGAAAAGTTGCACTCTATACAAAGAAAGAGCGAGAGGGTGAGTGTACAGGAAATCGGGACGGATGGGGGGGAAAGAGTTAGTGACACGGAAATAAACAGGAGAGAGAGGCAGAGAAAAGTGTCGAGCCAAACAGTGGATGTTCTGTCTCTTTCCCTAAAAGCAGTGAGGTAAGATCTTCCTTTTGCTGTTATAATGTCTGATGAACAAACTGTACACAAATTCTGAATTGATATGAATGAATTCATTTTTGTTTGCAATAGATTACATAAGGACTCTGGACTAGGCTTTTACCTAAAGGAATGCTATAGGAATGTAAGGTAGAAAAGTACAGAATGTTTTGAATGATGCTTGAACCTTACCCTGTAAAGTCATTTGAGAAAGACAGATAGAACAGTATGTGGACACCCCTTCAAATTAGTGGATTCGGATATTTCAGCCACTCCCGTTGCTGACAGGTGTATACAATTGAGCACACAGCAATGCAATCTCCAAAGACAAACATTGGCAGTAGAATGGCCTTACTGAAGAGCTCAGTGACTTTCAACGTGGCACCGTCAAAGCATGCCACCTTTCCAACAAGTCAGTTCCTCAAATGTCTGCCTTGCTAGAGCTGCCCCGGTCAACTATAAGTGCTGTTATTGTGAAGTGGAAACGTCTAGGAGCAACAACGGCTCAGCGGTGAAGTGGTAGGCCACACAAGCTCCCATAACGGGATCGCCGAGTGCTGAAGCGCATAGCGCGTAGAAATGGTCAGTCCTCGGTTGCAACATTCACTACCAAGTCTCTGGAAGCAGCATCAGTACAGTAACTCTTTGTCAGGAGCTTCATGAAATGGGTTTTCATGGCCCGAGCAGCCGCACACAAGCCTAAGATCACCATGCGCAATGGCAAGTGTCGGCTGGACTGGTGTAAAGCTCACCGCCATTGGACTCTGGAGCAGTGGAAACGCGTTCTCTGGAGTGATGAATCAGGCTTCATCATCTGGCAGTCCGACGGACTAATCTGTGTTTGGCAGATGCCAGGAGAACGCTACCTGCCCAAATGCATAGTGCCAACTGTAAAGTTTGGTGGAGGAAGACTAATGGTCTGGGGCTGTTTTTCGTGGTTCGGGCCCCTTAGTTCCAGTGAAGGGAAATCTTAACGCTACAGCTTACAATGACATTCTAGACGATTCTGTGCTTCCAACTTTGTGGCAACAGTTTCGGCATGACAATGCCTCCGTGCACAAAGCGAGGTCCATACAGAAACGGTTGGTCGAGATCGGTTTGGAAGAACTTGACTGGCCTGCACAGAGCCCTGACCTCAACCCCATCGAACACCTTTGGGATGATTTGGAAGGCCGGCTGCGAGCCAGGCCTAATCGCCCAACATTAGTGCCCGACCTCACTAATGCTCTTGTGGCTGAATGGAAGCAAATCCCTGCATCAATGTTCCAACATCTAGTGGAAAGCCTTCCCAGAAGAGTGGAGGCTGTTATAGCAGCAAAGGGGTAACCATGACAATGCCCCTGTGCACAAAGCAAGGTTCATACAGAAATGGGTGGTCAGGATCGGTGTGGAAGTACTTGACTGGCCTGCACAGAGCCCCATATTAATGCCATATTAATACCCATCATTTTGGAATGAGTTGTTGTCCACATACTTTTGGTCATGTCGTGTAGTACAACATCAGTGCTCACATAGGTCATTATGTAAACTGTAGCTGTTATTGTAATGTGTGGGGCTTAAACAAGATCCCATGTATGGTCATATATATCTGCATCGTATGGTTGACATAGCAAAAGTCTTGAGGTCTGTAGAACAGATCATATGGAAATGTTTTACCTTCAACCTATTTAACTAGACAAGTCAGTTATGAACAAATTCTTATTCACAATATCACCAGGGTTGGGTAGGATACTTTCTAAATGTAATCTGTTGCAGTAACTAGCTACCTGTCCAAAATTGTAATCAGTAATGTAACTTCTGGATTATCCAAACTCAGTAACCTAATCTGATTATATTCCGTTACTTTTAGATTACTTTCCCCTTAAGAGACATTAGAAGAAGACTAACATGTATGTTACCAACTGAACAACATCTATTGCAGGATAACTCACTGTTAAAGTTTACATAGCTGGCCATATATGGATGTTAAATTTTACTTTATGGGTTGGTTATGTAGGCTTCTTCTAACCCATCGCTTTCTACTACAGATAATAATACGATTAAATTATATCTTTACATTAAAAACCAGTCTCTCAGAATTCCAGTCATTCCAATAAATGTTATACCCTTTGATCTTCAAGAATAATACTTGGAAATATGAAAGTATAGATTAGCCAAATAGTTTTACCTGAGCATGACCCCAAAACTAAGGACTTATTATCCAGCCCTGCTCTGTTGTTTATGATGTTGTTGTCATGGAGACTGATTGGGTTCATTGATTCCAGTTGAAAATAAATGCAACCCTCATGGAATGGCATTTTCTGCATTTGCTATCGGCCTATTGTTGACCTTTTTGTTGGTGACACTTTGATATCTTGATAATATGCAGCTGTTTAAAAGGCAAATCCACAGATGAAACAATAACAAAACGGACACCCCGCCTCTGTTTTGTTAAAAAGCTGAGGGATGGGCCTGAGGAAATGTAACCACTCTCAGATTAATAGACAGAGGTGTGGAAAGTGACTGGTAGCAGGAATACAGTGTGTAAAAAACATTGTGTTGCACCCCCTCGTCGTGGCATGGACTCTACAAGGTGTCGAAAGCGTTCCACAGGGATGTTGGCCCATGTTGACTCCAATGCTTCCTACAGTTGTGTCAAGTTGGCTGGATGTCCTTTGGGTGGCGGACCGTTCTTGATACACACAGGAAACTGTTGAGCGTGAAAAACACAGCAGCGTAGCAGTTGTAGACACAAACCGGTGGGCCTGGCACCTACTACCATACCCCGTTCAAAGGCACTTCAATCTATAGTCTTGCCCATTCAATTCTCAATTGTCTCAAGGCTTCAAAATTCTTCTTAAACTGTCTCCCCCCCGTCATCTATACTCATTGAAGTGAATTTAACAAGTGACATCAATAAGGGATCATAGCGTTCACCTGGATTCACCTGATCAGTCTATGTCACGGAAAGAGCAGGTGTTCATAATATTTTGTACTCTGTGTATATAAATACTTATGGTAGTATACTAATGGTAATGGTTATCAATAATCAATGGATAGCAGGGTAATGGAGTAATGCTGTACATCGAATCCATAATCACTTTAGCAGCAGTGTAGGTTGTGTCTGAGTGAGTAGAGAGCTGTGGATGGGCATAGAGTCAGTGTGGATAGTCTGTGGGAGAATGCACCGGTACCGCCTGCCTCGTGGGAGCATGGAAAACAGTCCATGTCTCAGGTGGCTGGAGTCTTTGGTCTATCTCAGACACCGCCTGGCATGTACGTACTGGATAGCTGGGAGCTCGTCCCCCTGTGATGCGCTTGGCCATCCGCACCACCCTCTGTAGGGCCTTCTGGTCGCGGGCGTTGCAGTTGCCATACCAGACGGTGGATGCAACTATTCAGGAGGCTCTCAATGGAGCAGCTGTAAATGTTCCTGAGGATCTAAGGGGCCATGCCAAATCATTTCAGCTTCCTGAGGGAGAAGAGACATTGCCATGCCTTCTTCCTGACAGTTCTGCTGTGAGAGGACCATGTTAAGTCCTCAGTAATGTGGACCCTCTCCACTGCGACCCTGTCGATATGGATGAGGGTATGCACCCCTCCCCCCCACCACCAGTGCATGCAATTTTCGAGTGTTCCCCGGGAAACTGTCATAAACAAATATCAGACACCGCAAGCTCTCAGCTATCTAATCAACGCAACATTGACATTGTCCCACCCCTGGTTAGCCGCTATTGACTTAAAAAGCCAAACCTAACACTATCTGCCAATTACTTTTCAGCAATATTGCCTGTATGTCTGTGTGGTGGGCGCGTTTATCCATCACTCTGTGTGCAGCCAGGCAGTTGATGTGATAACGGTCTTGTGGGTTGACAGAAAAACGTTCCCCAAAACCTTCTCAATTAGGCCTAAACGTTAACTGCAAAGTAGGCTTACGTGGCAAAAAAAAGGTATGCCATGACTAAGTCAATTATTTGTATCTATAATGTGTTATTTGAACCATCGCTAGACCGGCACATTTCTCACTCGCTAGATGAGCAATTAAAGGGGAATTACACTCAAAAATCTATTTGTTTCTTTTCTTTTGGTGTGTTTTAATGGACATGGACTCACAACATCATAATGTGTTGTTTCTCTATGAACAATTGTATTTTTTTTTGTGCAAATAATAATCTAAAACCAGGAAAAAAGTAAACGGCAAAAAAATGGTCAACATCATTTTGGGAAAAAAATCTGTTTTCATAGGGTCCCGCTTAGAGTTTTTTATTTAAACAATACGGCCCGAGGGGGTGTGGTATATGGCCAACACACCACAAACCCCCAGGGTGCCTTATTGCTATTATAAACAGGTTACCAACGTAATTGGAGCAGTACAAATAATTGTTTTGTCATACCTGTGGTATACGGACTGATATACCACGGCTGTCAGCCAATCAGCATTCAGGACTCGAACCACCCAGTTTATAATAACCATTATTTGACCAGTTATATTGACAGAGAACATAGTGTACTACTTTCTCTTGTAGAAAACACCAAGGACCTGGGGAAGAGTTGCAGAGGAGAAGAGAGGAGCTAGAAAAAAGTGTAGCTCGCAAGATGTTTAATTTTTTAGCTCTCGTGCTAGAAAAGGTTGGATGTTAGTGCTACAGGGCGGTAGTCATTGTGGCAGCTACAGGGCGGTAGTCATTGTGGCAGCTACAGGGCGGTAGTCATTGTGGCAGCTACAGGGCGGTAGTCATTGTGGCAGCTACAGGGCGGTAGTCATTGTGGCAGCTACAGGGCGGTAGTCATTGTGGCAGCTACAGGGCGGTAGTCATTGTGACAGGTAGCCTTAGAGTTCTTGAGAACAGGAATGATGGTGGTCACTTTGAGACATGTCGTGATTATGGACTGGAATAAGGAGAGGTTGAACATGACCATGAAGTTGCCTGCCAGCTGGTCTGTGCATGCTCTGAGAACATGCACTGCAATACTGTCTGGCCCTGTGGCTTTGCAAGTGTTGACCAGATTAAAAACCTTACTCACGTCGGCCTCTGAGAGCGATGAATGTCCCTAGACTCCTCGTTCCCCTTAGGCACAGATCTAGTATCAGGTTACCCTCCTCAAGTCTTAACCTGAACCATAAGAGGATAAACATTAAACTGACCTTAGATCAGTGTTTGAGGACACACCACTCCTCAGCCCCTATACAGCACATTCAGAAGTTTTCTGACATATAGCCAACAGCCTCAGGCTTATGTCTCCTTGTGTTTCACTGCGTGTGTGTGTGTGTGTGTGTGTACGCGCATGTACCAGTGTTTTTTTATAGATGGAGGAGTATAAGGTGACAGTTGCTACCGGCTCATCAGAGTATTCCGGCACCAATAACTACATATATGTCACCCTGGTGGGAGAGAATGGAGAGAGTGTGAGAACAATCCTGGATAACCCTGGACTGGACTTCTGTAGAGGAGCGGTGAGTAGGACTGCGCTGTGCATGATCCAGGAGGTGGAGTACAGGTGGCAGGTGGCCTGGAGAGTAGGAGTGCTGGGTCAGTAACCAGAAGGTTGCTGAATCAAATCCCCAAGCTGACAAGGTAAAAATCTGTTGTTCTGCCCCCCCCAGGTGGATGAGTACAAGGTGTGTAGCACGGCCCCTCTGGGTCCTCTCCTCCTGGTTCGTCTGGAGAAGCAGCGTTACTGGGTAGAGGATAACTGGTTCTGTTGCTATGTCACTGTGGCGCCACCAGGTGGTGGTACAGCCCTCACCTTCCCCTGTTACCGCTGGCTCATAGGAGACGTCAAGGTGGAGCTAAGAGAAGGCACAGGTACAGTAATTGGTAAAGGGAAGAAGTTGCCCCTCAAGATACTGCTCTCGAGTCAGTTTGTGTTTTCTTCCCCATTAGTGATAAAGGTTATGTTTTGAGGTGAGAACTGAACCTAGATCAGTGATTTGGTCAAACAAAGGGCAAAGATCAAACCCAACATAGTGTTTTAACAGGGCGTTGGACCAGCACGAGCCACCAGAACAGTTTCAATGCACCTTAGCATAGACATTCGATCATTTGGTGTTTAGTTGTTGGTGGTGCAAAACGCTGTCTCAGGGTCCGCTCCAAAAACTCCCATAAGTGTTCATGCACACACACACACACACACCCTTAAAACCCTCTATGCTCCTTTGAGACCCCTCTTCTTCTAGCCATGGTAGCCAAAATAATGGGCAACTGGGCATTTTTATACGTGACTCTAAGCATGATGGGTTGTTCGTTGCTTAATTAACTCAGGTACCACACCTGTGTGGAAGCACCTGCTTTCAATATCATTTGTATCCTTCATTTACTCAAGTGTTTCCTTGATTTTGGCAGTTACATGTATGCGCGAGTGAGTCATCCCTCTCTCTCTCTTTCACTGTCTCTCTCTCTCTTTCACTGTCTCTCTCCCGCTTCCTCCTTTAGCGAAGAGACTCTGTGATGACACCTCTCCTCAGCTATTGACTCACAGAAAAGCAGAACTGCAGGAGAGACAGGCGATATACAGGTCAGTAAGAGTACAGAAATGTTGTTTCACGCACCGCCATTTATGTGCACATACAAACACGCCAATCCCTCCAGAAAGAGAGCCTAGTTCTCACAGTTATGTTTGTTAACCCAGATGGGCCGCATGGGCTCCTGGGATTCCCAAGTGTATCGATGCCAAGACCGAGGCAGACCTGCATCAGGACGTACGTTTTGACAACGAGAAAAGGAGCGACTTTGAGGGCTCCTTACACTATGCGTGAGTTACACACACACTTTTCTGTGTGATGTTATTCTGATGTATTGACATTCACACATGCTGGTCAAACTTCCCCTAAGTCTAATGTAAAATCACACACTTGCTCAGACATATGTCTTACCCACATTACGTGTCTCAACTTCCCACTTTCTTTAAAAACATGTTCTCTCTCTCTCTCTCCCCCAGTATTCTAGAGCTGTCTCTGAAGAAACTAGCCATCAGGTTTGGAAAGTCATGGGATGATCTGGAGGACTTTAAACGATGCTTCTGGAAACTCAAAAGCCCCATAGCTGGTAGAGTACAGTAAAACAAATATACAATATTTAGATTCAGTGCTTTAGCCCTCCCTCCCATCAACTGCATCAGATATGCTATTGGTTACAGTGTTTCATCTACTGTTTGACATTGCAATACATGTTCATTTAAAGTAATTCAGTTTTTAATATTTTAAATAATTGATTCAATAATTGTTTCATATATGGTCATTTCATTTTCCCACATTACGTATAAGACTTCTCTATATTTACTCTCTGTCCATATATTATATTATTATACAGTATATCATATTATTCGTTTTTTTTATTGCTTTGGTGCAATTTTCACAAGAATGTTGCACATTTTCACAACTCTTAGTACAAAACTCAAAACACATCATCAAAAAGGCAGTTTTTTCAAAACTCAATTGACTAAGTACAACACACAAAATGTATTTTAAATGTTTTGCTATTGGATGAACTAGTTGTTAAAATAACTAAATTGAGAAGATCTCATTATGTTGTGTTACCAATGTACTCATTATTTTTCACAGTAAACAAATGTTTTGTATCAATGGTTGTGTGGTGAAAGATATCTACAAACAAAATCAAAGCACAATGAAAGGTTTTGAATGTAAAACTGGCAGCATTAGAAGTGTTACCAGTTCGGAATTTTGAAAATTCACCACATACTTGTGAAAATAGTACCTAAGCGAGAAAAAGACCAGTAATATAGATTATTATATTAAGAATTGATTATTGATACATTCAGACAGTACTTTTTTCATTCTGTGGTTGATTGATTGATTCTCCCTATGGTTTCAGAGTACTGTATGGAGCACTGGAAGGAGGATTGGTTCTTTGGGTACCAGTGTCTGAATGGTTCAAACCCCCGCATGATCCAGTGCTGCAAGGAGCTTCCAGGAAACTTCCCCGTCTCTGGAGATATGGTGCAGGGGTCGCTGGCACCCAGGACCACCCTGGACAAGGAGCTCAAGGTGGGCCTTTTCTCTCTCTCTCTCTCTCTCTCTCTCTCTCACTCACTCACTCACTCACTCACTCACTCACTCACTCACTCACTCACTCACTCACACATTTAGTACAAATACCCTGTCTTAGGTCAGTCAGGATCACCACTTTATTTTAAGAATGTGAAATGTCAGAATAATTGTAGAGAGAATGATTTATTTCAGATTTTATTTCTTTCATCACATTCCCAGTGGGTCAGAAGTTTACATACGCTCAATTAGTATTTGGTAGCATTGCCTTTAAATTGTTTAACTTGGGTCAAACGTTTCGGGTAGCCTTCACAAGCTTCCCACAATAAGTTGGGTGAATTTTGGCCCATTCCTTCTGACAGAACTGGTGTGTGTGTATATATATACACATATATATGTATATATTTTTTTTGGGCTGGGACTGTATATATATATATATATATATATTTTGGCTATTACTGTGTGTATATATATATATATATTGGCTAATACTGTGTGTATGTATATATTTATATTTTGGCTGGGACTGTGTGTGTATATATGTGTATATATGCATTTATATACATACATATGTATATATGTATGTATATATATGTGTATATATACAGTGGGGAGAACAAGTATTTGATACACTGCCAATTTTGCAGGTTTTCCCACTTACAAAGCATGTAGAGGTCTGTAATTTTTATCATAGGTACTCTTCAACTGTGAGAGACGAAATCTAAAACAAAAATCCAGAAGATCACATTGTATGATTTTTAAATAATTAATTTGCATTTTATTGCTTGACATAAGTATTTGATCACCTACCAACCAGTAAGAATTCCGGCTCTCACAGACCTGTTAGTTTTTCTTTAAGAAGCCCTCCTGTTCTCCACTCATTACCTGTATTAACTGCACCTGTTTGAACTTGTTACCTGCATAAAAGACACCTGTCCACACACTCAATCAAACAGACTCCAACCTCTCCACAGTGGCCAAGACCAGAGAGCTGTGTAAGGACATCAGGTATAAAATTGTAGACCTGCACAAGGCTGGGATGGTCTACAGGACAATAGGCAAGCAGCTTGGTGAGAAGGCAACAACTGTTGGCGCAATTATTAGAAAATGGAAGAAGTTCAAGATGACGGTCAGGATGAGTACAACCCCAAGAACACCATCCCAACCGTGAAGTATGGAGGTGGAAACATCATTCTTTGGGGATGCTTTTCTGCAAAGGGGACAGGACGACTGCACCGTATTGAGGGGAGGATGGATGGGGCCATGTATCGCAAGATCTTGGCCAACAACCTCCTTCCCTCAGTAAGAGCAATGAAGATGGGTCGTGGCTGGGTCTTCCAGCATGACAACGACCTGAAACACACAGCCAGGGCAACTAAGGAGTGGCTCCGTAAGAAGCATCTCAAGGTCCTGGAGTGGCCTAGCCAGTCTCCAGACCTGAACCCAATAGAAAATCTTTGGAGGGAGCTGAAAGTCCGTATTGCCCAGCGACAGCCCCGAAACCTGAAGGATCTGGAGAAGGTCTGTATGGAGGAGTGGGCCAAAATTCCTGCTGCAGTGTGTGCAAACCTGGTCAAGAACTACAGGAAACGTATGATCTCTGTAATTGCAAACAAAGGTTTCTGTACCAAATATTAAGTTCTGCTTTTCTGATGTATCAACTACTTATGCCATGCAATAAAATGCTGATTATTTACTTAAAAATCATACAATGTGATTTTCTGGATTTTAGATTCCGTCACTCACAGTTGAAGAGTATCTATGATAACAATTACAGACTTCTACATGCTTTGTAAGTGGGAAAACCTGCAAAATCGGCAGTGTATCAAATACTTGTTCTCCCCACTGTATATACATATGTATATATGTATGTATATATATATACATATGTATATATGTATGTATATATATACATATACATACATGTATATACAGTGGGGAGAACAAGTATTTGATACACTGCCGATTTTGCAGGTTTTCCTACTTACAAAGCATGTAGAGCAATCCAGCCCCCTGTCAATGCAAATTAACCCTAACCAGCTGATATTAATTTGCACTGACAGGGGGCTGGATTGCTTTTTAATTACTGATAGTTTTCAGCTGTTGTCTTGGCTTTCCATGCCTTTTTGCACCTCCCTTTCTTCATGTGTTCAATACTTTTTCCCTGTGTCATTTCACATTATTACACATAACTTAATTTCTGAACATAGCACCTTTGGAAATATATTTACTGAGAAAAATGGTGACGTGTTCAATACTTATTTCACCCGCTGTATACAGTGGGGAGAACAAGTATTTGATACACTGCCAATTTTGCAGGTTTTCCCACTTACAAAGCATGTAGAAGTCTGTAATTTTTATCATAGGTACTCTTGAACTATGAGTGACGGAATCTAAAACAAAAATCCAGAAAATCACATTGTATGATTTTTAAGTAATTAATTTGCATTTTATTGCATGACATAAGTATTTGATACATCAGAAAAGCAGAACTTAATATTTGGTACAGAAACCTTTGTTTGCAATTACAGAGATCATACGTTTCCTGTAGTTCTTGACCAGGTTTGCACACACTGTAGCAGGGATTTTGGCCCACTCCTCCATACAGACCTTCTCCAGATCCTTCAGGTTTCGGGGCTGTCGCTGGGCAATACGGACTTTCAGCTCCCTCCAAAGATTTTCTATTGGGTTCAGGTCTGGAGACTGGCTAGGCCACTCCAGGACCTTGAGATGCTTCTTACGGAGCCACGATTAGTTGCCCTGGCTGTGTGTTTCGGGTCGTTGTCATGCTGGAAGACCCAGCCACGACCCATCTTTAATGCTCTTACTGAGGGAAGGAGGTTGTTGGCCAAGATCTTGCTATACGTGGCCCCATCCATCCTCCCCTCAATATGGTGCAGTCGTCCTGTCCCCTTTGCAGAAAAGCATCCCCAAAGAATGATGTTTCTACCTCCATGCTTCACGGTTGGGATGGTGTTCTTGGGGTTGTACTCATCCTTCTTCTTCCTCCAAACACGGTGAGTGGAGTTTAGACCAAAAAGCTCTATTTTTGTCTCATCAGACCACATGACCTTCTCCCATTCCTCCTCTGGATCATCCAGATGGTCATTGGCAAACTTCAGACGGGCCTGGACATGCGCTGGCTTGAGCAGGGGGACCTTGCGTGCGCTGCAGGATTTTAATCCATGACGGCGTAGTGTGTTACTAATGGTTTTCTTTGAAACTGTGGTCCCAGCTCTCTTCAGGTCATTGACCAGGTCCTGCCGTGTAGTTCTGGGCTGATCCCACACCTTCCTCATGATCATTGATGCCCCACGAGGTGAGATCTTGCATGGTGCCCCAGACCGAGGGAGATTGACCGTCATCTTGAACTTCTTCCATTTTCTAATAATTGCGCCAACAGTTGTTGCCTTCTCACCAAGCTGCTTGCCTATTGTCCTGTAGCCCATCCCAGCCTTGTGCAGGTCTACAATTTTATCCCTGATGTCCTTACACAGCTGTTTGATTGAGTGTGTGGAGTCTGTTTGATTGAGTGTGTGGACAGGTGTCTTTTATACAGGTAACGAGTTCAAACAGGTGCAGTTAATACAGGTAATGAGTGGAGAACAGGAGGGCTTCTTAAAGAAAAACAAACAAGTCTGTGAGAGCCGGAATTCTTACTGGTTGGTAGGTGATCAAATACTTATGTCATGCAATAAAATGCAAATTAATTATTTAAAAAATCATACAATGTGATTTTCTGGATTTTTGTTTTAGATTCCGTCTCTCACAGTTGAAGTGTACCTATGATAAACATTACAGACCTTTACATGCTTTGTAAGTAGGAAAACCTGCAAAATTGGCAGTGTATCAAATACTTGTTCTCCCCACTGTATATATATATATATATATATATTATTATTATTTATTTTTTGGCTGGTACTGTGTATAGATAGATAGATAGATAGATAGATAGATAGATAGATAGATAGATAGATAGATAGATAGATAGATAGATAGATAGATAGATAGATAGATAGATAGATAGATAGATAGATAGATAGATAGATAGATAGATAGATAGATAGATAGATATATTGTCTGGTACTGTGTGTGTATAGATAGATAGATAGATAGATAGATAGATAGATAGATAGATAGATAGATAGATAGATAGATAGATAGATAGATAGATAGATAGATAGATAGATAGATAGATAGATAGATAGATATATTGGCTGGTACTGTGTGTGTGCTGAAGGTTTGGGAGAAATAGGATACAAATGTAAAACAAATTCTAACCCCCAATTTACTTCTGTAGAACGACCCATATATTTACTTCTGTAGAACGACCCATATATTTACTTCTGTAGAACGACCCATATATTTACTTCTGTAAAACGACCCATATATTTACTTCTGTAGAACGACCCATATATTTACTTCTGCAGAACGACCCATAAAATGTACTTCTGAAGAATGACCCATATATTTACTTCTGTAGAACGACACATAAAATGTACTTCTGAAGAATGACCCATATATGTACTTCTGTAGAACGACCCATATATAGCTTGCACTACTTTTGACCAGAGCCCTATGGTGGAACAGCAGGCCTAACCTTAATAGATTAGACAGGTGTATCATGTGTGTAAGTAGGCAAATAAAGCTGCCTCTACAGATGTTCTGCTCTCTTTCCTCCATCTCTAGGCTGGTAACATCTACTTGATTGACTATGCCATTATGGATGGTGTTCCCACCAATGTAATCAGGGGGAAACCACAGTACATCGCTGCACCTCTTTGTCTATTGTATGAACACCCTGACCAGGGACTCAAACCCATTGCCATACAGGTAGGACTGGACACAGACACAGACACACAACACAGCACAGCACAGCACAGCACAGCACCACAACACAACACAACACAACACTTTATTAATCCCTTCTCTTCTCCAGCTAGGACAGACTCCTGGCTTAGACACGCCCATCTTCCTGCCTAATGACCCGCCCCTGGCCTGGCTATTGGCTAAGATCTGGGTCCGTCACTCGGAGTTCCAGGTGTTCCAGTTGCTGTCACACCTGTTGAGAACTCACCTGTTGGTAGAAGTATTCTGTGTGGCTACGTTACGTCAACTTCCCGCTGTGCACCCTATATATAAGGTAGGGGTGTGTGTGCATCTGTGTGTGTGTATGTGTGTGTGTGTGTGTGTGTGTGTGTGTGTGTGTGTGTGTGTGTGTGTGTGTGTGTGTGTGTGTGTGTGTTGCTGTCTCATCCATCTCCCTCTATCTCTAGCTCCTGGCTCCCCACCTGCGCTACACTCTGGAGATAAACTGCAGGGGGCGCACTCAGCTCGTCTCTGCTGACGGCATCTTCAAAAAGGTCAGCTCACTATTCTCTTCCTTGAGGGTTCATTTTCCCCTTTCTTTCTTTCTTTCTTTCTTTCTTTCTTTCTTTCTTTCTTTCTTTCTTTCTTTCTTTCTTTCTTTCTTTCTTTCTTTCTTTCTTTCTTTCTTTTTAAAGTATGAAATGTCATAGGGACAGCTTTGAAAGTGGTGCACCAGTGGTTCAATTTCCCACCATTGTGGTCTAAGCTTACAGCATCCTCCTGATCTCCTCCTCCAGGTGGTGTCTACAGGAGGGCAGGGCTTGCTCATCCTGTCCCAGAGAGAGTACAAGGTCCTGACCTACCGCTCTCTCCAGCCCTGCTGGGACTTCCAACAGCGCGGAGCCACCACGCTCAAAAACTACTTCTACAGGGAGCACAGCCTCATGCTGTGGGACGCCATACACAGGTTTTTACTTCTTGCTTTACTGTGGCTGTGGTCGAAATCTGGCATCTTATTCCAATATGGGCCCTGGTCAAAAGTAGTGCACTGAGTAGGGTGCAGAGCCTACTTCTACATGGAACACAGTCTGATGCTGTGGGATACCATAAACAGGCTCAGTACCCGTGTGACCACTTGTTTATGACCACAGAGACATTGTTTATTAGCTTGTAAGATGAATTCAAGGAGGGGACATGCTCTTAGGTCTGAAATATGGACATGCTGAAATTCACATTGGGAAAATAATCTCCCTCTTTATTTCTACCTCTTTGTTCCCCCTCTCTCTTTTCTATCTCCATCCCTCCATAGTTTTGTCTCAGGGATGGTATCTGTCTACTACCATTGTGACAGTGATGTGCTGGATGACCATGAGCTACAGACCTGGATAAAGGACATCGCTGAGGAGGGCTTTGTCGATGTCCCCGAATTTGGCTTGGCAAACGAACTAAAAAACAAAGCAGAGCTGGTCACCTTGCTGAGTGTAGCCATCTTCACAAGCACCGCACAGCACGCAGCCACCAACAATGGACAGGTATTTCACAAGCAAACGCACGCACGCACACACACACAGACACACACACACACACTTCTATTATCTTACTCCTCTGTCTTTAACATAGTTTGACTGGTGTGCTTGGGTACCCAACACCCCGTGCACCATGCGTCACCCCACGCCAACCGACAAGGACGCTGTTACCATGGAGATGATTATGGACAGCCTGCCTGATGTCAGCCAAACATGTTTGGAGATGGCGATCACATGGCACCTGGGGCGGCCACAACCTGATGCCGTAAGTTAGAGGGTTACCCTAACGCTAGCTGATCCCATAGAATTCCATTCATATGTTTTAAATGGGGGTGGTACCACCTCAACACGCATTTTTGTTTCCATTTCAAAATGCTTTCTCCCGTTTGCTCCAACTGAATTAAACCCTTGTCTCCCACCTCCTTTCATTCTCTTTCTCTCCCTCTCTCTCTTCCCCTATCCCCCTCTCTGCTCCAGGTCCCGTTGGGTCAGTATCCAGAGCAGTACTTCACTGAGCCCCAGGCTCAGGAGGTGATTGACAGGTTCAGACAGGAACTGAAGGATATAGAGGAACACATCCTGAGCCAGAACCAGGGAATGGAGCTGCCTTACCTGTTCCTCCTGCCCAGCCGCATCGAGAACAGCATCACTATATAGATTACACCCTAATGTCTTATCACCATTACTTTTCTGCTTACTGAGGAGCAGGGCCGGACTACCGCATTTGGGGCCCTGTGATTGGGTGAAAAAATAGTTTTCCACGCATTGGAATTATATTGAATTCTACTTATATAATCACGCTATACCACAATAAACAATGTTAAAATGCAGAGTCTCTGAGTGGTTTTGAAATCTTTAGCCTATCTCTGATGTGCTATATCAGCACAATGGACAGGCCCTACAGCTAGCCCGTTTTGGTAATGAATATAGGCTACAAGACAGATAGGCTGTTTGTAATAGGTGAATTTGTCCTATGTGAATGCCTTACACACAGATGTGTTACCAAAATAATGCAAACTAGTTATTCATGCATGTGAACAAAGAAATACTGAATAGCAGTTTGGCTTAGAATACTGACATAACAGTGAATGCGAAATATTGCAACAGAACAAAACAGAGGTACCAAGTGGTAGGCCTAGTAAACAAAATATCAGATCCATAAAGGCATGACACAATCTATATTTAGGCTAGTTACATTAACAGTAAACAAAAGAGGGATGGATATCCAAATAACCAAAACATAGCCTACTACAGTGAGATCCAGCCATGCATAGCTGTCTTGCCAAATAAATAGGCCTATAGGCCTGTTTCAAACATGGAAAAGCATGCCGCTCGCTCATGAGTTCAGCAACACCCTGTGATATGGCACAATACACTTCTGTGAATCAAATTCGACCCCACGTAATCAATTAAGCAATGCCAGCCTAACTTAAACACATTTCTAATACATACAGTTCCATATACAGCAACGAAAATCAATAGTATACCAAGAAAACCCATAATAGAATGTAGCCTATCTATTTCTATAATGACACATACCGATTGGTCGCTATACCCAGCGGCATCCTTTGGGTTCATGCATTGTAATTATATTGAATTCAGCTCATTTCACGCTACACCGCAATAAACACAAAAGTTTAGACCAAGCAGTGACAGTTTCAATGGCAAGAAATCAGGCTGCGCTCTTGTAGCACCATGGACAGCGCCCTACACACTAAAGCAAGATTTTGAAGGAAAAAAAGTAGCAGCTTCCTTGATGCTTTGTGGAACTTCCTGAGTAATCAATCATTCTTCTCGTATAATCCACCTCAAATTCTAGTTGGATTAGTTGAGCTTTCCTCGGGTGTAGCATGCTTCTTCTGAGTTTACTGAACACGTTTGTCAAAGTTGAACATTAGTTCTCGCATGTAGCTGTGGACGTCCCAAAGTCAGTCCATGTTTCAGTGCAATAAGCACGGTCGGCATAGCGGAGAGAGGCTCAGAGAATCGTTGCAGGATATCAAGTGGGGTCTGAATCGTTCTGACATTTCACCAATGACAGCATCCAACTACAACGTGCTGAAGAACATTCTTTACACTCGGTCTCTTCGCATCTGTCCTACTGTACTGTTCACTACCTATTGCTGGAGATTTGTACTTTCATAACGTCATTATTAGGGTGAGTCACATGGGCTACTAACAGCTTACTACATAACATACACTTGGTATTACTTTCTTATCTACAGTATACATATCTCCCTGGCATATTACATAATTTATACCGTAGCATACAAGACATTTTTGGACTCACCTTGTTGTGATGTGCTCACTTGAACAGGAAGGTGGCGCTGCGGTCCTTCGTGGGCACATTTTGTCATCAAAGTCTCTGGATTTATGATTATTTCAAGACAACTGGGAAGTCAGGAAAAAACAAGGTCGAATCATGATCTTCTGGTCGTAGCTCAAAACATATTTTCCCGGTCGCAGCTCGTTTATCCCCGACTTCCCAGTTGTCTTGAACTCACTGAAATCAAGTTCTCAGTTCCGAGTTAACAGTTGTTTTGAGCATGGCATAAATCATGCTTAATTGACAGCATGGCCAATGTTGAATGTTTATAATTTTAAACTTGGAAAATAGCCCCTTAATCCCAGATTTGGGACCACACAGCCACTCCACTGAATAGAAGGCTAGTGATTGCTTTGCAATGTTTGCCGTTAGCCACTGATTCCTTCCAAACAACTCATTGTTGAATTTGCAATTCCCAACTTGTGTAATGTTTATGTCCAATGGCTGTTGAGCACCGATACGTTGTATCTATAATTTCTCTTCATTATTTCTCTTCATATGACAAGGATTAAATTGTCGACTTGATTCATGATGAGAACTTCTAGCTAAGATTTTGAAAGTATGATGTTGACATGATCAGTCCAATCAAAGCTACTGTACATATATAGTGATTTGATGTCATTTTATCTGTGGCCAATGACCTTGAGCCTTCTTGGAAGGGCACTTCTAATGTAACTCTATGGCAGCACCCAACAGGCTTGAATTTTTCGAGCTCCACCCTTAGACTTGGCGGTGACGTAGTGTCCCCATGAGTGACAGAACACTGAGCCAATCACGGCGTAATGCTCCGTATTTTCTGCTGGCTTGCCCCACCACCACCACAGAATGCACTGAGCTAAACTGAAACACCTGCATTTTGGAGCTGCCTTACTCAAGAAAATAAAGAAGAGACCATGTTTGTATGCGGCTTTATTAACTCAATTCTCTTGTTTAAATGTTGTTTTATTACATTGTTTGCAAACTGATATGTGACACGTATTAATGCCAAAATAACATGCAAAACGGGCAACTTACAATATTGCATGTGATATGATATAACAACTGTACATGAATATGTTTATACAGTCCTGAATGATTGAGTGCTGAATGAATACGTCCTGAGTGAATGAGTGATTACAGACCAGAGTTACTCACGGATGGATGCCTAATTGTTAAACTAGGGTCCTAACACCCCAACAGTTCCAGGTCTATGTTGCTGACGGCACGGCACCCCGGTGAGGCATTAAATAGTCTAATAGCCGCCGGCAGGAAGGACCTCCTGTAGCGCTCTCTGGCACACCGTGGTGGTATGGCATCACAGACTGGTAGAAAAGTATGCAGTAGTTTACTGCACACGTTGAAGGACCTGAGCCTGAAAGTAGAGTCGGCTCTAGCCCTTTTTGTACAGGGCCCCGGTGTTACCAGCCCATTCCAGCCTGCTGTCCATATGGACTCCCAGGAACTTGTATGAACCAACCATTTCTACATCCATCCCCTGTATGGGGACTGCAGTCGGTTGGGCCTTGGTTCTCCTGAAGTCCACAACCATCTCCTTTGTTTTGCTGATGTTGAGCTGAAGGTGGTTCTGCTCACACCACACCACAAAGTAATTGATTGTGCTCCTGTACTCCTCCTCCTGCCAACCCCTGATGCACCCAACAATTGCAGAGTCATCAGAGAACTTCTGAAGGTGGCATGTTTCAGAGTTATGTCTGAGGTGTAGAGGGTGAACAGGAACAGGGACAGGACCGTTCCCTGAGGGGTGTTCCTCACTACCCGTTCTGACACACAGCTCTGTAGCCGCACAAATTGTGGCCTACTGGTCAGGTAGTCCGTAACCCAGGAGACTAAGGGTGCTTCCACTTCCATCCTCCTCATCTTCTCACCCAGTAGCAGGGGCTGAATGGTGTTGAAGTAAAAAAACATAACCCTCAATGTGCTACCTGTGTTGTCCAGGTGAGTAGGCCCTCTGCAGAAGGTAGATGATTGCATCATCCACCCTGATATTGCGCTGATATGCAAACTGCAGGGGGTCCAGTGATGTACACACTAGGGGTCTGAGGTGAGCGAGGACTAACCTTTCCAGGGTCTTCATGATGTGGGATGTTAGCGTTACAGGTCTGAAGTCATTCAGGACAGTGGGGTTTGCTTTCTTGGGCACTGGGACGAGGATGTTTTCCACAGCACAGGGACCCTTTCTAGGATCAGGCTAAGGTTGAAGGGTCGCTGGAGTATTCTACACAGTTGGTGAGCACAGACCCTAAGCACCCTTGGGCTGATGCCATCAGGGCCCGCCGCTTTCCACTGATGTAGTCTCTCCAGCTCTCTCTTTACTTGGTTGGTGGTAAAAGGTGGAAACATACGTTTTTTCCAGCAGCAGACTATGATCGATAATGTCAAAAGCTGCACTTACGTCTAACAAGAGAGCCCCCACAATCATTTTATCATCAGTTTCTCTCAGCCAATCATCAGTCATTTGTGTAAGTGCTGTGCTTGTTGAGTGTCCTTCCCTATATGCATGCTGAAAGTCTGTCGTCAATTTATTTACTGTGAAATAGCATTGTATCTGGTCAAACACAATTTTTCCCAGAAGTTTACTAAGGGTTGGTAACAGGCTGATTGGTTGGCTATTTGAGCCAGTAAAGGGGGCTTTACTATTCTTAGGTAGAGGAATGACTTTAGCTTCCCTCCAGGCCTGAGGGCACACACTTTCTAGTAGGCTTAAATTGAAGATGTAGCAAATAGGAGAGGTAATATCGTCCTCTATTATCCTCAGTAATTTTCCATCCAGGTTGTCAGACGCCGGTGGCTTGTCATTGTTGATAGACAATCATTTGTTCACCTCTTCCACACTGACTTTACGGAAATCAAAAGTACAATTCTTGTCTTTCATAATGTGGTCAGATATACTAGGGTATTTCTTAATTTGCAGTACGTTTGCAGACTTATTTGCCATATCTTTTCCCTCATCCCTCTCAACCATACCATTTTTCAGTTCCTCATCAATCCAAGGGGATTGAACAGTTTTTACAGTCATTTCCTTAATGGGTTTTATGATTATTACTAACTGGAATAAGCAATTTCATAAATGTGTCAAGTGCAGCATCTGGTTGCACCTCATTGCACACCACAGACCAGCAAATATTATTTACATCATCAACATATGAATCACTACAAAACTTATTGTATGACCTCTTATACACTATATCAGGCCCAGCCTTTGGAACTTTGGTTTTCCTACATATGACTACTATATTGTGATCAATACATCCTATGAATTTGGATACTGCTTTAAAGCACATTTCTGCAGCATTGGTAAAGATGTGATAAACACATGTTGATGATTTAATTCTTGTGCTGTTTGCAAATACCCTGGTAGGTTGACTGATAACCTGAACCAGGTTGCAGGCACTGGTTACAGTTTGACGTTGTTTATTGAGTGGGCAGCTTGATGAAAGCCAGTCAATATTTAAATCACCCAGAAAATATACTTCTCTATTGATATCACATACATTATCAAGCATTTCACACATATTATCCAGATACTGACGGTTAGCACTTGGTCTATAGCAGCTTCCCACCAGAATGGTCTTTAGGTGGGGCAGATGAACCTGTAGCCATATTACTTCAACAGTATTTAACGTGAGATCGTCTCTAAGCTTTACAGGAATGCGGTTCTTTACATAGACCGCAACACCGCCCCGTTGGCATTTCTGTCTTTTCTGTAAATGTTATAACCATGTAGTGCTACCACTGTATGATCAAAGGTATTATCTAAGTGAGTTTCAGAGATAAGACAGAATATGAATCATCTGTTACAAGCAAGTTATTGACTTCATGGACCTTGTTTCTCAGGCTGCATATGTTAATAGGGCTGTTTTTTAGTACTTTTCTGGGTTGCTTGATAGTTTTTAATGCTTTACTGTGAACCTTATCAGAAGTAGACTTGATAGTGCAGGGTGAGCTGCACACAGTGGTCTTCCAGTAGGGCACAGTACTAACAGTGTAATTCTGGTTCATAGGCTCAGGATTACTGCATCCAATAGCTGTAGGATTAACAGAGGTATTCAGGGCAATTAGGGGGACATAAATTAAGTTACTTACATTGTGTCTGCCAACGACCCTAGGATAATGTACATTTGATGCAGCAATATGACGACTCATTGTCACAATGGTAGGGATTAATTGAGCTGATAAGTCATTGTTTCAACGCAGCCTTGAAATGCGTGGACAGAGTCCAGGAGCCAAGATGATTTTGGATGGACTTTCCTGTAGAGCAGGGGTTCCCAACCTTTTTCATCCCACGGACCACCTAATTAATATCAAAAAGTTCACGGACCACCTAATTAATATCAAAAACGTTCACGGACCACCTAATTAATATCAAAAACGTTCACGGACCACCTAATTAATATCAAAAACGTTCACGGACCACCACTACGCGTGAATCTTTTCTAAAGCACATATTTAATTAAATACATGAATGGAGTTAACCGCAACAAACAGAACAATAAGTCAAATGAACAACTGGCAGGGCTTGGTTCCTTATTACATTCTTACACTGTATATTTACTTCCATTTTTGGTAATCCACTTAAATACATTCACTTTTATCTAACTTAAAGCCACACACACACACACACACAAACACACACACACACACACACACACACACACACACACACACACACGCCTAGTGCGGGAGACAAGTTTACAGCAGTTACCCTGTCACTGTTATCCAGCAAAGATATGGAACGGGGACTGGGCAGAGCTGTCTTTCAGCACCACACACGGGCAGGGCCTAGAAAAAGCACCAGTTTTTATTGTTAACAAAATGCACCGTGTTGATTTGGAGAATTAGACCCAGTAAAAAAAATATATGAAGTTGACTTAGCTAATGAGAGGGCTGGTGTTGTTGTTCAACTTTTAAACGTTGAATGTCAGGCTCCAGGGAGGACAGTCGCAGTCAGAGATCTGGTTCAACATCCAGTCTATTTCTATAGTTGGTTTTTATTGCCACAAGAGCTGAAAATCCAGATTCACAGAGGTAGTTTGTGGGAAAGGCATCAGAAACCGCACTGCTCTGTTTAAAAGTTCAGGATACTCCGATGCAACATGAAGCCAAAAGTTAGCCAATAATTTACGAGAAAATACAAGTTTTAAAGCACTGTCACATGACAGCGCCACGAGGCTGTCTTGCTCTCTCGTCAGACCTGCAAGGACTTCATCACCGTGGCTTGCGAATTGGTTTTCCATCCAGTTGGATTGCGCATCAAGAACAGGAAAGTATTGCCTCATCTGCGTTTGCAAACCTTGCAGGTGTTGTCTTGTGCTGTTGATCACTGGGATATTGAGCTGCACGTCTTGCTTTAACAGGAAGTCAGAAGTTGGGTATTGGTGAAAGGCCATCAGTGCGTGTTCTGAAAACAATAAAGAGGATGAAGGAGCGTGGTGAACGGATAGAAGTGGTTATGGACAGAGTGGAAGAAGGAGAAGAGCGAGGTCTCTGATGCTCAGAAACCGAACCTGATGAGAGTGAGGATGATTTATCTGCAGTGGCAGGTGTGGTGAAGACCTCCGAGCTCAAGCCTCGCCCCAATGGTCATGAAAAGGATGGTTCTGGCCCAGTGGGGGGTGACATTGTTTGAGAAAGTGGATCCCTGCCTTTTGGCTGACCCATATGTAGTATCAGGCTTGGTAGAAAATAATTTGGGCGAAGGTAGCTCGAAGTGGACTTGATTTCACTTTTTCCGTACTTTTAAGGCCCATAATGCAATTCTTCAGAAAATGGGCGTGGCTTCACAACGTTTTCAGATTTGAAGAAAATGGAGGAAAATATGCAGCTGAAGTCCGACGAGAGCGGATACAAATTCATTGCTTTAACTAATTATGACAAATGTTAAGAAAATGTTGAGCAATGTAATGAAGTCATGACTTTTCAAATAAGTTACGCTACACGTTATGTTGGCTGACAATGTGTTGGCTACGCTATCCTTACGAACTGCATAGCATATCATTACAGCTGTACTAGGTGCTACCGATGTGTTAGCTAGCTACCCCAGTAGTTGGCTACTAACACATCGAACTTGCCAGCATATTAACTATATGCTGTCTAACTAACTACACAACGTTTATTGACTGCATTCTTAGTTAAGTGGTATAGTGTTGTGAGTTCTCAATGGACATAAATTCGCTCTTCAAAATAACTGATGAGTTTACCAACGCTCAACACCTGTTTAATATGGCCGGTGTCAGTAAACGTCGAGAAAAAAAAGCGTAATTAAATTGTTGCCAGCAGCACGGTTACCGTCACCAACGCTCTGAATAACATGAAAACAGCCTAACCAGCTCTGCTATGGCGAGTAAAATGGTCAGAGTGAGGTGTTTGTGTCGGGAAATAGCTAGTCAGTTAGCTTGTGTGCTTGACTGCCGTTGTGATGGTCAACTTCCGGTAGACAGGCGTAGTGCTAGTGCTAGTATTGCTAGAATTAATTAATAGTATATAGTATGTAGTATATACTCATTAAGTATGTAGTATACAGTATGTTAGTATGGGTATTCAAACACAGCCACTGTCTGTCCTTTTGAGTTTTAAAGCAGTCTTTGACAGAGTCTTTGCCTGACAAAGTTATGTTAGAATATGTCAGTTATCTCGTGAGAGCTTTTGTGCCGAACCCACTAAGGTATTTCAGATGCCAAGCTTATGTTGCAGCAGTGTATAGGAGGGATCTTCCAAGTTGTGAGAAGTGAGCA
The DNA here is from genome assembly GCA_023634145.1 of Thymallus thymallus. Lineage (NCBI taxonomy): Eukaryota > Metazoa > Chordata > Actinopteri > Salmoniformes > Salmonidae > Thymallus > Thymallus thymallus. Next base: position 6,340,733 of record CM042422.1, read on the forward strand.
GGAGGGCATGGGACAAAGGGATGTGTAGTATCGGTGGAAAAAACAATGTGTCAATTGTGAGGGTGCCCATGTTGTTGGGGATCAGAAATGTCCGATGCGAGAGAGACAGGTTGAGTTTGCCAGGGTCAGAGTAGAACTGGAGGTGTAGTATGCTGAGGCAGTGAAGAGTGTAGAGGATGATGGCTAAAGGGTGAGTAGTAGGTCTAGGCCAATACAGAGTGATACAAAGGTGTGCTTCAGTAAGGTTGGCATCTTACCATTCATTGCCATTGTTATCAACTGTACCCAGTAATGGCATGTAAATCACTGTAAATAGATGGTGGTGGCAGCTGCAGAGAAGTACTTATGTGTACACAAGATTTTACTGCAGAAGGTGTGTTGAACGAAAGAGTCCCGTTCTCTGTCAGTTAGGGTCAAAGTAGTGGAATGGGGTGGTGTTTTTCCCAAAAAATTAATAGTGGTATATAGGTGCAGTGGCGACCCGTCATTCAAAAACATTTGCGTTGCCTATATTGCATGTTATTTTGGCATTAATACGAGTCACATATCAGTTTGCAAACAATGTAAAAAATATATTTTTTTGTTTTTTTTTATTCAACCTTTATTTAATAACTAGGCAAGTCAGTTAAAAAAAAAATCTTATTTACAATGACGGCCTACACCGGTCAAACTCGGACGACGTTGGCCCAATTGTGCGCCGCCCTATGGGACTCCCAATCACGGCAGGTTGTGATACAGTCTGGATATATTATTTGAGTTAATAAAGCCACATACAAAGAGTTTTTTGCTTTCTTAAGGCAGCTCCAAAATGCAGGAGTTTCAGCCTAGATCGGTGCTTTCTGTGATGGTGGAGCAGCCAGTGGAAAATACGGAGCGTAGGAGTGGGTAATGTTCTCTAGTTGCGCTGTGATTGGCTCAGTGTTCTGTCACTCATGGGGACACTACATCACCACAAAATATGCCATAGAGTTACATTAGAAATGCCCATCCAAGAATGCTCAAGGTCATTGGCCACAGATAAAATTACTAATCATGTCAACATCATACTTTCTAAATATTAGTTAGCAAGCTAGACAAGCAGTCTTCATCATGAATCACTGACAATCTACTGGCAAATCCTTTTCAATCGTTGTCATATGAAGAGAAATTATAGATAAAACGTATCAGCACTCATCATTGGACATAAACATTATACAACAAGTTGAAAATCGCAAATTCAACAATGTGTGGTTTGGAAGGAATCAGTGGCGAACTGCAAGCGTTGCAAAGCAATCACTAGCCTGCTATTCCATGGAGTGGGTGTGTGGTCCAAGTCTGGGTTTAAGGCTCTCTTTCCCAAGCTTAAAATGATATACATTCAACACCATCGGCCAGAAAAGGTTGAATACATTGGCCATGCTTTCAATCTAGTGTGACTTCTGCTGCGTTCAAAACAACTGGAAACTCTGGGAAATCTCAGACTTTAGTGAGTTCAAGACAACTGGGAACTGTGAAAAAAACAATATCCATCTGCGAGAATACGTTTTGAATGGTCATCCAACTCGGAATTCCAAGTTGGGAACTCGGGCCTCTTTCTAAAGCTCCGACCTGAAGATCACTCACGTCGTGATTCAAGCTTGTTTTTTTCCCCCCCAGAGTTCCCAGTTGTCTTGAAAGCACCATAAATCCAGAGAATGCCAGACCCGCGCCACTTTCCTGTTTAAGTCAGCACAGCACAAGGTGAGTCCAAAAATGTATTGTACGCTGGAGATATGTATACTGTAGCTAAGAAAGTAATACTATGTGTATGTTGTGTAGTAAGCTGTTAGTAGCCCATGTGCCTCACCCTAATAATTTGGTCCCTTTCCCCCTCATAATTTAGCCTACTGTTCTGACTTGGTGGTGCACATGTAGCCTGGTCCCAACCCTGAATGCTGATTGGCTGACAGCCGTGCTATATGAGACAGTATACCATGGGTATGACAAAAATTTGTTTTTACTGATCTAATTACTTTAGTAACCAGTTTATAATAGCAAGAAGGCACCTCGGGGTTTGTGGTATATGGCCAATATACCATGGCTAATGGCTGTATCCAGGCACTCCGCGATGCGTCGTGCGTAACAGCCCTTAGCCGTGGTATGTTGCCCATATACCACAAACCCCCGAGGTGCCTTATTGCTTAATTATAAACTGGGCGGTTAATTTTTTCCTTTACCCTTTAAAAAAAATTTTTGTATCACAAATGTAACCTGTTCGACAACACCATCCCGAACAGCATGTTAGCGCATGCGCAAACCAAATGTGCGAACTCCATGACACCAACACGTGGTGTGAATTTTGGACCAATCGGCATTTGGGATTAATCCGCGCATGTGAAGTCTTTCGTTTGTCCACATATATTTTTTTTAGCTACACTTTTCTGATTATTGGAACAAAACAAAAAACATAAGATCGGTGTTGATAAAATGTACCGGGTCACTGAAAACTGTTGCGGACTGCAGACAAAAATATTGTAGGACGCGGACGAAGTTGTCATTTGTAGTGCCTGCTGAGCCTGAAGCTAAATTAGCATCTCTAAACGGCGTTCTTCACTGGGAAATCTGAATCTGTTCAATTAATCTGTTCAATCTGCAATTAAAATGACTTCAGCCTCAACGAAGGTACGTTATTCTCATGTTTTTATTTTTGCCCTATCTATCGCTGTTCGCTAGGTCCTGCACAAATCTAACTCATGTTAGCTACTTAACATTAGCTACCAAGTGAATACGAATGGCAAGAGTGTAACAGCTAACGTTATTTTACTGTCTTTCCTATTCCAGGAAACTCACATTTTTAAGAACAAATTAACGTTATTCGTGTTAAGTTCCCAGGACGTGGCTGAATGTTAATGACATGCATGCACTTTTTTCTCAATTCCATGTACTTTGTGTATGTAAACTACCACATGAAGGCGCTGTCTGCATGGAGGAAATGAAGGATCTGTTAGAATAAACATTAAGTCTGCATTGCAACCGTACAAAACACCATAAAATTGATATATTATGCCTTCAGGCATTGCCTTGTTGTAATACAGTTGATCATACAGTGCATTCGGCTTACGTTACAGACTTATTCTAAAATGGATTAAATTAAATACAAATCCTAAAATCTACACACAATACCACATAATGACAATGCGTAAACAGGTTTTTAGAAATGTTTGCAAATGTATAACACACACACACACACACACACATTATATATATATATATCTCTCATTTACATAAGTATTCAGACCCATTGCTATGAGACTCGAAATTGAGCTCAGGTGCATCCTGTTTTGCATCCTGTTTCCATTGATCATCCTTGAGATGTTTCTACAACTTGATTGGAGTCAATTGATTCAATTGATTGAACATGATATGGAAAGGCACACACTTGTCTATTTAAGGTCCCACAGTTGACAGTTCATGTCAGAGCAAAAACAAAGCCATGAGTTTGAAGGAATTGTCCATAGAGCTCCGAGACAGGATTGTGTCAAGGCACAGATCTGGGGAAGGGAATCAAAACATTTCTGCAGAATTGAAGGTCCCCAAGAATACAGTGGCCTCCATCATTCTTAAATGGAAGAAGTTTAGAACCACCAAGACTCTTCCTAGAGCTGGCTGCCCGGCCAAACTGAGCAATTGGGGGAGAAGGGCCTTGATCAGGGAGGTGACCAAGATCCCGATGGTCACTCTGACAGAGCTCCAGAGTTCCTCTGTGGAGGTGGTTGAAGGACAACCAGCTCTGCAGCGCTCCACCAATCAGGTATTTATAGTAAAGTGGCCACTCTTCAGTAAAAAGGCACATGACAGCCGCTCAGAGTTTGCCAAAAGGCACCTAAAGGACTCTTGGACCATGAGAAACAAGATTCTCTGGTTTGATGAAACCAAGATAGAACTCTTTCGCCTGAATGCCAAGTGTCTCGTATGGAGGAGACCTGGCACCATCCTTATGATGAAGCATGGTCGTGGCAGCATCATGCTGTGGGGATGTTTTTCAGTGGCAGGGACTGGGAGACTAGTCAGGATCGAGGGAAAGATGAATGGTGCAAAGTACAGAGAGATCGTTGATGAAAACCTGCTCCAAAGTGCTCAGGACCTCCGACTTGGGCGACAGTTCACCTTCCAACAGGACAACGACCCTAAGCACACAACCAAGACAACGCAGGTGTGGCTTAGGGACAAGTCTCTGTATGTCCTTGAGTGGCCCAGCCAGAGCCCGGACTTGAACCCGATCGAACATCTCTGGAGAGACCTGAAACTAGCTGTGCAGCAACGCTCTCCATCTAATCTGACAGAGTTTGAGAGGATCTGCAGAGAAGAATGGGAGAAACTCCCCAATACAGCTGTGCCAAGCTTATTTCAGTATTTTATTTTTTAATAAATTAGCAAAAATGTCAACCTGTTTTGGTTTTGTCATTATGGGATATTGTTTGTAGATTAATGAGGGAAAAAAAATATTGAATCCATTTTAGAATAAGGCTGTAACGTAACAATGTGTAAAAGTCACAGGGTCTGAATACTTACTATACATACTGTACTTCAAACAGCCTTAGCTACTTTCTCAAAAGAAAATAGGATAATTCAGAGGTAGTTATTTAGATGTTTTCTGCTTTAATTTCTAAGGTAGGGGAGATCTTCTCAGCAGCAGGAGCTGCTTTCACCAAGCTAGGGGAGCTGACCATGCAACTGCACCCCGTGGCTGACTCCAGTCCCGCAGGGTGAGAACACACACACCAAGTAACAGGTAGAGATAAATATCTGTATCGATTATGTAGAGGCGTAGAGATCCAAGTCAAGTCTTATTAGAAGTCTACTGATCACAACTTTGTATTTTTTGGGCTTGTGTCACTGGGTAGCACACTCTAATACACATTACACTCTGATAAATGTGCTCCCCCTTGAATATCCCTGCCAAGAAGACATTCTGAGGAAATATTGTTGCGTAATTATTACCAGAAAGCACACGACACCCACCCACGCCATGTCCACCCTCTTAGTCACTGGCCACGTTCGAGGGCATTCCTTAATCACCAACTGACCAGACAGATCTACCAAATCATAATGGGTTATTTATGGTGATTTGTAGATCTGTGCAGTTCAACTGCATTGTGTATAGGACTTGAAACACGCCCGTGTGTCGTTGCAGAGCTAAGTGGACGGACACTGAGATTGAGCAGCTGAGATCGGCCGTGGTGAGGTTTGGTGATGACCTGAACTCCCTCAGCTCTGTCATCAAGGAGCGCACTGCGTAAGGATCCCCCCCCCCCCTCCCTATCTTAGTTTCTCTTGTCATTCTTAATGGCCTTCTATCATTGTAGTCTTTCTCCGTCACCCGTTGTTGGTCTTAACCCTTGTATCTCTCTCTCTCTCTCTTCACGTCTGGGTGAAGTGTCCAATGAGATGTATTTTCAGAGGTAGCTCTAAAACAATAGAACGGTCACAGTGACACAAGCCCTGATGAGTTTAAACCACCACTAGATCTAAAATATCACATTCAGATCTATTTACACACACATGCATTGCACTATCCATCTGCTAGTGCTAAAGATATATCATTTCATGATGGTTTACTTTTTTAAAAGTATTTGATGACAGGTTACTGGTTGAATCACCACCACTAACCTGATCCTACCTCGTCTCTCCTCTTCCCAGGGTCCAGATTAAAAGTACAGTTAAGAGGAAGCTCTATGACGAGAGTGGGATGCCCGTTTCCACCGACTCTCCAAAAAAGACCGCCAAGAAGACAGCCGTTACCACGGCCACCCCAACTGTCATTGCTGTGCCGACCTCACAGGTCGTCATGAAGGCAGGTGTCCAGGGCAATGTGACTGTGGCCACTCCCACCATGAAGAAACAGAAGTCCGCAGGTGAGTGGAGATGGATGGAGGGAGGAAAGAATCAAATACATTTAGTAGTTATTGCCATCTTGGCAATGCTTTCTAAAACACATAGATTACTTTTTTTTTTTTTTTTACCTCAGTATTGACATTTTATGAAAGTGTAATCGTGTCCAATGCAAGTGGGAAAAGGTCCTTGCAGATCAAATAGAATAGTTTAACTGTGAAAATATTTTGTCTTGTCTATATTATATTTGAAACAATGGCGTAAAAAAAAAAGACAATTGGCTCTTCCTGCCTGTTTATGTGTTCCAGCAGATGTGACTCTGAGTGCTCTGAATGACTCTGACGTCAACTCTGACCTGGTAGACATCGAGGGACTGGGAGAGGGATCCAACTCCAAGAAACTCAACTTCGATCAGGGTGAGAGAAAATAGTCTTATTTTGGATAGATAGATAGATACTTTATTGCATTGCATAGTATGGCTGAATATGTATACTATACATTGTTACAGAGTGTTAGGTGAAAGAAATTATACAAATATTGCAAGTTGATATAGATAAATAAGGAATATTTGCATAGTTAACTATACTATACAGGTCGATGGCAGAGAAATACTTAAATAGCTAAATGTGCGTATGATATAAGTGAGGGTAATAATAGTTCACTTAATATACAGACTGGTTAAATGAACAGGTAAGTGAATATTTGCATGGTTACATAAACTGTACCGGTAAATGACAGGAAGAGATACTTAAATAGCTAAATGTGCATATGATATTATTTAGGGGAATTATAATAATTCCCTTAAAATACAGTCCTTAGTGCAGGGTTTAATTACAGATAAATGCAGGTATTGCACATTCGATATACTAAAAGCAATGAAAAAAGATACCACTGACAGGATACTAATATGCAGTCCTTAGTGAATGACTACGTAAGTTCAGTCCAAGAATTACTTACAAAATTGCATGTGATATGATAACTGTACATGAATATGTATATACAGTCCTGAATGAATGAGTGCTGAATGAATGAGTCCTGAGTGAATGAGTGATTACAGACCAGAGTTACTCACGGATGGATGCCCAATTGTTTAACTAGGTCCTAACACCCCAACAGTTCCAGGTCTGTTGCCGACGGCACGGCACCCCGTGAGGCATTAAATAGTCTAATAGCCGCCAGCATGAAGGACCTCCTGTAGCGCTCTCTGCCACACCGTGGCGGGATCAGTCTGACTGAAAGTGCTCCTCTGCGTCATAACCATGGTATGCAGATGGTGGGTGATGTTGTCCATGATGGCCAGCAGTTTGGCCAGGATCCTTCTCTCCGCCACCTCTTCTAGAGTGTCAAGGCTAATCCCCAGAATAGAGCTAGCCTTCCTGATCAGCTTATTTACCCGAGAAGCATCACCGGCCTTTATGTTAGAGCGCCCCAGCACACCACTGCAAAAAAGATGGCATTGGCCACCACAGACTAGTAGAAGGTATGCAGTAGTTTACTGCACATATTGAAGGACCTGAGCCTCCTCAGAAAGTAGATTCGGCTCTGGCCCTTTTTGTACAGGGCCCCAGTGTTACCAGCCCATTCCAGCCTGTTGTCTATATGGACTCCCAGGAACTTGCATGACCCAACCATTTCCACATCCATCCCCTGTATAGGGACTGCAGTTGGTTGGGCCTTGGTTCTCCTGAAGTCCACCACCATTTCCTTTATTTTGCTGATGTTGATCTGAACGTGGTTCTGCTCACACCACTACACAAAGTAATTGATTGTGCTCCTGTACTACTCCTCCTGCCCACCCCTGATGCACCCTACAATTGAGGAGTCATCCGAGAACTTTGTAGGTGGCATGTTTTAGAGTTAGATCTGAAGTCAGCCTATCTGAAGTCAGCCACGACTGAGGTGTACAGTCGTGGCCAAACGTTTTGAGAATGACAAGTATTGGTCTCCACAAAGTTTGCTGCTTCAGTGTTCTTAGATCTTTGTCAGTAGTTACTATGGTACACTGAAGTATAATTACAAGTATTCCATAAGTGTCAAAGGCTTTCATTGACAATGACATTCAGTTTGTGCAAAGAGTCAATATTTGCAGTGTTGACCCTTCTTTTTCAAGACCTCTGCAATACGCCCTGGCATGCTGTCAATTAACTTCTGGGCCACATCCTGACTGATGGCAGGCCATTCTTGCATAATCAATGCTTGGAGTTTGTCAGAAGTTGTGGGTTTCTGTTTGTCCACCCGCCTCTTGAGATCGACCACAAGTTTTTAATGGGATTAAGGTCTGGGGAGTTTCCTGGCCATGGACCCAAAATGTCGATGTTTTGTTCCCCGAGCCACTTAGTTATCACTTTTGCCTTATGGCAAGGTGCTCCATCATGCTGGAAAAGGCATTGGTCGTCACCAAACTGTTCTTGGATGGTTGGGAGAAGTTGCTCTCTGACGATGTGCTGGTACCATTCTTTATGCATGGGTGTGTTCTTAGGCAAAATTGTGAGTGAGCCCACGCCCTTGGCTGAAAAGCAACCCCACACATGAATGGTCTAAGGATGCTTTAATGTTGGCTTGACACAGGACTGATGGTAGCGCTCACCTTGTCTTCTCCGGACAAGGTGTTTTCCGGATGGCCCAAACAATCGGAAAGGGGATTCATCAGAGAAAATGACTCTACCCCAGTCCTCAGCAGTCCAATCCCTGTACCTTTTGCAGAATATCAGTCTGTCCCTGATGTTTTTCCTGGAGAGAAGTGGCTTCTTTGCTGCCCTCTTGACACCAGGCCATCCTCCAAAAGTCTTCGCCTCACTGTGCGTGCAGATGCACTCACACCTGCCTGCTGCCATTCCTGAGCAAGCTCTACACTGGTGGTGCCCCGATCCCGCAGCTGAATCAACTTTAGGAGACGGTCCTGGCGTTTGCTGGACCTTCTTGGGTGCCCTGATGCCTTCTTCACAACAATTGAACCTCTCTCCTTGAAGTTCATGATGATCTGATAAATGGTTGATTTAGGTGCAATTTTGCTAGCAGCAATATCCTTGCCTGTGAAGCCCTTTTTGTGCAAAGCAATGATGACGGCACGTGTTTCATTGCAGGTAACCATGGTTGACAGAGGAAGAACAATGATTTCAAGCACCACCCTCCTTTTAAAGCTTCCAGTCTGTTATTCTGACTCAATCAGCATGACAGAGTGATCTCCAGCCTTGTCCTCGTCAACACTCACCTGTGTTAACGAGACAATCACTGACATGATGGCAGCTGGTCCTTGTGGCAGGGCTGAAATGCAGTGGAAATGTTTTTTGGGTATTAAGTTCATTTTCATGGCAAAGAGGGACTTTGCAATTCATCTGATCACTCTTCATGACATTCTGGATATATGCAAATTGCCATCAACACTGAGGCAGCAAACTTTGTGGAGACCAATACTTGTCATTCTCAAAACTTTTGACCACGACTAGAGGGTGAACAGGAAGGGGGACAGGACCTTTCCCTGGGGGGTGTTGCTCACTGCCAGTTCTGAGACACATCTGTAGACGCACAAATTGTGGCCTACCGGTCAGGTAGTCCGCAATCCAGGAGACTAAGGGTGCTTCCACTTTCATCCTCTTCATCTTCTCACCGAGTAGCAGGGGCTGAATGGTATTGAAGGCACTGGAGAAGTAAAAAAACATAACCCTCAAAGTGCTACCTGTGTTGTCCAGGTGAGTAGGCCCTCTGCAGAAGGTAGATGATTGCATCATCCACCCTGATGTTGCGCTGGTATGCGAACTGCAGGGGGTCCAAGTGACGTACACACTAGGGGTCTGAGGTGAGCAAGGACTAACCTTTCCAGGGTCTTCATGATGTGGGATGTTAGCGCTACAGGTCTGAAGTCATTCAGGACAGTGGGGTGCACCTTCTTGTTCACTGGGACCAGGCAGGATGTTTTCCACAGCACAGGGACCCTTTCCAGGCTCAGGCTAAGGTTGCCACTTTACACTGATGTCTCCCCAGCTCTCTTCACTTGGTTGGTGGTGAAAGCCAGCCCAGGTGGGGAGGAGGGGGTCGCTGATTGTCTCAATGGAGGTGTTGTAAGCAAAGTGGGGGTGGGACAGCCATGAGGGTGTGTGGCCTGGGGAGCTGGAAAGGGCCAATATCGAAGCTGTTAAAAAATAGGTTCAGCTGGACTGTTTGAAGCCAGTGTTATTTCTACTATTCACTGAGTGATAATGCAGCCTTTGCTATTGCCCAAATGAGGGGAAACTAATCATTTGTAGGCAGGTAGACTAGTGGTTAAGAGTTTTGGGCCAGTAACTGAAAGGTTGCTGGTTTGAATCTCCAAACCCACTAGTTGGGGGAAAAAACAGTGCCTGTGAGCAAGCTTCTGCTTAATGACAAACATTTAAATGTAAATCTTTATAGGAAGTCAAAATAAACTTGCATTGATCTAGAAGATATACTTTAACAGAGTTTGTGGAAAAGTCAGTTCTATAATAATAGATCTATTTTTCCCCAGTAAAACGTTTTTCTTCGCTCCTCTCAGACAACCTGAACCTCGACTCCAGCTTCATGATGAATTCTAGTAACCTGCCGCTCCTCTCCCGTTGACCTCTCACCTTCGATCTTAAGATATGTTTACGGGTGCAGTTTGAGAAGCAGCCCAGACATCTCTCCTATGGACAACAGCCGAGATCCTTCAGATTTGCCTTGGCAGATCTAAGGGTGCATCTGGAATGGCACTTTATTCCCTGCTCTTGGCCAGGGCCTAATGAAGGATGCACATTTCGCTTGCATGAATATATGGGTGGATGTAAATAATGGTATTTTCTTTATTCATACACGTTTGATTTGTACCACGCAAAAAAAAGCGAATGTTCAGTGAGGCAGAGCTGCGTGGCCTAGGACTGTAGTGTGTAGATTTTGCCACCATCTTGGTTTGTCAACTATGATATCTGAGTAGGTGACCATGCGAATGCCCCCTTTGACAATGCCGCACTGCAAACTGTTGTATACAGAGCCATGTAGTTTTGAACCCAGTATTTGAAAATCGTACTGGATAATATAGCTATGAACACAGAATTGTATCAAGGATAGGAATTAATTTAGTTTTCTTTCTGTATGAAACAAATGTGGCAACATGGATTATTTTATTATTCAAGACATGATCCTTCAAGGTCATTTTTTGGGAGAAATATGTCTCGGGTCAGTTGCTGAAAAACATTTGTAGTTTTGTATAGAGGCTTACTTTAAAGACCAATGATGATCAAATTACCTGTGTGATTTTGTTGAATAAATGGACTTTAATAAACTTAACTTGGACTTTATTCTTTAATTCAGAAGTCATGTCACTCATTGTGTATACAATTGAAAACACTGGTGGACATAGCACAGTAATAAAAATTGTCACACACCGGATAGGTGCAGTGATGTTTTAGTGTCAGCCATAATAGTATGGCGCCCCTGGAGCAAATTAGGATTAAGTGCCTTTGCACTAGGGCACAGACAGGTTTTTCACCATGTCGGCAGACCAGCTACCTTTTGGTTACATGGGCAAAGATCTAACCGCTAGTTAAATACTAGGGTTGTAAAATTAGGCCTATTTCCATCCATTTATACTTACACAATATCCCCAACTTTTAAAACGAAGTAATGAATCAACACCAACCCTCAATAGTAACCAAAATGAGGGACAGCCAGACACCTGATAAAAAAAAACATGCCACTGTAATACCACCAACACAGAGCATCTTCTGATAAACATTAACTGAGTGAAATAAAAATGGTGGCACAATACAGAATATGCACAAAGGAATTGATCCCATTTTAGCTCCAGGCTGAGGACAAGTGTGTGGCTGACTGGAGCAGCACAAGCCATACTGGCAGCCCAGAGAAGGGGCAGCTACCAGTAATGATGTGCTGCTAACGCCAGGCACACTGGGGGAGAGGAAGGCCGACTGACCGACACTTGGAGAGGACAGAGAGGGGAGACCAGCCAGGTCGAACACCCGGCGTTAGTCTGGAGATAGCCCACCAGGCAGACTGACAGGCCTCAGTCACACAAAGACACTGCATTGGAAGGACCACCAGGTAGACCAAAACCCCTTGGTCTCTCCTACAGTATGCCTGGCTTCTAGACTAACAGCCAGGCCGGCCCGCAGGAACATCAGGCTCCTCTGGCTGACGCCAAAGGCCTCGCTCCAACATTAGGAAGAGACGCCCTTCTGGACTGGCGTCAACATTGACGAAGGGCTTGCAAAAACTGAAAGTTACATCTTTATCGTTATTTTATGGCACCATATTTTTTACACGTTTCATTCCCCGCCACTGAAAGAATTTCCCTTGCAGTAATGTAACTATGAAACAAACCGAAAGCTTCAGAAAGTATTCACACCACTTGACTTTTTCCACATTTTGTTGTTACAGCCTGAATTTAAATCCATCAAATTGAGATTGTGTCAGTGCCCTAAACACAAATTCACTGCCCGACAGAGATATTATAGATAATTTAATGTATGGGGTACAGATGAGGTAGTCATTATTAATAATAATGTTAAACACATTGCACACAGTGAGTCCACGCAATGTCAAAGTGGAGTTGTGTTTTTAGATGTATTTTTGTTGAATTATTTTATTTTTTAAGCTGAAATGTCTTGAGCCAATAAGTATTCAAACCCTTTGTTATGGCAAGCCTAAATAAGTTAAGGAGTAAAAATGTGCGTAACAAGTTACGAGTTGTAATAATTGGGTTATGATTATTATTTTGTTTAACTACCTCATCTGTAACCCATACATACAGATAAATGTAAGGTCCCCCCAGTCGAGCTGTGAATTTCAAACACAGACTCAACCAGAAAGACCAGGGAGGTTTTGCAAAGGAAGCGCACCTATTGGTAGATGGGTAACTTTTTTAATGCAGACAATATCCCTTTGAGCATGGTGAAGTTATTAATTACACTTTGGATGGTGTAGCAATACACCAAGTCACTACAAATACAGGCATCTTAACTCAGTTGCCGGAGAGGAAGGAAACCACTCAGCGATTTCACCATGAGGCCAATGGTGACTTTAAAACAGTTACAGAGTTTAATGGCTGTGATATGAGAACACTGAGGATGGATTAACATCATTGTAGTTACTCCACAATACTAAACTAAATGACAGAGTGAGAAGAAGGAAGCCTGTACAGAATAATAAATGTTCCAAAGCACGCATCCTGTTTGCAACAAGGCATTAAAGTAAAAGTGTGGCAAAGAAATTAACTGTATGTCCTGAATACAAAGCATTATGTTTGGGGTAAACACTAAGTACCACTCTTCATATTTTCAAGCATGGCGGCGGCTGCATCATGTTACATTTACATCATTTAGCAGATGCTCTTATGCAGAGCATACATTTTCGTACTGGTCATACCCACAACCCTGTTGCAAGCACCATGCTCTACCAACTGAGCCACATGTTATGGGCATGCTTGTCATTGGCAAGGACTAGGGAGTTTTCTTTTGTTTATAAAAAGAAAACAGAGCTTAGCACAGGCAAAACATGGAAAAGAGGAAAACCTGGTTCTTCTTTCCAACAGACACTGGGAGACAAATTCACCTTTCAGCAGGACAATAACCTTAAAACACAAGGCCAAATATACACTGGAGTTGCTTACCAAGACTACATTGAATGTTCCTGAGTGTCCTAGTTACAGTTTTGACTTCAAACCAGCTTGGAAATCTATGGCAAGACATGGTAATGGCTGTCTAGCAAAGATCAACAACCAACTTGACAGAGCTTAAACATTTTTTTTTTTTTTAAGAATAATGGGCAAATATTGTACAATCCAGGTGTTTAAAGCTCTTAAGAGACTTACCCAGAAAGACTAACAGCTGTAATCACTGCAAAAGGTGATTCTAACATGTATTGTGAATACTATAAATTAGCCATTTCTGTATTAAAGTTTCACTAAAATGTCCTACAATTTCTAGAGAAAAAACTTCACTGCCATTATGGGGTATTGTGTGTAGATGGGTGAGAAAATCTATTGAATTTATTTTGAATTCAGGCTGCAACAACAAAATGTGGAATAATTCAACGGGAATGAATACTTTCTGAAGGCACTGTAAAAAAGGAGCAAAAAACATGACATTGCGCTAACAGTAAAAGTGATAAGCTGACAACATTACAGGTTATACAAACACTGACAACTGCCAGTGCAGATAAGGAGAGTCCTCCTTCGGGGTGGAACATTGATTGTCAGAATTGGAATCGGAATGGCTGAAGTGTTCTTTTGGAATTGCCGTGATTCCAAGGGCTCCCAGCGGCAGCACATAATGATTTGGAGTTGCTTTAAGATACCTGCAAAACATGATGTGCTGCTAAAGGGCACCCCGGAGAGAGACAGGGACAGAGAGAGAGACAGAGAGACAGAGAGAGAGGATTCCCCATGGTATAGAGCTGTGGAGATAAAGAAGAGAACACATCATTAACGTAACATTCTGACAAGATTTTCTCTCTCCTACCTTAGCACAAGAGATTATTGTAGAACTTTATTTAAATAACACAAAACCAAAGATATTACATATAGGCCTATAACATATTTGAGAGATATATTGTTTTTACATGAGTTGTGAGTAGTACAACAATAGTTATGGTTTCTTAAGAAAACAAAGAGATGGTGAATTGATTTTCTTGGCAGATGCTATACCAAGTCAATTCTATGTCATTCATTGGAATTTAAATTAAAACTGCAATTTAATACAACTTTATGTACTTCAAGCATTTGAGACCACAAAATGGACGGTGGGCAAGTGGACAAAATGGTCGATGAAGATGAAAAAAGGGAGAGAGAGAGAGAGAGAGAGAAAGAGAGGGATGGAGAGAGAGAGAGAGAGAGGACACTTTCTGAACAGTTCATCAACTACACCAAATACACCAGGTGCATAAATTAATCTATTAAAATACTAATTTTATCAGAATGTTAGAAACCTAGTCTGTAAAAATATACTTAACAAAAAACACTATTTGTATAATATTTAAAACCTTGCCCTTTTGCCTGCTTGATCCTTTTTCTAGGTTTTACAGAGGTGGTAGAAAAATATATACAAAAAGGGCCAAACAGGACAACATCCTCATACATTGAAAAAAATTCAGATGATTTTCTAATGGTTTTTGATTACTAAATAAAAAAAGATTGCCTACAATATAACCCCCACCCCCCCCACCTAAAGACGTTATGTGCTGCAGACGTAGCAACCACAAGACACACACACCTCAGAGAGAGGGAGGGGGATGAAGAGGGAAGAGGGACAAGAGGCCTCTTGACTGTGTGACTACAGCAAGGGGTCAGTTCTTGGCACTGGCAGATGAAATAGAACTGATGTGGCCCTCGAATAAGGTTGATCTTACACACAATGTGTTCAGTTGAATATAAATTTGAGACAGGTAATACATGAACTACAGTAGTGTTTTGTGTTATCAAGATACAGAAGAGTCCCTTGACCGTTTAAATAGAACTGATGTGGTCCTCAAATCTGGCTAAACTAAAAACGATTCCAGTTGAGACAACTCATACACAAGTTACAATAGATTTGTTGTTTTATTAAGACCTGCATATTTGGAATCTGTTTTGTGATCTGTTGAAAAAAAAAAAAAGGCAAGAGACAACCTACAAACAGACAGTGAAGCCAATTACTGAAATGTGAAAATAATCTGTAAACATTTTTGGAAATGTATTACATAAAAAATGTATCGTTATTAAAGTGATAGCTGTTGTGTCAAGTAAGAACATTCTTTTTTTTCTTCATACATTTTTTTAGACTTAGAAGTTTGATTTCCAAGGTTTAAAGTAGAACGAAAATGAAACTTTTCACCAATATACTATTGATATGAAATCATATTAACCAAATGAACACCAAAATCGGCCATACTTTAAGACTTTCAACAAAATCACCACCACTTCAAGGTCAAATAGCATTTGTCCTAGTAGAGCCAGATTAACTCCAAGTCAGTATTGATTAATGCCAAACTAATTCACAACTTTCATGCAATTAGAACCATGGAAAAACTAGAAGATAATGACATAGCCTACTAGCCCATTTCAGACTAGTGCCACACGACCACATTGATATTATTATTCATTCAGGAAAAGCAGGACGACATGAGTAGCTTATTAGAGATTTTAAAAAGCCAGTGATCACGTCAGAACTCAGGCAGCAAGTATTTGTTCTCTCTCTCTCTCTCTCTCTCCAGATAGGCTCATTCAAAATGAGTAAGGAGGGTGGGGGTGGGGGGGCAAGAGAGAGAACGAACAAGAAAGAGCGAGGGAGGGTAGGGGAGAGAGAAAGTGAAAATGTGAGACAGACGTACAAGGTAGTAGAAAATCCTTTTCAGTCTTTCTCTCTGGCCTAGGCTTGTCACTCTCCATTCAAACCAGAGGCCATTTTAAAAAGATCTGAAACAGAGAGGAGAAAAGAAAGAAGAGAAGAAGGAATTCACTTACCTTGGGTCCTTGTTCAAAATAATGGAGAAAAAAAAAGGGGGAAAGGTTGGGGGCCAATAACAACCTAAAAACCCTCTTCAAATTAAATCTAGCTCACACCTTGAGTGTTAGGTAGTCTATTCATCCTTATATTGATACACCTCTGAAGGTCAATATACTTTCTACACAAACTTCAACTCAAACTTCACACGTAACTAAAAAAAAAAAAAAAATAGAGGTAAAAAAAAAAATACAAAAATTACTCAAGGAAATGATCACTTGGGGAATAACACAACACAGCCAAATTTAAGAAAAACTAAAAATGTCAAAGAAGCTTTGGGGACTCCCTTTCCTAATGGGGAGGTTTTCTGAACAAAAATCCTAAAATTTGCCCCCAAAAACCTTTTGTCCCCCTAGTACCCCCCTGTCTCTCCATACACCCCCCTCCTACACTCAGGTCTCCCTTGTAAAAAGAGGTCTTCTGACCTCAATGGGACTTTTTGGATAAAGATTAAATACATTTTAAAAAAAATACCCCCTACTACACCCCAAGTTACAGTCCCAGTTACCCACCCTCCCCCCTATTCACCTCCACCAGGCCCCAAGGCAGGCTCCTGTGCTGTGCTGTGTGCAGTCTCTCTCGGCTCTACGCTGAAGCTAGTGAGGAGGCTTGGGGAACTTAGTAGGCATAAAAAGGCAAGGGGAGCTGTTACTCTTTTTCCCTCAGAATCACTTTCTACAATAAAAATGGTCATTTTCGGAGCGTGCGAAAAATCTGGAAAAAAATCAGGGGGTCGTAGAGGTATCGGGGGCGATGGGTGTGAAATTTGGGGCTTGTGGGAGTATAGGCCCGGCGGGGAAAAATTAATTTGCGAGGGTACGTTTGTCTAGTCTGGGCTGCACCAGTGCAAGCAGCAGCAGCCGCCACTCGCTTCGATTTTTTGTTGTCTTGCCAAGGCTTTCACTCCGCCAACGGAGGGAGAAAGAGAGAGGGAGGGCGAGAGAAGGGGGGAGGGGGTGGGGGGCAAAAGAAGGAACAGGCTAGACTGCAGAAAAGCACAGAGAGAGTGAGGGAAATAAAAATTAAGGAAAGTGTCATTGCACGTTTTGTGGTGTTTTTCCCCCCCCCACAGTGACAATTCAGAGTTTTCGCAGCAAAAAGTAATTAGTCACAAACCACAAATGAACGTCTCCGAGCTGAACAAAAAAAATAAGATACGACTACTTTCCAAGCTTGGCCCGGGTTCCATTTTGCATTTAAACAGAAAATAAAAGGATGAGCAGGCGGAGGGGGGGAATTACAAAAAAATGGCTTATTCGAGTCTCACCAACCCTTTGGGATCTCTGGCCAACATCATCGTTTGAACAGAAAAGCAGCAATTAAATAATTTGACTGGGTTCAGTGTGAGGAGTGGAAGGAAGAGAGAAAGCACACAAAGTAGAGAAAACTTAGTTCTGGATCTACAGATAGATTTACCAGGGACAGAAGGCCTCAACCGTCCACACACACACACACTCAAACGAGTGCACGTACAAACACGCTCGCACGCACACACACAATACGAAAATAAAAAGCCAAAGAGCTAGAATGCCATCATCATAAATAGAATGTTTAGACTTTACACACAATTCAGAAATTCTGATTCTAAAAGTAAAAAACATCTCATAGTTGACTTGGCAACAAAGCCCAACTACCTCTGAATAGGCACCGTCTGTCTGGTTAATCTGGTCACTGTAGACTACCCGGACCAGTACAAAGGCTTAATCATTACATTAGCAGTGTTTCCCAAACGCGGCCCTAGCACTACACAGCTGATTCAAATAATCAACTAATCATCAAGCGTGGATTATTTTTAATAAACTGTGTAGTGCTATGGCAAAAACAAAAATGTGCACCCCTTGGGGTCCCGAGGACCGGGTTTGGGGAACACTGTATTATAGAGTCTAAAAGAATACCACACATTTAAACTGGCAAGCACAAATTAATCCAGTCACATAAAAACATTATTAGCCCACCAGTATATGCTACAGGGTGTAAGCTAAGCGGATAATAGCCACTATATCCAACCTCAGAAAAAAAAAAATTTGAATGCCAAGCACACAACCCAAATCCACTCAAACATAAAAATAGCTTCAAATATGATACACGCAAACCTCACAAAATGTACTGTGCTTCAGAGAAAGACACTACAACTATTCAGACAGTCACCGGGGAATAACGTGTATATTAAATAGGGGCCATGATACAGCACTGCACTGTCTTACATCCTAATCTCAAAATTAGGCCAAAATTAGTAGATATATTCACTCCATATATATATATATATATATATAAAAACAAAAAATCAACCTTCATTTGAAAGAACACCTGTTTCACAGCAGTGCCATATGATAGACTGAATATATTGTGGTTTATTAGCAGAAGTCAAAAGACTGAGCGGAGTCAGATTGTATATTTCTGTAGGTTTTGTGCTAAAATGACACACACACATACATGCACTAGATAGGAGATACTGGTAAGATGGCGGATCAATATAGTTATAGTACACAGAAATCTGAGCCTCACTTAACAAAATACCACTGATCAGACACCAGATTGTAGATCAAGCCTTATATATGCATGAATAGAGGTTAGTTTAAAGGTTTGGTAGGGTCAGGGTGTGTCATTCAGCAAAATAGGTGGCATATTGTGAAGTCAAGTAAATGCTTTTTCAAAACCTAGGCACCTAGTTTGGGTTAACTATATAATGACTTATTTTTGTATTAATTGACATGCATACATTCTTCTTTACCATAAATTGCACCGGAAAATACATTGAAAGTACATGAATGATTTGCTCCACACAATATGCATCTATACTAGAAATCAGATGAATGAATGGGACTATATGAAAAGGAGCAAAGCAAACATTTATTGTACTGTGGCAAGTACAGTACGTGGCATCAACGATGACGCAGTTACAAATACAAGGTTGGATATGGTGGTCTCTGGTTTTCACTAGTAACAATTCAATTAATCTTTTTACATTGACCTATTCAACATATCTTTCCTATGCATTATTCTAGGTGTAACAAATTCAACTGAATGTATCTATTAACCAACAAATTAAAATATTTATGGCAAAAATAGAGTGAGATATATGTATAAATTGTAAAATTACACACGGATTCAAACATTATATACGGTTTTAACTCAAACTTGATGGTTGAACGGCACCGTTTATCTTGGCTAAAATTAAGGAGTTAGCTATGTTGCCAAAGGATAAAGAGACATACAGGCAAACTGTCGTCAGCTAGCTACAGGGAACTAGTAAGTTAGACGGCTACTTAGTATAAAATTTCACATAAAAGAAAGTCACACTGTTGCAAGTTAGCTAATTTAGACTAACGTCTGTTCGATAACATTTATCGACGCATCTATGTATCCATATTATGTAGTGTTTAACTAGACGCCACAGTAAGAGGGAGGGTTGGATCGACAAGAAAAATGCTGATTCAGATAATGTCGTTGCGATTCCACACACACACACACACACATATATATACACATAGAGACACACACACACACACACACATATATACACATAGAGACACACACACACACATATACACACACACACAGAGACACACACACACATATATATATATATATATATATAGAGAGAGAGAGAGAGACACACACACAGAGAGTTGACCGTTTTATCCTAAATATTTAATTCATTTGAACGACTTATTCAACCTTTTTTTTTTTTTTTTTTCTAAAACAATTGTAACTTTACGAATCCGTTTTATGATTATTTCCTATTTTGGTGAATACTTGATGTGGACATATGGGGGGTGGAGTAGATGGTCTAGGGTGTGACACCGACGTGACACCGACGTAGCAAAACTCTGTCCTATCGAAATAAAACCATTAACTAGTTAGCTACCAGTAACTTTGAATCAACGTACTTTACCTAACTACATCGACCTTGCTAACGTTAAAAGTCCAGAGATTCACTTGCGAGTCGCATCAATCTTAAACCACCAAATACATTTAGTAACTAACTAGCCTGTTAACCATCCTATCTAGTTAGAAATAATAGACACACGAACAAAGTTTGAAATTGTTAAATATAGTTAGATATATTTCCTGGCTAACGAACAAATCTAGCTACATATCCAACGTAGCTAACTTTCATGTTTCCTTTTTTTATTTTTTTATCTGCCAATAGCTAAATTAAATTAAACTTTAAAATGCTTACCTTGAGAAAAATACGTCCCCGTCCAATAAAAGAAACGACAATTCATGCAATAAATAAATACAAATCCACGTGTAAAATGCGATTCAGAAAATATAAATTAATTCGTTAAATGTATTTTTAACCAAGACATTCATTCTCTTGCAGCAGAAGTTTGAAAATGGCGCCAACGCCTCGCCTCGGCAGCTCTACACACACACACATACATATACACACACACACTGGTGACACGGAGAAAAAAATAAATATAAATTTAAACAGTCGAATTATAATTTTAAACGAAATGCACGAGGTGTGTGATTGTTAGCCTAATTCACATTGCTGTTCACTTTTGCTTCAAATTGCTCCTATGATTTTATTTTATTTTTTTTGTTCAATTTTAATAACCGTCAACGATTGTTCTAGTCGTAGTGCAGCACGGGAAATTACATAATCGGTTTTGTTTTGAATTTCCAAGCCGGGAAAGGGTGAAATGGGAGGATTTGTCGCCCCCTTGAGTTCGACAATGTATGCAGTATGCCTATGCATTTCACTCCTCAACTAGGCCAGAAGATACTGTACAGGACATAAAACATATTTGACTAGTATGGTAAACTATTTGTTTAACCACCATGTAATATGCATTAGATATATTTTCATATAAGAATACACTGTCTTAAAAATGTCTAAGCTACTAACGTTACGTTGCTCTCTCTCTCTCTCTCTTTCTTTCTCTCTCTCTCTGTGTGTACAAAGATGGAACTAAGCCCTTCAGTTGGCACCCTGCCTGCTACATTCTCCTGTTTCTTAGATACCTCTCTCAAATGATGGACAATAAATAGCTCTTCATCCAATGTTGATACCTTTTTTTTCAGGAACCGAGAGTGGAGGGGGGAGAGAGACAGAAAGAGAGGGTGGGACAGAGAGAGCGATAGGTGCACTGTTGTGAGTTTATTTTAGGAGCAATGAAACATAAATGTCTGATAAATCTATATATGTTTCTGTACAAGACCTCTAACGGTCCCGTATGTTAGGCCACTGTAATGAGTCAGATGACAATAAGATTATCTGTTTCAAAGAGATGGAATAGGGGTTGTGAATTTCCATAGGGAAATAGTATGTTATTAAAAAATATAGGTTTCCATCCATACAGCAGATTCTATGTACTTACACAACCCAAATGACAGCTTAATAATTTACCCAGAGCTCAGAACTAAAGGCAACAACAATCTTAGGTCTTTACGGTCCATCAGTCTCACCTCACCGTAATTTGAGCAAATGGAAGGACAGAGCAGAGTAGGTTTCAGGATCCATAGTTCCTGACAAGTGCTTGTGACATCACTATAGTCTAGATTCTAGAATGTACAACCCCATTCCATGTTAAGTCAAGTGGGTTGTTTTTGTGAATGAGCGGAGAGTATTTGTCAGATTTTAGGGTGTTGTACAATTTTTTTTCTCTGTGTGTGTCTGTGTGTTTAAACACTCAGCACTACATTTGTTAGGTTGACCTTTGGCTTGTGTTCAATTGAATAGGGAGATTATTAACATTATTGCTAATCCAATTTGTTTACAAAGGCATGAAAATTTTTTACTCTCTCTCTCGCTTTTTCACACACACACACACACACACACACACACACACACACACACACACACACACACACACACACACACACACACACACACACACACACACACACACACACACACACACACACACAATTCAACGACACAATCTCTTTTGACAGTAGGATCACATTAAACATGTTTAATTCAGTCATATTTTACACATTTCCAAAATGTCCATCACAAGATAGGGAATAGATACAGTTGTCATCAAGGGCTGTCATGAAAAGATACAATAACAGATACCAAGTATGTCTCTGTGTTTTGTTTTCCTGAGGTATAACTTCCTTCAACTCAACAAATTTATAAAAACAAAAAAATTAAACAAAAAACTATATAACAGAGTCCATCGTTGTTATGGTACAGTATCATACTCATCATCCAGATCTACACATCAACATTTGAATACTGCCAATGACAGTAAGATCATCTCTAATGATCCTCTCTAATGATCATCTCTAATGTCTTTTGTGTCTCCAAACCGTTCTTTTCACATCCCGAATTCTGCACCCAACCATTTATACTGTTCACAAAGGTTTGCTTCTGAATGAAACACATGGAATGCAGAAGACTTCCGCGAAACAACAACAACTCATCCTATGCCTGCCAGCATTGATCCCCCTCGGGATGAATAAAGTCTATCGAATTTAATTTAACTTATTCCACAGTATATCTGACTTTGGATTTGGTCATCCCTCCGAATAAATGTACAGGCGTTTTATTAATCTCTTTGCTGTTACCCTTGTATTTAACTACGGCGCCATCCTCGCCCCTGTCGCCCCCCTCCTCCTCGTCTCCCGCTCTTCCCAGCTTCCTCAGCGGCCAGAGGATTCCGTGCTCCTGGTTGGCTGCGGTAGTGTCTGGCGGGGGGCAACAGGGGGCGCCACCCCCTTTCTCCTTGGTGAGGAAGTAGAGGAGTGCGTTGAGCCAGGCGTTGAAAGATGCCAGAGGCCGGGTGATCTTATAACACATGGATACCATCGTCATGGTGTGGCACGGGACACCCTTCTTCACTTTCAGGATGAGGAAGATAGTCTTGGTGACGTGGAAGGGGAAGAAGCAGAGGGCGAAGAGGAGTGTGATGGTGATGATGGTCTTGATGGATTTACGCCGTCGTTGGGCGTATGGAGAGTGGGCGCCGAGAACTATCGACATACCCTCTCCTCCCCGGAGTCCTCCTACAACTCCAGCTCCATTCCCTTTCATTCCTCCTCCACGTCCCCCACCTCCTCCTCCCTCTCCTATGCCTCGCTGTGACTGGGGCTGGGAGCGCAGGGTCCGGAATATGGTCAGAACCACATGTGAGTAGCACCAGGCGATGATAGAGAACGGGAGAAAGAACCCTAGAAGATGTAGGATGATTCCATATGGAACATAGTCTTGGAACTCCTTATCGATGGCATCGTCCCAACAGTTCTGATACGTTTCCACCTCCCCAGTACTGTTACTATTAACGGTGCCAGTATTATTACTGTTAATCGCCATAGCCTCGCCCCCTACACCTCTCATCACGTGGCCCGTTTGGGCGAACCGGAATATGGGGCACGTAAGAGCGAAGACGACCCCCCACACCAACACACACGTCCCCTTGACCGCTCTCTTAGTCTCCAGTGTGATGGTCCTCATAGGATAACATATCCCCAGGTAGCGATGGACAGATATACACGTTAGGAAGAATATAGAACAATACAGGTTGAAATAGAACAGAAAGCGGACCAATCGGCACATGTAGTCCCCAAAGACCCATCGGTCACGCATCACATAGCTAGCCACCAGGAACGGGAGTGACAACCCGTACATGAAGTCTGTGGAGGCTAGGTTGACCATGTAGATGAGGGAGGCGTTCCAACGCTTGGTGCGTCTGAAGGAACGCCAGAGAATGATAAAGTTGAGGGAGATAGAGAAGAGGAAGGTGAAGGAGTAGCACAGAGGTAGGAAGATGTACTTGTAGGACTCATCGATGCTGCAGGAGGGAGGGAGCGAGGGATTGACAGAGATGGAGTTAAGGAGGTGGTGTACTCCTTTGACAGTAATGTCGTCATTGAGCGCAGGGGCGTCCGTCGATGTTGTTGTCATGGTGATGTTTGGGTGTTTCCGTGTCAGTTGAGATGGTGATGTCTCATCTTCCCATTCCACTGTTCCTTCTGGTTG
Organism: Thymallus thymallus; assembly: GCA_023634145.1. Lineage (NCBI taxonomy): Eukaryota > Metazoa > Chordata > Actinopteri > Salmoniformes > Salmonidae > Thymallus > Thymallus thymallus. The sequence continues at coordinate 6,365,009 of CM042422.1, forward strand.
CCTCTGTTTGATTTCTGATGATCCAACTCCTAGGTTCCCTTATGTTGTCTTCTCAATTCAAATTCTGTTTACCTGGAAAGAAAGAGAGAGAGGGTTGTTACAATCACCCATTCATTCATTGCATCTCATATCAAGGACTTTTCATAGTACACTTCCCTGTACAGTGATATGGATACACAGGTAACTGCCAAAATAATGGAAACACTTGAGTAAATGAGGGATACAAAGTACACTGAACACAAATACAAAAGCAACATGTAAAGTGTTGGTCCCATGTTTCATGAGCTGAAATAAAAGATCCCAGACATTTTTCATCCGCACAAAAAGCTTATTTCTCTCAAAGTTTGTGCACAAATTTGTGCACAGGCATTTTAGCCTTTGCCAAGATAATCCATCCACCTGACAGGTGTGGCATATCAAGAAGCTGATTAAATAGCATGATCATTACACAGATGTACCTTGTGCTGGGGACAATAAAAGGACACTCTAAAATGGGCAGTTTTGTCACACAACACAATGCCACAGATGTCTCAAGTTTTGAGGGAGCATGCAATTCGCATGATAAGTGCAGGAATGTCCACTAGAGCTATTGCCAGAGAATTCAATGTTAATTTCTGTACCATAAGCCACCTCATTTTAGAGAATTTGGCAGTACATCCAACCGGCCTCACAACCGCAGACCACCTGTAATACGCCAGCCCAGGACCTACACATCCGTCTTCTTCACCTGCGGGATTGTCTGAGGGGAGGGGGGCGGGGTGCTGAGGAGTATTTCTGTCTGTAATAACGTCCATCTGTGGGGAAAAACTAATTCTGATTGGCTAGGACTGGCTCCCCATTGGGTGCACCCTTTCCCAGTGATAGATTAGGGCCTAATTTATTTATTTAAATTGATTGATTTCCTTATATGAACTGTAACAGCAGAATCTTTGAAATTGTTGCATGTTGCGTTTATATTTTTGTTCAGTATATTTTGAAATCAGGTACTTCCACACAGGTGTGGTTTCTGAGTTAATTAAGCAATTAACATCCCATTATGTTTAGGGTCATGTAAAAAATGCTAGGCAGGCCATTATTTTGGCTACCATGGCTATGGCCCCATTGGATGACAATGCCCCCATCCACAGGGCACGAGTGGTCACTGAAAGGTTTGATGAGCATGAAAATGAGGCAAACCATATGCCTTGGCCTCTCAGTCACCAGATCTCAACCCAATTGAACACTGGTGTGGCGCTTGAGACAGTGTTTTCCACCACCATCTTGTGTAAGAATGCTGTCCCATCCCTCCAATAGAGTTCCAGACACTAGAATCTATGACAAGATGCATTGAAGCTGTTCTTGCTCGTGGTGACCCAACGCCTTATTAAAGACACTTTATGTTGGTGTTTCCTTTATTTTGGCAGTTACCTGGAAGTCTGGAGTTACATAACTTTTAGCATACCCTAAACCAGGGTTATTCAACTCTTACCCTACAAGGTTCGGAGCCTGCTGGTTTTCTGTTCTACCGGATAATTCATTGCACATACCTGGTGTCCCAGGTCTAAATTAGTCCCTGAATATAGAGGAACAATGAAAGTTGAGTTTGAGGGCTCTAAACGGTCATCGTCTTCTTTTTAATTTCATTATTTCATTCAACATGAGGTGTCTTCTCTTCGTACTCTCCAGCCCTCCCTCCCTCCCTCCCTCCCTCCCTCCCTCCCTCCCTCCCTCCCTCCCTCCTTCCCCCTTGCTGACCGGCGACTCCCCCCAGCTGTTCTACCCTCCTGTGTGTGTTCTACCCTCCTGTATGTGTGTTCTACCCTCCTGTGTGTGTGTTCTACCCTCCTGTGTGTGTGTTCTACCCTCCTGTGTGTGTGTTCTACCCTCCTGTGTGTGTTCTACCCTCCTGTGTGTGTTCTACCCTCCTGTGTGTGTGTTCTACCCTCCTGTGTGTGTTCTACCCTCCTGTATGACTATATGCTGCTGATTCAGTCTATTCTCGCTTCATTAACTCGACAATCAGTAACTACACTTCCCTTCACCCTGTCTGTCTTTCCCTTCATTCCCTCCGTTCATCTTTTGATTAATTCCCCTCCACCCTCCACCCATCCATCCTTCCACCCATCCATCCTTCCACCCATCCATCCTTCCACCCATCCATCCTTCCACCCATCCATTCTTCCACCCATCCACCCATCCATCCTTCCACCCATCCATCCTTCCACCCATCCATCCCCACCTCCACCCTTTCAGAACATGATTCATTAACTTGTTTCTTCTCTTTCATCTATGCTTTGCACGTGCCCAGTCACGACCCCAACCCCCCCCAACACACACACACAAGCAGGTACGAGTTGGCTACACGTGAGTCTGTATCTCTGTGAGTGTGTGTGCAATCAGCAATCACCCTCACTTCACACATACAAAATAATTAATTCAAATTAGTTAACTCAATCCCTTCTTCATGACTACTATATTAATCTGAGCTTTTAATATAATAGCCATGCATTTAGAGAGTTTGGACATTACAAGGAATAAGTTAGTCCTAAATATTTCCAAAACTAAAAAGCATTGTATTTGGGACAAATCGTTCACTAAACCTTAAACCTCAACTAAATCTTGGAATGAATAATGTGGAAATTGAGCAAGTTGAGGAGACTAAACTGCTGGGAGTAACCCTGGATTGTAAACTGTCATGGTCAAAACATATTGATACAACAGTAGATAAGATGAGGAGAAGTCTGTCTCTAATAAAGCGCTGCTCTGCTTTCTTAACAACACTATCAACAAGGCAGGTCCTACAGGCTCTAGTTTTGTCACACCTGGACTACTGTTCAGTCGTGTGGTCAGGTGCCACAAAGAGGGACCTTGGAAAATTACAATTATCTCAGAACAGGGCAGCACGGCTGGCCCTTGGATGTACACAGAGAGCTAAAATTAATCATATGCATGTCAATCTCTCTTGACTCAAAGTAGAGGACAGATTGACTTCATCACTACTTGTATTTGTGAGAGGTATTGACATGTTGAATGAACCGAGCTGTCTGTTTAAACTACTAGCACACAGCTCGGACACCCATGCATACCCCACAAGTCCAGAACAGACTATGGGAGGCGCACAGTACTACATAGAGCCATGACTACATGGAACTCTATTGCACATCAAGTAACTCATGCAAGCAGTAAAATCTGATTGAAAAAACCCCAGATAAAAACACACATTATGGAACAGCAGGGACAGTGAAGGGACACACACAGACAGAAACATGCATACACACACACATAATAACATACGCACTATACACACATACACATGGATTTTGTGTTGTAGATATGTGGTGGTAGAGTAGTGAAGAATAGATCATGAGCAAATTGTCTCGGTTGTACTGTGTGTGTCAGGACTGGTCTCCTGGTTGTACTATGTGTCAGGACTGGTCTCCTGGTTGTACTATGTGTCAGGACTGGTCTCCTGGTTGTACTGTGTGTCAGGACTGGTCTCCTGGTTGTACTATGTGTCAGGACTGGTCTCCTGGTTGTACTATGTGTCAGGACTGGTCTCCTGGTTGTACTAGGTGTCAGGACTGGCCTCCTGGTTGTACTATGTGTCAGGACTGGTCTCCTGGTTGTACTATGTGTCAGGACTGGTCTCCTGGTTGTACTATGTGTCAGGACTTGTCTCCTGGTTGTACTATGTGTCAGGACTGGTCTCCTGGTTATACTATGTGTCAGGACTGGTCTCCTGGTTGTACTATGTGCCAGGACTGGTCTACTGGTTGTACTGTGTCAGGACTGGTCTCCTGGTTGTCATATGAAAGTATGGCACATAGAGGCAGTAAATCTAACTAATACATGTAAAAATGTAAATAACATAAATAAGTAAATCTCTTAGTGAGGAAAATAAAGGACTTACCTGTTGAAATGATCTGCTGTTCAAAGCACTCTTCCTCTATTCCTGTTCTCCAAGTTAGAAAAACGGAGTCCAAAAAAACTCAACTAAAATACCAACTTTATTTATGTTTGAAGATACCAGTGAAGAACACAGTTTCTACCTGTTTTCTTGATATAATGAGCCACCTTCGGTCTGCCTCCTCTCTACCTGTTTTTGGCTCCTCTAACTCATCCCTGTCTGCCTTGTGTCTTTGTCGGTGTGACACAGCCTCCCCTCCCTCCCTCCCGCTGTCCCCCTCTCTTCCTCCCATTCTGCTGATCTAGACGTTTGGCTAAGGCAAACTCTAACCAGGTCTGGAGTCATACACACACACACACACACAAAAACACACACACACAAAAACACACACACACACACACACACACACACACACACACACACACACACACACACACACACACACACACACACACACACACACACACACACACACACACACCACACACACACACACACACACACACACACACGGCAATGTATACAACTTACTGTGCTAAATACATTATGTAAATAGCTACTGTGTACACTTAATCCATCTCTAGATACAGGTACATACATTTATACAGCGGGTGAAATAAGTATTGAACACGTCACCATTTTTCTCAGTAAATATATTTCCAAAGGTGCTATTGACATGAAATTAAGTTATGTGTAATAATGTGAAATGACACAGGGAAAAAGTATTGAACACATGAAGAAAGGGAGGTGCAAAAAGGCATGGAAAGCCAAGACAACAGCTGAAAACTATCAGTAATTAAAAAGCAATCCAGCCCCCTGTCAGTGCAAATGAATATCAGCTGGTTCAGTCCCAACTGATGGCCTACAAAAAGATCTCATTGCCAAGGTGTCACACAAGACACATCTCATGATGGGTAAAAGCAAAGAGCTGTCTCAAGACCTTAATGATGGCATTGGTTATAGAAGAAGATGATGGCATTGGTTATAGGCACATTTCTAAGCTTCTGAATGTTCCTGTGAGCACTGTTGGGGCCATAATACGGAAGTGGAAAGACAATAATTTCACCATACATTTGCCTCGACCAGGTGCTCCTCGCAAGATTTCTGACAGAGGAGTGAAAAGAATAACCAGAAGAGTTGTCCAAGAGCCAAGGACCACTTGTGGAGAGCTTCAAAAAGACCTGCAATTAGCAGGTACTGTTGTCTCAAAGAAAACAGTAAGTAATGCACTCCACCGCCATGGCCTGTATGCACGCTCACCACGCAAGACTCCATTGCTGAAAAAAAAGCATGTTGAAGCTCGTTTAAAGTTTGCTGCACAACATTTGGAAAAGCCAGTGAAATACTGGGAGAATATAGTGTGGTCAGATGAGAGCAACTGTTTGGATGTCATAATACACACCATGTTTGGAGGAGAAATGGCACTGCACATCACCCTAAAAACACCACACCAACAGTGAAGTTTGGAGGTGGGAACATCATGGTGTGGGGTTGCTTTTCAGCAAATGGTACTGGCAAACTTCACATAATTGAAGGAAGGATGAATGGGCAAATTTACTGAAACATTCTTGACAAAAATCTGCTGCCATCTACCAGGATGATGAAGATGAAACGAGGGTGGACATTTCAGCAAGACAATGATCCCAAACACACAGCCAAGGAAACTCTCAATTGGTTTCAAAGAAAGAAAATAAAGCTGTTAGAATGGCCCAGCCAATCACCTGACTTAAATCCCATTGAAAATCTATGGAAAGAACTGAAGATCAAGATTCATAGAAGAGGCCCACGGAACCTTCAAGATTTGATGACTGTTTGTGTGGAAGAATGGGCCAAAATCACACCAGAGCAATGCATGCGACTAGTTTCTCCATACAGGAGGCGTCTTGAAGCTGTCATTACCAACAAAGGCTTTTGTACAAAGTATTAAATAAATATCAGTAAGTGTGTTCAATACTTTTTCCCTGTGTCATTTCACATTATTACACATAACTTAATTTCTGAACTTATTTGTTTTGATTTCTTTGTATGTATGGATTACTTGGGTTGTTACCAACATCTGGTGAAAATGTCATGTCAATAGCATCTTTGGAAATATATTTACTGAGAAAAATGGTGACGTGTTCAATACTTATTTGACCCGCTGAACATACATACATACATACATACATACATACATACATACATACAAAGCAGCACTAGCACACCTACATACAGTGTGTATCCTTGATAACCTGTTTATTCCATGCAAAATTATTGTAGAATACAACAACACCAAAAGTGACGTCAAGCTCATGTAACCCGCACACAATCCCAACGCTCCCTGTGTGTGCGGGTGTGTTGCTATTCACTGTTTAATGACAACAGTACCAAACAGGTGAGGCTTGGTCAGGGACCTTTGTTGTCGTATTACAACAGTATGTAAGTTGATATAATATTCCATTTATATTTCCCTCTATTTCAATAGGACCCGAGTCATTGAGTTGAGCCGTGCTCACATTACTGTGTGTGTCTGTTTGGTTAGTAATGTCCCTTCCTATGACTGACTCATTCGACGATCATCATGCATACATTAAAACACGCAGGCGAATAGAAGCCATATAGCCGTGTCCCGACAACATAAAATCAAAACAAACAATGAAATGTGTCCCAGCAACAAGAATAAAAACAATTGGTAACACTTTATTCAAACTCTACGTCGTAACACTCAATGACGAGAAATCTTATGACGTGTTATGATACCGTATGACGTATAGTTCAAGTAATGTGCTAGCAAATAATCATTGCATTTCAACATGTGGATGACAATGGACATTAGAACAAGATTGATCCATAGGCAGCAATAGCAGCTTATTAATACCTTATAATATGAAAGTTTGTTTCCCCCTAAAACGCTACAACACAACAACATAAACAGTCCAGACATACATGTTTCCCTTTAAAAACACAATAAACCAAGAGAGCAAAACCAGTTGATATGATGTCATAACAAAATGTGAAATTGGGTGTGATGACGTCATTTCAACCAGTTTTTGCTCACTGGGAAATAAAAAACAAAACGCTGTGCAATTCAATCAAAAAAAGTATTCAGGGGTGATGTAGCCTCTTCACATTGATTCGATTCGTCCATTAATTTTGAAGCACCGGTGTCCGTCATTGAGTGACCTGATCTCTGACACCAGGATTCCATTTTATGTCATGATGACCATAGAACTTATAATGATTAGTGTGATTCTATGGTGATGGGCCTTTTGATAGTGTCGTCCATAGAGATATACTGGATAATACACAAGAGTGGCTTGTTATAGACCTGCATAGCTCTAGACTGTGAGGATAACGGCAGACATCTTGGTCAGGGTTCTATATGTAGTTCAAAGGTGACGTCAGAGTGATGTCATATCCTGTACCTCCAGCAGCATAGCGTCCTGTTCTGTCCTCAGCTGGTCCCGAGTCTGTAGATGAACCACCAGCTCTGTGCTCAGGTCTGATGGGCGAGGCAGGATGCGCACACACACAAACAAGAATGTAAGATCAAATGAAATATCAAATGAAAATGAAAAGATTAAATAATACGTTTGGTATAACTTATAAATGAAACAGGTGAAATATAAAGTAGCCTATATTTAAAATATACACAGAGTGTACAAAACATTAGGAACACCTTCCTAATATTGAGTTTTGCCCCCTTTGCCCTCAGAACAGCCTCAATTTGTCGGGCCATGGACTCTACAAGGTGTCTAAAGTGTTCCATAGGTGTCGAAAGCGATCCATGCTGGCCCATGTTGACTCCAATGCTTCCCACAGTTGTGTCAAGTTGTCTGGATGTCCTTTGGGTGGTGGACCATTCTTCATCCACACAGGAAACTGTTTAGTGTGAAAGACCCAGCAGCGTTGCAGTTCTTGACACACTCAAACCGGTGCGCCTGACACCTACTACCATACCACGTTCAAAGGCACTTAAATCTTTTGTGTTGCCCATTCACCCTATGAATGGCAGACATACACAGCCCATGTCTCATAGCTTTCACCTGGATTCACCTGGTCAGTCTATGTCATGGAAAGAGCAATGTTTTGTACACTCAGTGTAAATATGCAATATATCCAGTGTAGTATCTGAGTGACCACTCACCTTGTATAGCCTTGTTGAGAGAGTTTTTGTGGGCGTTGAGCTCTTTGAGACTGAAGGCTTGCAGGTCACTACGGTCCAGTCTTCTATTCTTCAACAGTGGATTCAAACAAGCTGGGCTCTGAGACACAAGGGATAGAGTGAAGAACAGAATGTAAGATAACTGAGGATAAAACCTAATAACAAAACACTGTGGACCTCGAGGACTATTAACGGCAAGTCCCTCTTTCATAGCCACTCCTGTAGATATGATGGGGTTGTATCAGACGGCAAGGAGAAGCAGAGGGGGTAGGAGTTAGGAGTGGATATGGGATCCTCACTTCCTGTTTCTGCTCGATCCTAAGCTTGTTTCTGAGCGCGCTCAGTGCAGCCTTGAAGCCTGATGATTTGCTCTTGGCTGCAGGGGGAGGGAACTGGGGCTGCTGGCGCACCTGCACACTGGGACCGTTCTTAACAGCCGTTTTGGAATTCTTGAAAGAACAGAAACAAAACAAAACAAAACGGCTTGATTGAGATCTGGAATACAATACAAAAAAAGTGTCTTTCACAATTATTTGATATATCCAGTCCCTCTTTTGTTTCCATTTTGATTCTTAATAGCTGTAGCACTCCATCTATGACCAGCCTTACCTTTTGAGTGTGTGTGTGCTTACCTTCACGGTAACCTTTTTGCCAGTATCCTCATCCTCTTCTTCGCTTCCGCTGTCATTGATGAAGCACAGCTGGAGGTTCATCTGATTCGAAAGACTGAGGGCAAAACATTTTTGGGTTAGTAAGTACCTTATGCTCGGACCTTATGCTTCTCCCTTGGTTTCATTACACTGGTGTTAGAAGTGGGATTTGTTCATGATCTGCCTACTATTACTGCATGATCAACAACACTATCACAACATTATGTTACGCAGACGACGCCATGCTTCCTACCGAGAGGTTAGGGCTGTCACGCGGCTATTGCAGTCCTCATCTGCTTCGTCCTCCCAGCTCTCCTTTCTCTTTCCTTGCTCCCGGTCTCCTGGCCGGTTCATGGACAGCGTCTTCCCGCTCTCTCTCTCCTCCGGCCGGCTCGCTGACAATTTCTTCCCTCGTTCCAGGACACTGGAAGACTGAGGACGAATCAGATATAGGTAGCATAAGTTATACAGAGCAATTTATGGAGAGTATCTCCTGTGTGTAAGTTTAGTTTTTTTTTTTAATGAGCTGCCCTATTGGCCAGGTGTCTTTGTAAAAGTCAATGGGACTTCCTGGATACAGTGCCCTCGACTAATTATGGCACCCTTGGTAAATATGAGCAAAACGGGCTGTGAAAAAATGTCTGCTGTTTATCATCTGGGTCTTTCATTCAAAATATTCACAAAAATCTAACCTTTAATTAAGGTAAAATAATTGAAAGAAAAAATGTATTATTGTCACCCCTTCATTCAATACTTTGTGCAATATTCCTTTGCCAAGATAACAGCTCGGAGTCTTCTCCTGTAATGCGTAATGAGGTTGGAGAACACATGGCAAGGGATCTGAGACCATTCCTCCGTACAGAATCTCTCCAGATCCTTCAGATTCCGAGGTCCATGCTTGTGGACTCTCCTCTTCAGCTCATCCCACAGGTTTTTTCTATGGGGACTGGGATGGCCATGGCAAAACCTTGATTCTCTGGTCAGTGAACCATTTTTGTATTGATTTTGAGGTGTGCTTTGGATCATTGTCCTGCTGGAAGATCCAACCACGGCCCAGTTTAAGCTTCCTAGCAGAGGCAGTCAGGTTTTGATTTCATATCTGCTGGTACTTGGAATCCATGATACCATGTATGTTATAAAATATTTATATCCCAGTGAAACAAGAAGTCATGGCTTACCACTTAAGTGTTCCTAATCACTCAGGTGAACTTAAAAATGTAAAATATGAATGGGAATATACTTCAGTTAGATTTTACTCATAAGAATTTCTAAGGGTGCCAAAATTGTGGCATACATGTTTTGGATAAAAATATTTATTTCACTTAAAAAACTTTTCTTATTTTTTTACTCAAATTAAAGATTGGATTATTTTGAATGAAAGACCCAGATGATAAACAGCAGACATTTTTCCCACAGCCTGTTTTGAATGAAAGACCCAGAAGATAAACAGCAGACATTTTTTCCACAGCCTGTTTTGAATGAAAGACCCAGATGATAAACAGCAGACATTTTTTCCACAGCCTGTTTTGCTCATATTTACCAAGGGTGCCAAAATTAGTGTAAATAAAGGTTCAAATGATAATGGATAAAAAGTTATATTATAGTTACTATTATATATTGATTAGCAGTGCTGCGTAGTGTCTTTCAACGCAAAACCAGCCACTGAATAGAGCAACTGACTCACATTGCATTTATGGACACATAAATAAAGTACCTATCTATCTATCTATTCCATGTTTGTTTGTACAACACTGTTTCCCTGACAGATGCACACTTCCCTCCAATAAATAGACAACTTATCTCCACATCCATAAGTAACAGACAGCATTCAACTATGATTTCTTTCTTCTCACTCCTCTCCTCTCCCCTTTTCCTCTCTTCATCCCCCTCTCCACTACCTGTCCAAAAACACCTGTGCACAGCACTCAACTGTGACCTCTGACCTTTGTTTTCTTCTCACTCTTTTCCTCTTCCTGTTTCTCCAACTCTGCGATGCGCAGGCTCAGCGCCTCCCAGTGCATTATGGGTAGGCCCAGGTCATCCTCTCCGTACGACCCCTCCTGCCACACCAACGCCGCTCCCTCCGCATCTTCGTCGTCCTCCTCTTCGTCATCTTCCTCTTCAGCCTCGTCGCTCTGTTGCTCCTCTCTCTCTGTCTCGTCGCTCTCTTTCTCTTCTCCCCGCTCCCTCTCTCTCTCCTTCTCTCCCTCCATCTCTTGTGTCAGTAGGAGAGAGTGCCAGCGTGGGTAGACTTCACTCTGCTCTGGGGAGGAGGGGTTGTCTACTGGTATAAGATAAAGATTATACAGTTGTGTATTAATACTTAATAAACACGTTATAAAGAACTATAGTAACCTACTTGTTACTAAGCTGTTATAACACTTATATTACACTACTTGGTGGTAGGCAGTACTTAATTTATATTTCGGGAGGTGCCCGGAACAAAATGCTTGCGTGAGAGTGGGGTGACCTGGGGAGCTCTGAGGTAGTAACGCACGGGGAAACAAAGAATCACCTTTATAAGCATTGCATGCATATCATCTCATTTGCGTAGTGACACAGAGCAGTAGATTAGAGGCGCTTGCAGAAGTTGTACACATGGAGAAAATGTGGTCTTTTATAAACGCATTTCATGCAATTCTAAATAATTTTACATGACTGGAGACATTGGCAGAATTTTGTTCAATACCGCACAAATGATCAAAATGACAGGCTACTTTGACACTGACAAACTGAGAATGTAAGATCATTAAAAACGACCTTAAATCCATCAATAGCATAGGCCTAGGTGTGTGGAGGAGACACAACTTGATTGGAGTGCACCTGTGGTTAATTCAATTGATTGGACATGATTTGGAAAGGCACACACCTGTCTATTTAAGGTCCCCCAGTTGACAGTGCATGTCAGAGCAAAAACCAAGCCATGAGGTCGAAGGAATTGTTTGTAGAGCTTTGAGACAGGATTGTGTCGAGGCAGAGATCTGGGGAAGGGTGCCAAAACATTTCTGCAGCATTGAAGGTCCCCAAGAACATAGTGGCCTCCATCATTCTTAAATGGAAAAAGTTTGGAACCACCAAGACTCTTCGTTTCGAGACAAGTCTCTGAATGTCCTTGAGTGGCCCAGCCAGCCACTTGAACCTGATCTAACATCTCTGGAGAGATGTGAGAATAGCTGTGCAGCGACGCTCCCCATCCAACCTGACAGAGCTTGAGAGGATCTGCAGAGAAGAATGGGAGAAACTCCCCAAATAAAGGTGTGCCAAGCTTGTAGCGTCATACCCAAGAAGACTCGATGCTGTAATCGCTGCCAAAGGTGCTTCAACAAAGTACTGAGTAAAGGGTCTGAAAACTTATGTAATTGTGATATTTAATTTTTTTTTCAACAATTTGCTCAAAATTCTATAAAACAGTTTTTGCTTCGTCATTATGGAGTATTGTGTGTAGATTGATGAAGAAATACATTTTAGAGTAAGGCTGTAACGTATCAAAATGTGGAAAAAGTCAAGCGGTCTGAATACTTTCCAAATACACTGTATTTCTCACTCTTGTTTTACTTTGCAAAATATATTTGGAAGTTGATCAAATATTTTGTTAGCTTAGAGCAGACAGATTAGAGTGATCTCTTTTCGGCAGGAGCCATTTGGTTTTCCAACCTGTGTTTTCCCGCGATTGTATTTGAAATATTGCGGAAAAAGGCCTGTTTTGGCTTTAAGCAGTTCACTGACAGATTTGCTGCGCGTTCCCGACTCCAGGCAATGCCTTGTTATTGGCCTACATACAATCCACAGCCAGGCTATTTTTTTTAAAGGCTCTATTGATCTGTGCCTAAATTATGGGCATTTTCATTACACAGGCAGCAATTATTTTATAACTTTGGCAAATGTGTTCCAATTTATCAGGGGCAGTGGTGGAAAAAACGCTGTTATGGAAAAGTGTTCAAGACTGAAGTAGCCTATAGTGACAGTAGCCAGAGTGGTTATAGGCCCAAGTGGTAGCCTAGAGAAGAAGCGAAGTAAAAGAAACACATGACACGTATCGATAGATGTAGCATATATGCATATTGTTTAGTTAGTCAGGGATCAATCCGTGCTATTTGGAAACGCTTACCGATTTCCCCGGGGATTAGAAATCACAGCTTCTTGCGCTGTCCAAACCGGGGGAGAGGATTCTTGTGTCCACATTACTTTTTCTCTCTTCCTTGAGCGAAACCTCTTCCTAGTTTCCCTTTATTCTCTTTCCTTCTCCCCCGCCTTCTTCTTGAGTTTCCACACTTTTTTTCATTCCCCCGGTTCCTTTATCTCAACTTCTCGCTCACTCTAACGGGAGTAGTGTTGAACTGCAAGACTGTGTGAAGCGTGTTCACGCGGTTTTGGAATAATAATGTGTTACAACCAGTGGCAAATGTACTTTAATAGCTCATGTTATAGCGGGTTAGTAGCCAAGCATCTCCAAGAAATCCACGGATTCTTGCGCCAAAACAATCGAAACAAAAGCGTAAACTTTCAGGAATTTCACGGCTTTTCAGGAGGGACACTGAGAGAGGAGGGGTGAAGAGAGACGGGCTGAATAAGTAACGAAATTTGCCGGGTGTCACGTTTCACCGTTTTCTAATAGACTACTTGCATTCAAATGGTAGAAGAAAGTAGGATTTGATTTTGTAACTTTTAATTCTGACTGATAGGGAGATGATTACTAAGAGAATAAATGCATAATGTTAGTAAACTTTATTTAGGCTATGTTCCCCCTTGTCGTCTTAGTAGTATTTGGGACTAGTGTTCTGTCAGCAGCACAAACAATAACGTCACTCTGTATGGTAATAAGTAATCCTTCAAAATAAAAGACCGCATTTATAAAACTTGCAATGTGGATAAATCATTCAAAAGATATTACATGTGAATCAATGTCCATTGTATTGTGCTTATAAGCAAATACAATAATGAATTATTACAAATATTCTTCTAAAAAACATTTTAAGATGTTTAACAGACTGGTATGTTCACAATATTGGGCAGTAGAGTAGAAAAAAGTATATGTGCAGAGGTAAAAGTGGGGCTGGGAATACTCAGTAAGGTCTGTAGAATCTATATGGGGTTATTTATTGGGGGACTGAGGTCTAAATACCCAGCAGCACTTTCTACTCCACCCATTCCATTGGCCCCAATGCAATACACTGTAGGCCTATAAATTACATAGTGGCTTATAGAGATTTTTTTTTCTTTATCACAATACTGCGATATATTGTATACAAAATAATTTGATAATTATATCATTTTTTACTAATACAATTGCTCAGATAAAGAGATTTAAAGATTATTTTATTTTTTCAAAAAATATATTTTTGGCACCCCTGTTTTCAATACCTCACCTTGCAATGATAATGGCACCGAGACTTTATAAAACATGTGTTATGAGATCGGAGAACACATTGGGAGGGATCCTAGACCATTCCTCCATAAAATAATATAATTTTCAAAAACATTTGAGCATACAATATAGCTCAGTATTTGTATTATTTATTTTAAACAGTCTTTTTTGCTAATCTTTATCAAGGGTGCCAATCATTTTGATATCAGTTGCATTTTTCGATTTTAAATCGGTTTGTAGAAAATACATTGCAGCTGTGTGACCGTTCAGTCAAGACAATTGCTTACGGAATTCCCATTGGGCCATGTGTACCCCCACTTTGGTTCTGAAATCACCATCACCCACTAATTAACTTGTAATTTTTTCAAATTAAGTGTTTGAGCTAGTGATGTTTCAATCAAAAGTTTTTAGTTACCTTCTTTTCTCCGAAATAAATAATCTATTGTAACCCCGGTCAGAAGGTAGCCCCCGGGCTGTCGAGCGTCGCGGGAGGCTCCGGGCTGTCGAGCGTCGCGGGAGGCTCGGGGCTGTCGAGCGTCGCGGGAGGCTCCGGGCTGTCGAGCGTCGCGGGAGGCTCCGGGCTGTCGAGCGTCGCGGGAGGCTCCGGGCTGTCGAGCGTCGCGGGAGGCTCCGGGCTGTCGAGCGTCACGGGAGGCTCCGGGCTGTCGACCGTCACGGGAGGCTCCGGGCTGTCGACCGTCACGGGAGGCTCCGGGCTGTCGACCGTCACGGGAGGCTCCGGGCTGATGAGGCGCACCGACGGTCTGGTGCGTGGAGCAGGCACTGGAGGAACCTGGCTGGGCACACGCACTGGAGGTCGAGTGCGGGGAGTCGGCACGGGACGTACCGGACTAGAGACGCACACTGGAAGCCTGGTGCGTGGAGTCGGCACTGGTGGCACTGGACTAATAACACTCACCTCAGGGCGAGTGCGGGGAGCAGGCACAGGACGTACCTGACTGGAGACGCGCACTGGAAGCCTGGTGCGTGGAGTCGGCACTGATGGCACCGGACTGATGACACGCACTTCAGGGCGAGTGCGGGGAGCAGGCACAGGACGTATCGGACTGGAGAGGCGCACTGGAGTGTAGCAGACTGGGCACCGGTGGAGCGAACTGCTCTGGCACTGGAGTGTAGCAGACGGCCGGACCCGGACTGGGCACCGTTGGAGCGAACTGTTCTGGCACTGGAGTAGAGCAGACGGCCGGACCCCGACTGGGCACCGGTAAAGCGGACTGCTCTTTCACGGGAGTGGAGTAGGCGACTGGACACGGATTATTCCATTCCGACATTTCCCGTTCCACCTCTTCCGCTATCTCCCACATCTCCTCCAAAACGTCTCCAAAATGTCTCTCCAAATACTCCTCCTCTTCTACACTTTGCGCCCCCCATTTATAATTTGGGCACAGTGTATCCCACATGGAGAGTGGTACTGGCGCGTCCTCCTCGTTGCCAGACCATCCCCATAGCCCCCCCCCCCGAAATTTTCCTGGGGTTGACTACGGGCTCCTTTACCTCGATAACGCCGCTGTCTTCCTTTCTTCTCCTTTGCTCCAGTTTTACGCTGCTTGGTCGGGTGGTGGTTCATTCTGTCACGTTCGGGTGTGTGGAGAGACCAAGGCGCAGCGTAGCGATAGTTCGTCATCGTTTATTGAATTGAATAAACTATACTGGATGCGAACTATACAAAATAACAAATATGGAATTCAATACGAAACACACGTAGCACGAACACGGGACAACATACAACAACAATGAACCACGCCAAGGGAGTGGAACATAGACAATTAAGTAGGATCCCTAATTAGAGGTAATGCATAGCAGCTGCCTCTAATTAGGGATCCCACACACAACACCACACAGACGTAGAATTATAGATCTGCCAGACTCTGACCATAGAACTATAGAGAAGCAAAGCTTCTCTATGGCCAGAGCCTGACACTGGGACTTAATACGAAACAGGGCCTCAGGCAGTCTTTAGTTTTCATTCAGTTTTTCTCTCCTGCTTCTTTTATCTCCTTAGAAGAAATTGCTTTTCACTCCGATGTTTTTGTGTGTGCAGCTAAATGTCAGTGCCAAAATCCTGATGTCTTGTTGTTTGGAGCTAAATAGTGTCTGTTGTAATATGTACCATTTATGTTTAGCTAGCTAGCTTGTGTACTCCCGCTAGTGTTAGCATTAGCATTGTCATCCAGAATGCATTACTATTTAGCATGTTTATTAGCAATTCACATTTGTTAGCATTTGTCTGTAGTGCTAGACTATTTTCGGTTGTAGATCGCTCATGCTTGTTATGTTTTCTAATGTCTAGATATTTCTAAATTGCTCTATTGTTCTTTGTGCATCTAGTATGTGTTTGGGTTCACATAGCCTGTTAAGTTGTTGACATGCAAATAGGCATATATTTTCCCATACTGTGCCATAGCCTAAGTTCTCCTCTTTTTCTTTACAGAACTACAATTAGTATCAGAGAGAGTGGTGTTGTACTTGTGGATCTTCATTAAACCCTTGAGCTGGAACTACTGCTTCCTCATGTTCTGAACGGACATCCTGTGGTGGTTGCTACCGGCCTAAAGTCCAGCACCTACGTTTTTTCTATCCCTTTTTATTGGTCCTTCGAATTCATAAGCAACCCATATTTTTCAGGGTATCTACAATGTTGTTGATCAATCCTCAGTGTTCTCCTATCACATCCATTAAATTCTAAGTGTTTTAAAGTCACCATTGGCCTCATGGGGAAATCCCTGAGCGGTTTCCTTCCTCTCCGGCAACTGAGTTAGGAAGGATGCTTGTATCTTTGTAGTGACTGGGTGTATTGATGCACCATCCAAACTGTAATTAATAACTTCACCATGCTCAAAGGGATATTCAATGTCTGATTTATTTTACTGCTCGACTGAGGGACCTTAGTTAGGTAGTCATTCAAAAATCTTGTTAAACACTTATTACACACAGAGTCCATGCTCCATACTTATTATGTGACTTGTTATGCAAATGTTTTCTCCTGAACTTATTTAGTCTTGCCATAACAAAGGGGTTGAGTACTGACTCAAGACATTTCTATTGTTATTTAAATTACATAAGACCTTCATAAACACAACCAAATGATTATTATATATTAAATATATATGAAAAGGTAGAGATGTAACAATGCACCGCTACGCACCCAAATCGATCCAAATGTAGCATGCATTAGTCAGAATGCATTGATTTTAATGTTACGTTGATTCACTGACAAATGTATAAAAACACAATTCCACTTTGACATTATGGGGTATTGTGTGGAGGCCAGTGACCCAAAATCCATATTTAATACATGTTTTATTCAGGCTGTAAGAACAAAATATGTAAAAAGTCAAGACGTGTGAATACTTTCTGAAGGCACTGTATTTTTGGAAGGTAGAAAAAGTAATATGAGCAAAAATTGTCAGTGAATCAGCGTAACATTAGAATCAATGCATTCTGACTAATGCATGCTACACCTTTTCATATATATTTAATATATAATAATCATTTGGTTGTGTTTATGAAGGTCTTATGTAATTTAAATAACACAATAGTGTTTTCATTAGTTTGTTACTGTAGGCTATATGTAAAAAATATAAACACATTCAAGGGCATATGTCTTGGAACGTTGTCTTTTTGTAACAACAAAAAAATACAAAATTACCCCAACCACCAAGATGCACGCTCAGCAAGACGCACGGTCAAATAATGAAAACATCAGTAGCCTACACATCATTATAAGTGGCAAGTGTGCAATAATGGCATTATAATTAATATAAATGTCGAATTGACAGCTGTCACGACCTTTCTCTCAAACCATTCTACCAAAATGGACAGGATTGTTACCACAGAGACTTTGCAAGCATGGTAAACATCAAAAGGTTGGGAATGGAACAATAGTTCCCCTTTTCCACCAGTTGAAAGTGTCCGTAGGTACTTAAAGATTATTATGTAAAATCAATTGTTGTCCAGGACATTAAATCTGATGACAGGACGACATAAATCGTATCTTGTAAAGTCTACACGTTCTAGTTATCAGATTTACATGGAATTGTTTTGCAATTTATATGTTTGAATATGAAACTGTGATAAAATGAAATGTAATTTCTAGCCTTTATGAATGAGACAATTGATTTCATGGGTAAACTTAATCATTCAGTATCCACGCCCAAGTGAACAGCCATTGGTTGAGAACTATGAAACACACCCTTCTCTTCCCTGTTGACGGAAGTCAAGACTTTAGTTCCCGATGACGGAAGGACTGGTGTCCGTACATTAAAAATGGCGAATTTCAATGTGGAGGTGACGATCGCTACGTTAAAATTGAGAATTTGGACTAGACCAGCCAGAATATAGCACAAGCTGATTATGACAACTTGGTATGAACTTTGAACTGTGATTCACTAAAGAAGATGTGATTAAATCTTAGTAGTTGCGGTTATCAGACTGCAGTTGAGGAATGCGGCCTAAGACAAACACAGTACCTGCATAGAACTGGGTACTCAAACGTATCCGCTCTACAGACACTGCAACTAGGAAGACGATCCTTTGGACGTGGGCGATCTCTGCTGAACCAGAGTCCTCCATCTTCGACCAATCTATTGAAGCCAAGCTCAATCGTAAATATCTATAATTACATTAACTCTTTCCGAATGGGTGGGTATTAGAGTGTATAAGATTTTGTGTTTACGTTAGCATAGCTTCATCCAGGTCGATAAGCCTTTCTCTCTCTTCCTGTTCATTTAACTCCAACCCCTCCCCTTTCTTTTGTGTAACTAGCCGTCATATCGGAAAAGCCCACTAGGGACTTTTCATGGCATGATTGCTAACATGTATGATCTATATTCTATACTGTTGTATATATATGTAATTCTGTGTAATTCTTTAGCTAGTAAATAAATCATTAAGACAATGTGTGTATGCTGATTTAACATTTGAGCTAGGATTTGTGCAGATTTAAATCTTACGATCATCAGGATGAGACTGAAATAAGGTGAAGATTAATCATTGACTGCTATTTGATATAAGATCTTCAGATCTTTAGGAGTTTTTATTCGGAAGACAGCAGCTCTATAAACACACTTCCGTGGTGCCCCAGGTTATTATTGTCAGCTCGTGCTTACATGGTGTGCATCTTCCAGGGTTACAAATCTCCGGGACCTTTCAAGAAATTCCCTGTTTTTTCCTGAAATCCCGGATGGAAAGATTTCCAGAATCAGGAGGTAGTAAGCATGAAATCCGGTATCCTCCAACCACGATTTCTGGAAAACCAGGGAATTTATTGAAAGTTTCCAGAATTTTGCAACTGTAGCATCACCATGCAATGGTGTCAGCTGGAGCATGTCCATGTCACAACAAACAACAACATTTGGTAAGTGCGTTGCTGATGTAGTTTATTGCTTGAGATGTCGGGCCTGCTCTCTGTGATAATCGACCTGTAGCGTTATCAGCTTGTTCTATCCAAATGGTGCCATCCCCTCTTCTATCCTGTCTCTCAGTTTTATTTGGTGGTGGTGTTCAGTGCTCACCGTTCATTCAGATTTTGTAGCAACTTTAACGCGGCATTTGTCTTGGTCTTCTTATTATTGTAAATTACGCACGCTCTCACTGGCTAGAGTAGACTGCTCAGATTTAATGGACTTATATACTTTACAGAGCCCTTTTCAAATCTGCATTGTGGACGGAATCACGGAATCCAGATATTAAAATGGAATTCAACTATGTAAAAAATGTTATTGAACTTACTAGAAAATGTATTAATATGCATATGAACAAAATGCATCAGTGTTTCATATTTTCCAACTTTCTTT
Organism: Thymallus thymallus; assembly: GCA_023634145.1. Taxonomy (NCBI): domain Eukaryota; kingdom Metazoa; phylum Chordata; class Actinopteri; order Salmoniformes; family Salmonidae; genus Thymallus; species Thymallus thymallus. Next base: position 6,384,870 of record CM042422.1, read on the forward strand.
AGAGGCAATGTAGGAATGCCTGGGTCTGTGTTTGTCTACCACTTTTGTGTAACTGTTATGCTAATAATGATACATGTCTTCTGGTAGATACAAAGGCATTCCTAAAAACCTTCTTGACTAAATGTTAACTACAAAGTAGCTAGTGCCTACTTGATATCATGATTGTTTGCATCAAGGCAGTGGTGATTTGTTTAGCAAACCTATGTACAGTCTATTATAGGGTATTGCGTTAGGGGGTGGAGAGCGAACTGCTACATATATTTGGTTAGTAGAGACCATACTGAGTATTTTCCATCCCACTCCAGCTGAGACATCATTTGTGCTGCTGGCAGAAAAACGAATGAAAGAAGTCACTCCAGAAAGTCCTACAAGTATAATAACGGCAGAGGGACTCCACAACACATTCAGAAAAAAAAATGTTGCAAGCTACAGCTACGGCTTAGGCCTACTGTAGACCCAAAATAGTTTGACATTTTAGGTAGGATATTTACTGTAGGCCGACTATTAACAACCGACTGTTTCCTCATAGCTTTTGCTCTAAGATGGCAACTCAGCGCAAATGCCCCTGTGCCAATTAAATCTCAACAAGGAATCAATCGGTGGTTTTATTTGATTAATGTTTTATTAAAAAGTATCCCACTGGGCACAGACGTCCGTTCAACGTCTAGTTTTGATTTACATTCGGTTGAGTTGGGTGAATTATTATTTTATTGATTACTTTTTGCAAGTCCAAACAGTTTTCCACGTTGATTCAATGTCACCGCTTAGATTTATTCAGTTGAAATGACGTGGAAACAACGTTGATTCAACCAGTTTTTGCTGGGTGGGATGGATTTCAGAAAACAAGGGAAGTAGCTAGCGTTGAAATCTAATTAGCATTTAAAAAACAAACATCAAAACCCATCTGTTATATGCCGCGTTCACTTGCTAGTCAAAACTCTGCATTGCAGTGCTTGAGGCATCACTACAGCCCTAGGTTCGATCCCAGGCTGTGTCACAGCCGGCTGTGACCGGGAGACCCATGAGGGGGGTTACGGGAGGGTTTGGCTAGCCGGGATTTCCTTGTCCATTCGCGCTCTAGCAACTCCTTGTGGCGGGCCGGGCGCCTGCAAGCTGACTTCAGTCGCCAGTTGGACGGTGTTTCCTCCGACACATTGGCGCGGCTGGCTTCCGTGTTTAACGAGCATTGCGGCTTGGCAGGGTTGTGTTTCGGAGGACAAATGGCACTTGACCTTTGCCTCTCCCGAGTCAGTAAGGGAGTGGCAGCGATGGGACAGGACTGTAACTACCAATTGAATATCACGTAACAGTACAAAAAATAAACTCTGAACTTTCTGACATGCTTATTGGTATGTGGCATGTGTATAACTACAACCAGTTAGCAAGTGTTTCCTAGCTCCGACTAGCACGTGAACGCGGCATAAGCTAGAGATTTTGCATGGGCTGCGTCTCAATCCACTGCATCTGTCAATGTCGGCCTTCCACATATGCGGTGGAAGGTGGCCGAGCTACAGCGGTGTTTGTCAGACCAGGAGCATTCGAACGGTTTGGGCTACACACTAATATGACCCATATATGGAAAGATGGGACTCTCACAAACAAAGAAAATAAAGAGTCTCATCTTTTTCTCAGAACAATGTATGGAAGTGAATAGGGAATTTCTACATCAATGGTACACAGGGAGTTTTCTTATATCTCTCAGATATAGGACAGACACTTCAAAACATACTTCCTTTTGATATCATTTTTTGACTATATTTTCCAAATATGAATCTGTTATTCAATGTATTTCTATGGGCTTATAGCACTATTCAATGTCTCATCAAATCAATTTGTATATCTGTCGGCTAATACAGGACTAGTAAAGCCACAGTGCACTGGTAGTGGAGATGATTTACGATGATTGGTGTGTGTGCTTGCATCCCCTATTTACTCACCCACATATGACACGAAAGGAACACACTCGGGCTGCCCAGTTATAAGCCTTAAGATATGGGAAATTCCATTATGTGTGCTTACACTCCACTCTTGTGGCTAAACCAGTACACTACAACCTCCTTTGACATTTACTTATTATTTTCTCCCGATAATTGTCCTCTGTTAATATATGAATGCTTAAGTGACAAATCACCTGGTCCGTGTACGTTAGGGATTTCTGAGTCAAAACAAAGAATGGAAAGAAGGAAAACAGCAATTTTAAAAACAACTTGTTTTCTCATTTATTGTGTCAAAATTGGTCATGGAATAACGGAAAACAACAAAATGTATTCACACTTGTTTTTATTTTTGTTTTGTTCACACCCGGAAGTACACGCTCCCTCATAGAATATTCACAGGGTTTAGGAGTGGGTTTACAGCACAAAGAAAAGATTAGTATGTGTGTGTGACAATAAGATACAACTACTCATGTAAGACGCAGAACTTTGAAGTTAGCATGCCAATAGAACAAACTCAACAACAACTGAACAAAGTTGGTTTGCCCTAGCTGGCTAGCCAGCCCTACCTGGTAACTGGCTATAGTCATTCTAGCTAGAAGTAGCTAATGTTAGTAAGTTACAATGTTTGGAACCCAAATTATTTTTGCTAAACAGAACCATCACATTCAGTTGTAGGTGTATCGATGTGGCATGATTTAGGCTGGCCTTGCAACAACAGCCAGTGTGAAACCTCACAGAAGAATAATAATTACTAGTAGCTACCAGTAGCTAGCTAATATGGCTATTATATGTATCTAGCTACCGGTAGGTTAGATAGCTAGCCGGTAGCTATCAGGCTAGCTTGCTAAGAAGAGGCACTACTGGCTAACATTAGCTAGGTAGCCAACACCGAAGTAAAGTTGGTTTTATATTCGGACATTCAACAGACTTTTGCCAAAAGCCATTCATTTTTTTAAATAATAATAACTAACTCATTGAGAAATACATAAAACCTGGGATTTTTCCTAAAAACAAAGGTTGTAAAAGTATGCTAGACATTTATAGAATAAATCATACCTAGTTTGATGATTCTGTCATAATCAGTGAATTAGTTATTGATTTATACCGCTTAAAATGGCATTTATAGTTTGTATGTTTTTCTATCAAATCAAAACTGGAACTTTTATTCAAAACAATGATCAACAACCAACTTGACAGAGCTTGAATAATATTTTTTAAGAATAATGTGCAAATATTTTACAATCCAGGTGTGCAAAGCTCTTCGAGACTTACCCAGAAAGACTCATAGCTGTAATTGCTGCCAAAGTTGATTCTAACATGTGTTGACACAGGGGTGTGAATACTTATGTAAAAGAGATCTTTTTGTATTTAATTTTCAATTCATTTGCAAATATGTGTCATTATGGGGTATTGTGTTTAGATTGGTGAGAGAAAAAAAATAAATTGAATACATTTTGAATTCAGGCTGTAGCACAACATTATCTGTAATAAATCAAGCGGTGTGGATACTTTCTGAAGGCACTGTAGTACAGTTTCGCCTCTTCCTCGCTAATCCAGAAATACTTTAAGTAATGAAGAGTACCGATATTTCTGTCTGAGCATAGCCCAGGCAACCTCTTCCGCCTCACATTATCAAAACCCGGTCCACCGTGTTTGATTGACAGGTCTAACACATCGAAAACACAAAGGAGCAATACATTTTAAAAAAAGCAAAATTAACAATTTTAATTGTGACAGTCTTAAGTATGTAAAAGCGTTGTCAATTGCTAATTGAGAATTATTTATATTATTGTCACAATTCATGCCATCAAGGAAAAGAAATGGCAAAAATTATTATACACTTTGCTATTTATTTTTCAAATTGGCAGACATGTATACTCAATCATGAAAATCATAATACAATATGTTTTTGCGTTTCAATTCAAATTTTGTCACAAAATTGCATACCCATTTAGGAAAAGGAATTGCAAACATGCTATTGATTTATTTGCATTTCCAATTGAAATGTGTATATTGTTCTTCGTACTTTGTTACTATTGCCTATTGTATGTTTCCACTGTGTTTACGGTGTTGTGTAATGTGCAGGTAGCATATACATTCATACAGTCCTTCCCTTGTTAATAGCCTTGTTGCTCTACTTGTGCTATCAGTTATTGTATTGCGTACAGTGTATTCATTACCCGTTTTCTGTCCATTTAAGAACCACTAGCATTCCACATCCTTTCCACATACATCCCCATGCACATTTCTACATTCCTGGGTGTGTGAATAAAGTTCCCTGTGCGTTAACTCTTGGGGCTGCCTTATTCCCCTCTAACTGTGGGCGGTGTCAGTGGGTCACAGACCAGCAAACACGTAAAGCCGCATTGTGCTCTTTCAGTAAGGAAAGGAAGAGAGAGAGAGAGAGAGAGAGACTCGGTATTAGAGGCAAGCAAGCAAAGTGTCTTTATTTTGTTGCAATTTGACAAACAACAAGCTGGTATTCATGAATACATACTTCTACAAAAGCCATTCTAATTTATTATTTAAAGTACTAGCGACCGTAACAAATGATGCAGAAGTAGTAGTACTGTAATAGTACAGTAGTGTTGCTAGTATATACTGTATATACTGTATATACCCATAATACCGTATATACTATATACAGTAGATACTATGTTGTATATACCCATAATACTGTATATACTGTTTAGACTAGTATACTGTAGTAGTACTGTAGTGTACTACTACAGTACACTACAGTACTACTAATAACTAAGTAATACTGTTGGACTGAAAACAAAAAGGGAAAAAATACTAATATAACAATTCAAATAAAAATATGTCACTCTTTATATATATATTATATTGCTTTGTTAATCTCCATCATCGTTATAATCATCATTATCTTTGTCGTCATCATACAATAAATGTCATATATTTATGACATTCAATGAGTTGTATTATTGCTAACATCAACTGTAATTTCAAAGCTATAATAATTGTAATTGTAATTGTAATAATTGTAATAATAATCAAAATACATATCAGTACATCAGGAGTATTATGTTGTTACAGAAAATAACTGTCATAAATTTGGAGTAGAATACAGAGAGGGGGCGGGGGGTGGGGGGGGGGGGTGCTCGGGACATGCACAAAGGGATATCATTGGAGGAGAAAGGGTAAGCAGGCTCTCTTATTGGAAAAGAGGTGCTTGAGCAGCTGTCACTCAGTCATCATCAGAATACTCACGCAGCCAGTCCATACATACACGCATGCATTCTTTCCATACATACACACATGCATTCTTTCCATACATACACACATGCATTCTTTCCATACATACACACATGCATTCTTTCCATACATACACACATGCATTCTTTCCATACATACACACATGCATTCTTTTCAGTCAAACAAAGTGGTTGCGTCCCAAATAGCAACCCATTCCCTATATAGTGCACTACTTTTAACCAGAGCCCTGATCAAAAGTAATGCACTATGTAGGGAATAGGGTGCCATTTGGGAGTCAACCAGTATCTAAATAATTACAGATAGTCTGACTTTTTTCAATTATTTTCAATATAAGTTACTTTTTTATTTTATATATATATATTTTTTAAGGTAGACTACTCTACTCCAGTCGTTAAATAGGAGTTGTACATGCCGGTAAATAAACCAATCATAATGCTTCGCTGAAAGACCCACTGACCAATCACAACGCTGATCCTGATCCCTTCCACAATGTCAACGAACGCAATTTCAAATAAATATGACATTACACATGACATCACAAAAGTAAAACATCATACAAAAACTATAGAGATGGACACACAGACAAGTAGACAGAGAGTTGGACACAGATGAACGAACAAACAAACAAACGGTAGACACACTGACAGACAATTAGACACACATTCAGAGACAGACGGACAGACGGAACACACAAAGACAGATAGACGGACAAATTTATCATGTTAAAGTTCCTACGAGAGCAGCCAAAATCTGAACAATCTCAACAGATACGGAGGTCATCGATAAACACTCCAGACAGACAGTCTCTTATACTCTGACATCTGTAGTTGGTTTAAACCTGAAGAATGCAACTGCAAAATAAAATACTGAAAAATACTAATAGAAACACACACATAGATAGTACGTATATGTCACATTAATGATAAAGAACCTTAGTATAGACGAGGAGTACGTAACCCTGTTTTTTTTATTCCCTCATCTCCCTTTCTCTTAATCTTTACCCTCTCGCTCCATCTCTCACCCCCCCCCCTCTACCCATGCTCTCCATCTCTCGACCCTCTCTCTTTAAATATTTATTAATTAAATTTTGTGTGATTTTTACCGCTTTTTCTCCCCAATTTCGGCATATCCAATTGGTAGTTACAGTCTTGTCCCATCGCTGCAACTCCCGTACGGACTCGGGAGAGGTCGAGAGCAGTGCGTCCTCCGAAACACGACCCGCCAGCCGCACTTCTTCTTGACACAATGCACGCTTAACCCGGAGGAAACACCGTACACCTGGCGACCGTGTCAGAGTGCATGCGCCTGGCCCACTCTCGCCCCTCTCTCGCCCTCCCTCTTTCTCCATCAGCCCCAGCCACTGCAGCAGGCCTGTCAGTCTCATAGCCAGTGACTAGCTGACGCAGCATCCTGTCGTTTCACTGGAGCACTGAGTGAATTACACCCACACACATACACACTGAGTGAATTACTTCAGCCTCCATTAGACTAACGTGAACCGTTCGTCCTCTGGGGACACGGAGAGATGGAGGGATGGAGGAGAGAGAGATGGAGGGGAAGTTGGAGCGAGAGGTGGTGTGGTGGAGGGGGAGGGGAATTGCGAGACATGCTCCCCTCCATCTTTCTCTTTTGGATAGGACAAAAGAGAGATGGAGGGGAGCGAGACACATTGACATCAGTAGTATGCATCCTCACACCCACAAAATATAATACTTTACTGCATTCTGACGCTAGAACAAACAACAATGGGTGTGACTGACATTCACGAGTGCATGGCTACATTTAGGTGATTGACAGAGGTATGTGGGTATACACCGACAAGTGCATACAAAGTCTACACACACACACACACACACACACACACACAATAGTGTGTGTATATGAACTTTGTATGCACTTGTCTGTGTATATCCATGTAGTGTAACACATATACACACACACACACACACACACACACACACACACACACACACACACACACACACACACACAGTCAAATCGTTCTTTTCTAACCCAGCACACAGGGATTTACATGGCTCCAGATACCTATAAATAATTGATCAAAGGTTTTAGGTTTGCACCCACCCAGACTACATCCCAAATCACACCCTATTCCATGTACTACTTACGACCAGAGCTTAGTAGTGCACTATGTAGGAGATAGGGTGTAATTTGAGATGCAAAAGACGCTACAGACTGTATTCCGAATCCCACCCTTTTCCATATGGAGTGTACTACTTTCAACCTGAACTTAGTAGTGCAATATATAGGGAATAGGGTGTCATTTGAGAAGAAGAAGACACTACACAGATACAACAACAGATCACCTAACTAATACAGCCAGAGAGAAAGAAAGAAAGAGAGAAGGTCAGATATACGAGATAGATGAACGACAAGGGAACGGATACATAGATAGACAGTGGAACAGTGGTCATAATAGCTGTTTTAAATAAAGATAATTCAAATTAAGCAGATAGCGAGATTTGTATCAACTGGAAAATAATAAAGTTAAGTAAAAAAAATAAAAAACGGATGCATGCACGCATACACACACACACACACACACACACACACACACACACACACACACACACACACACACACACACACACACACACACACACACACACACACACACACACACACACACACACACACACACACACACACACACAGTCTTCAGAGGTACTGTAATGACACAACTTTGAAATGTTTACCTTTTTCACAGCCTTCATCAATGACCACCTCCTTCCATAATATATGTGATGCTGATAAATTGTCAGCTTTATGGACGTGTTCTAGGCAGCCAAACATCCGCAATGGAAACAAAAGAAACATAGAAAATATGATTTGTGAATCATGAATCAGTAAATGTGATTGTGGGGGAAAGGAATCCACCGTTTGGCCTTCATCAAGTTAAATTGCAAGCCTTAACAAATCATATCACATGAAGAAATGTAGGAAGGACATGGTCTTCATCTTTCGCTTTCTCTCTCCTCAGAGGTCAGTGCAGCGCTCCTGCTTGCTGTAATGGTCGAACTGGCTCTTCCAATGCATCATGTAGGAGGACCAACGATGGAACTCCACCTTCCACTGACGCTCCGCCTCGTCTATGTTATCTGGGGAGGAGAGAGAGGGGAAGAGAGAGATTACCAAAAGTGAAAGGCAAAGTCACCACTGTCACCTACAGATGGAATCACACAATATCAGACATAGTCAGAAAGGAACCCGAGAGACAGCGGGGAAGACCCAGGAAGCAACATTTATCTGAGCAGGGGTCATAGGTCATAGGTCAGGAGACTAACCAGACATGTTTCACACAGACCTCTAACAGTAAAACACAGTGGCTTTTGGGGTTTGGAACATTTCCAATGAAAAGCTGGCATTATACTCATGTTTGGGTTTTTTGTATACAAACATAGATCACACACACACACACACACACACACACACACACACACACACACACACACACACACACACACACACACAGTCAAGTGGCTATCGACATATGTTCTGTTTCTCACAGCGAAGGTCTTCTGGGAATACTGACGAAGGAGGAGGAGGGCAAGAAGGAGGAGGGCAAGAAGGAGGAGGGCAAGAAGGAGGAGGACAAGAAGGAGGAGGACAAGAAGGAGGAGGGCAAGAAGGAGGAGGGCAAGAAGGAGGGTTGAAATAGAAGTGTGATGTAAAATAAAAGGGTAAGAAAGGAGAGAGAGTTTTAGAGACAAGATTGAGAATGATTTAAAATACAAAACTAAAACAAAATTAAAAAATATATATATAAAGTTGAAGTCAGAAGTTTACATACACTTAGGTTGAAGTCATTAAAACTCATTTTTCAACCACTCCACAGATGTCATGTTAACAAACTATAGTTTTGGCAAGTCGCTAGGACATCTGCTTTGTGGATGACACAAGTAATTCTTCCAACAATTGTTTACAGACAGATTATTTCACTTATAATTCACTATATCACAATTCCAGCGGGTCAGAAGTTTACATACACTAAGTTGACTGTGCCTTTAAACAGCTTGGAAAATTCCAGAAAATTATGTCATGGCTTTAGAAGCTTCTGATAGGCTAATTGACATAATTTCAAACTCAGTGCCTCTTTGCTCGACATCATGGGAAAATCAAAATAAATCAGCCAAGACCTCAGAAAAATAATTGTAGACCTCCACAAGTCTGGTTCATCCTTGGGAGCAATTTCCAAACGCCTGAAGGTACCACGTTCATCAACAATAGTATGCAAGTATAAACACCATGGGACCACGCAGCCGCCATACCACTCAGGAAGGACACGCGTTCTGTCTCCTAGAGATGAACATACTTTGGTACCCAAATCAATCCCAGAACAACAGCAAAAGACCAAGTACAAAAGTATCCATATCCACAGTAAAACGAGTCCTATATCGACATAACCTGAAAGGCGGCCGCTCAGCAAGGAAGAAGCCACTGCTCCAAAACCGCCATAAAATAGCCAGACTACAGTTTGCAACTGCACATGGGGACAAAGATTGTAGTTTTTGGAGAAATGTCTGATGAAACAAAAATAGAACTGTTTGGGCATAATGACCATCGTTATGTTTGGAGGAAAAAGGGGAAGCCGATGAACACCATCCCAACCGTGAAGCATGGGGGTGGCAGCATCATGTTGTGGGGGTGCTTTGTCGCAGGAGGGACTGATGCACTTCACAAAATAGATTCTAATCATTTGCACTTGTTTTGGTACCTAATTCAAATTTTTGCCATTTTATGTGATGGTAAAGGTAGGGGTGTACTAACTTTTTCCCCATAAGGAAAAGGCATTTTTGTTTATTTTAATTGCATAACATTTTCAAAGTTTTTTTTTTTTTTTGTGTGATTTGTTAAATTGGGTAACCTTTATCTGTCAATAGTGTTGAAGTGAAGATCTGTCCAAATATGTAAAAAAAAAAAAATTGAGAACTTTCCAGTTGTGTACTTACTTTTTCACATGACTGTATAAATATATATATATATATATAAAAGTGAGATAAAACGATATTAGCAAAAAGATAGGGGAGTTCAGATTGAAAGGAGAGCGGATGGTGAAGTCAAAAATAGAAAAAAGGTCTAAGTTTGGAGAGAACAGAGAAAAAGCACAAGGCCCTATAATGAGCTAAATAAGGACTGGACAGCGGTGATGTCATTGAGGAGAAATAGAACTAGGCATGGAGTGGAAGGCCCAGAGGGGTTCCGTGATTACCTTCACCCTGCTAACCTTTCTGGCTAAGTATAACATTTTCTCAATCAATCAATCAATCAAAATTTATTTATAAAGCGCTTTTTACATCAGCCGATGTCACAAAGTGCTATACAGAAACCCAGCCTAAAACCCCAAACAGCAAGCAATGCAGATGTAGAAGCACGGTGGCTAGGAAAAACTCCCTAGAAAGGCAAAACCTAGGAAGAAACCTAGAGAGGAACCAGGCTCTGAGGGGTGGCCAGTCCTCTTCTGGCTGTGCCGGGTGGAGATTAAAACAATTTATGGCCATTAAGGCCAGTTCTTTCTCCAAGATGTTCAAATCTTCATAGATGACCAGCAGGGTCAAATAATAATAAAAGTAGTTGTGGAGGTTGCAACAGGTAAATACATCAGCAGTGAATGTCACTTGGTTTTTCAGTGCAATAGAGCGAGAGTGAGGTGAAAACAGCAGTTCTGGGACAGGGTGGCACGTCCAATGAACAGGTCAGGGTTCCATAACCGCAGGCAGAGGAGTTGAAACCGGTGCAGCAGCACAACCAGGTGGACTGGGGACAGCTAGGAGTCATCAGGACAGGTGGTCCTGAAGCATGGTCCTCCGGGTAGGCTCAGGTCCTCCGGGAGAGGAGGTAGAGTGGGAGAGAGAGCGAATTAGAGGGAGCATTCTGAAATTCACACAAGACACTGGATAACACAAGACACAAGACACTGGATTTTCTGATCTGATCTGATTCACAGCTGAAAACTGAATGGCAGTAAACATGCAAAAATAAAAGGTGATAAAAGTTAGCTCAAGGTGAATAAAAGTATGGAGAGTGAAGTCTTGACAGGTTCAGATGGTGCCTGCTCTTCTTGGTGAAGGCCTCTATTCTTCTGGCATTCAAGTTGAATGGTGCTAGGGAGGGACAGGTTTGGTGCTAGGGAGGGACAGGTTTGATAATGGTGATGGTGGTGCTGTAGTTGACTAGACGGTCCTTTTGCACTAAATGTATCCGCTATCGTTTCATATGATCGAAAAAAACTTTTGAACATCAGATCAGTAGTTACTAACCTCATCCGCCCTACGATCCAATCTTCTCAAGAGGAAACACCAGCAAAAAATAGGAAAGAGATCGGGCGGTCCTACTGAGACTAAGGCAAAGGAAAAACTGGCCACCACTTCCCTCCATTCTATTCCATGACCTCAGATCGTGGGTTTGCTATCAACGGGACTCTCGTAACTGTACTATATTCTCTGTTTTTCTGAAACATGGTTTTCGGACAAGATACCCCAATGGCTATCCAACTCAATGGATTCTCCATTCTTCAAGCAGACAGGTCATTGGATTCAGGGAAATTTTCTCTTCATCAACAACAGATGGTGTGCAGACTCTAGCGCAGTGGAACTCTAAACCTATTGCTCACCCTGAGGTGGAATATGTAAGTCATCTGTTATCATGACTTACATATTCCACCTCAGGACAACAACAACAACAAGTTATCACTTAACAAACTGTACGCGGCTATAAACAAGCAGGAAACCGTGCACCTGGAGGCTGCTTTTCTTGTTGCCAGCGATTTTTATTTTGTGTCAATGCACGTGAACTCAATGCATTCTCATGAACACTTCGACAAAAACAACACCGAGCCATGCACGAGGGTCCCCATCATCCCAGAGGACTGGGCGATTTCGCTCTCTGAGGCCGACGTGAGTAAGGTTTTTAATCTGATCAACACTCGCAATGCTGCGGGGCCGGACAGTATTCCAGGACAAATTCTCAGAGCATGTGCAGACCAGCTAGCAGGCACCTTCACAGTCATTTTCAACCTCCCCTTGTCCCAGTCTGTAATCTCCACATGTCTCAAGCTGACCACATTCATTCTTGTTCCAAAGAACTCTAAGGCTACCTGCCACAATGACTACTGCCCTGTAGCACTAACATTTGTAATCATGAAGTGCTTTGAAAGGCTGGTCATGGCACACCTCCATCATCCCAGACCCACTCCAATTTGCATACCACCCCAACAAGACCTACAAACGATGCAATCTCAATTGCACTTCAAACTGCTCTCTACAACGTAGACAAGAACAATACTTATGTGAGAATGCTGTTCATCGACTTCAGATCAGAGTTCAACACCATAGTGCCCTCCAAGCTCGTCAACAAGCTCGGGACCCTGGGACTGAACACCTCCTTCTGCAACTGGATCCTGGACTTCCTGATGGGCTGACCACTGATCACTATTACTGCTGTTTACAATTATATATTACCATTAGTATATTACCATAAGTATTTATACAGTGGGGAGAACAAGTATTTGATACACTGCCGATTTTGCAGGTTTTCCTACTTACAAAGCATGTAGAGGTCTGTAATTTTTATCATAGGTACACTTCAGCTGTGAGAGGCGGAATCTAAAACAAAAATCCAGAAAATCACATTGTAAGATTTTTAAATAATTAATTTGCATTTTATTGCATGACATAAGTATTTGATCACCTACCAACCAGTATGAATTCCGGCTCTCACAGACCTGTTAGTTTTTCTTTAAGAAGCCCTCCTGTTCTCCACTCATTACCTGTATTAACTGCACCTGTTTGAACTCGTTACCTGTATAAAAGACACCTGTCCACACACTCAATCAAACAGACTCCAACCTCTCCACAATGGCCAAGACCAGAGAGCTGTGTAAGGACATCAGGGATAAAATTGTAGACCTGCACAAGGCTGGGATGGGCTACAGGACAATAGGCAAGCAGCTTCGTGAGAAGGCAACAACTGTTGGCGCAATTATTAGAAAATGTAAGAAGTTCAAGATGACATTCCATCTCCCTCGGTCTGGGGCACCATGCAAGATCTCACCTCGTGGGGCATCAATGATCATGAGGAAGGTGAGGGATCAGCCCAGAACTACACGGCAGGACCTGGTCAATGACCTGAAGAGAGCTGGGACCACAGTCTCAAAGAAAACCATTAGTAACACACTACGCCGTCATGGATTAAAATCCTGCAGCGCATGCAAGGTCCCCTTGCTCAAGCCAGCGCATGTCCAGGCCCGTCTGAAGTTTGCCAATGACCATCTGGATGATCCAGAGGAGGAATGGGAGAAGGTCATGTGGTCTGATGAGACATAAATAGAGCTTTTTGGTCTAAACTCCACTCGCCGTGTTTGGAGGAAGAAGAAGGATGAGTACAACCCCAAGAACACCATCCCAACCGTGAAGCATGGAGGTGGAAACATCATTCTTTGGGGATGCTTTTCTGCAAAGGGGACAGGACGACTGCACCGTATTGAGGGGAGGATGGATGGGGCCATGTATCGCGAGATCTTGGCCAACAACCTCCTTCCCTCAGTAAGAGCATTGAAGATGGGTCGTAGCTGGGTCTTCCAGCATGACAACGACCCGAAACACACAGCCAGGGCAACTAAGGAGTGGCTCCGTAAGAAGCATCTCAAGGTCCTGGAGTGGCCTAGCCAGTCTCCAGACATGAACCCAATAGAAAGTCTTTGGAGGGAGCTGAAAGTCTGTATTTCCCAGCGATAGCCCCGAAACCTGAAGGATAAAAATCCCTGCTGCAGTGTGTGCAAACCTGGTCAAGAACTACAGGAAACGTATGATCTCTGTAATTGCAAACAAAGGTTTCTGTACCAAATATTAAGTTCTGCTTTTCTGATGTATCAAATACTTATGTCATGCAATAAAATGCTAATTAATTACTTAAAAATCATACAATGTGATTTTCTGGATTTTTGTTTTAGATTCCGTCACTCACAGTTGAAGTGTACCTATGATAAAAATTAGACTTCTACATGCTTTGTAAGTGGGAAAACCTGCAAAATCGGCAGTGTATCAAATACTTGTTCTCCCCACTGTATATTCCTACCACCAGTCACTTTTCAGCCTTGATACATGCATATCCTGCCCCCATTCACTTTGTATGTATAAACCCACCTCACCTACTCACATTGAATAAGGTACTGGCATTGACCTGTAAATATAGTCCCTTTTTCCACATTTTGTTACGTTAGAGTCTTATTGTAAAATTGATGAAATCATGTTTTTTCCTCATCAATCTACACACAATACTCCATGATGACAAAGGTTAAACAGATTTTTAGAAATGTTTGCAAATGTATTAAAAATAAAAAACGGAACCTTATTTACATAAGTATTCAGACCCTTTGCTATGAGACTCGAAATTGAGCTCAGGTGCATCCTGTTTCCATTGGTCATTATTGAGATTTTTCTACAACTTGATTGGAGTCCACCTGTGGTAAATTCAATTGATTGGACATGATTTGGAAAGGCACACACCTGTCTATATAAGGTCCCACAGTTGACAGTGCATGTCAGAGCAAAAACCAAGCCATGAGGTCGAAGGATTTGCCCGTAGAGCTCCGATACAGGATTGTGTCGAGGCACAGATCTGGTGAAGGGTACCAAACAATGTCTGCAGCATTGACGGTCCCCAAAAACACAGTGGCCTCCATCATTCTTAAATGGAAGAAGTTTGGAACCACCAAGACTCTTCCTAGAGCTGGCCGCCCAGACAAACTGAGCAATCGGGGGAGAAGGGCATTGATCAGGGAAGTGACCAAGAACCCAATGGTCACTCTGAAAGAGCTTCAGAGTTCCTCTGTGGATATGGGAGAACCTTCCAAAAGGACAACCATCTCTGCGGCACTCCATCAATCAGGCCTTTATGGTAGAGTGGCCAGACGGAAGCCAATCCTCAGTAAAAGGCACCTAACAGCCCGCTTGGGAGTTTGCTAAAAGGCACCTAAAGGACTCTCAGACCTTGAGAAACAAGATTCTCTAGTCTGATGAAACCAAGATTGAACTCTTTGGCCTGAATGCCAAGCGTCACGTCTGGAAGAAATCTGACACCCTCCCTACGGTGAAGCATGGAGGTGGCAGCATCATGCTGGGGATGTTTTTCAGCGGCAGGGACTGGGAGACTAGACAGGATCGAGGGAAAGATGAACGGAGCAAAGTACAGAGAGATCCTTGATGAAAACCTTCTCCAGAGCGCTCAGGACCTCAGACTGGGGCGAAGGTTCACCTTCCAACAGGACAACGACCCTCAGCACACAGCCAAGACAACGCAGGAGTGGCTTCGGGACAAGTTTCTGAATGTCCTTGAGTGGCCCAGCCAGGTCCAGACTTGAACCCGATCTAACATCTCTGGAGAGACCTGAAAATAGCTGTGCAGCGACGCTCCCCATCCAACCTGGCAGAGCTTGAGAGGATCTGCAGAGAAGAATGGGAGAAACCACCCAAATACAGGTTTGCCAAGCTTGTAGCGTCATACCCAAGAAGACTCAAGGCTGTAATCGCTGACAAAGGTGCTTCAACAAAGTACTGAGTTAAGGGTCTGAATACTTATGAAAATGTGATGTTTCAGTTTTTTATTTTAAATACATTTGCTACATTTTCTAAAAACCTGTTTTTGCTTTGTCATTATGTATTTGTGTGTAGATTGATGAGGACAACATCTATTTAATCCATTTTAGAATAAGGCTGTAAAGTAACAAAATGTGGAAACAGTCAAGGAGTCTGAATACTTTCCGAAATGTACTTGCATTCTCGTGTTTCTTTAACTCACATCGTAGTTTTTGTGTGGTTTTATTTACATTTGTTTTTCTATTCTCTGTTATTATCTATATTATTATTATTATTATTATTATTATTAACTGAGTTGTTGGGAAAGAGCTCTCAAGGTAAGAATTCACTGTACTATTTTGCACCTGTTGTATCATGTGCACATGGTAAATAAATGTTGAAACTTAAATGCATCTTTTGAATGCGGTAGACAGCTAGCTATAGCTAGCTAGCTAGTTTAGCAAACTAAACAAATCGATTTGCCATCAATTCTGCCACTCTGTTGGTCAAGGCAACTAGATACTGTATATTCAATAGAAACGTCAACACCCCCCCCCCCCCCCCCCCCCAAAAACGTAGATCAACTAAATATGCACAATATTGTTACTGAAGCTCTCAGATAACACTGCCATTATGGCGCCATGGCTAATGGCCCATGGGCTATGATTAAAAGTAAAGCACTATATACAAGGCATATTTTCTTCTGTTGAAGCCATTCTGTTGTTGACATACCTCTGTGTTTTGGGTTGTTGTCCTGTTGCATCACCCAACTTCTGTTGAGCTTCAATTGGCGGACAGATAGCCTTACATTCTTCTACAAAAGGTCTTGATAAACTTGGGAATTCATCTTTCCGTCGATGATAGCATGCTGTCCAGGCCCAGAGACACAAAGCAGCCCAAAACATGATGCTCCCTACACCATACTTTACAGTTGGGATGAGGTTTTGATGTTGGTGTGCTGTGCCTTTTTTTTGTGATATGTGTGTTCCTTCCAAACAACTCAACTTTAGTTTAATCTGTCCACAGAATATTTTGCCAGTAGCGCTGTGGAACATCCAGGTGCTCTTTTGCGAACTTCCGACGTGCAGCAATGATTTTTTTGGACAGCAGTGGCTTCTTCCGTGGTGTCCTCCCATGAACACCATTCTTGTTTAGTGTTTTACGTATCGTAGACTCGTCAACAGAGATGTTAGCATGTTCCAGAGATTTCTGTAAGTCTTTAGCTGGGGTTCTTCTTAACCTCATTGAGCATTCTGTGCTGTGCTCTTGCAGTAATCTTTGCAGGACGGCCACTCCTAGGGAGAGTAGCAACAGTGCTGAACTTTCTCCATTTATAGACAATTTGTCTTACCGTGGACTGATGAACATCAAGGCTTTTAGAGATATTTTTGTAACCCTTTCCAGCTTTATGCAAGTCAACAATTCTTAATCTTCTGAGATCTCTTTTGTTTGAGGCATGGTTCACATCAGGCAATGCTTCTTGTTAATAGCAAACTCAAATGTTGTGAGTGTTTTTTATAGGGCAAGGCAGCTCTAACCAACATCTCCAATCTCGTCTTATTGATTGGACTTCTGACTCCAATTAGCTTTTGGAGAAGTCATTAGCCTAGGGGTTCACAACCTACACTGTGAATGTTTAAATTATGTATTCAATATAGACAAGAAAAATACAACAATTTGTATGTTATTAGTTTAAGCACACTGTGTTTGTCTATTGTTGTGACCTAGATGAAGATCAGATAAAATGTTATAACCAATTTATGAAGAAATCCAGGTAATTCCAAAGGGTTCACATACATAGGGTTCCCAAGAAAGCAGGGCATAGATTCCAGAACTAACCTTAACATCTATGACATCACAGTCCTATCCTTCTTCATCCAATCTGACCCTGGATGACCCACACTGTAGAGTGTGCTATGCGCTTTACTGACCATGCACAACTTTCCATTGCAAAACCTCTCTCTCTCTCTCTCTCTCTCTCTCTCTCTCTCTCTCTCTCTCTCTCTCTCTCTCTCTCTCTCTCTCTCTCTCTCTCTCTCTCTCTCTCTCTCTCTCTCTCTCTCTCTCTCTCCTCCCTCTCTCTCTCTCTCTCCTCCTCCTCTCCCTCTCTCTCTCCTCCTCCTCCTCCCCCTCCCTCTCTCTCTCCCTCTCCCTCAGTTCTTTTTATAGTTCTGTTGGTTGATTGAGCCTTTTTCCCTGTAAAAGACTGTAAGCTGCAGCTAGCTCTCTCTGAATATTTCCAGCCAGGAACTCTCTGTATAAATAATTTGAATATATACTTGCAGCCAAATAATGAGTTTAATAATTAATCTCCCTTACAAATAATTGTCATTACAATAACCATATTTGGTTGTAAAATCAAAGTTTGAGGGAAGAATATGAGGTAATGGTATTGACAGTATGTTTGTACTGTCATGAGCGTTGCTTTGATGTCCTTAATGTGCTGTTAGAGGTCCAGCTAGTTTCATTGTCTGTGTGTGTATGCGTGCACATGTGCGTGTAAACCTATTACCGGTGATGTTGAGGAGGCGTGGCAGGAAGCGGTTCCAGAATGCACACAGCTGATTCCGCAGGCCCTTGTGGATCTTCAGGGATTCCGTGTTCAGACCCACGTGTTTCTGTTCACTGTTGGTGAACTGGGGCCACTTCCGCCTGCTATCCACACTGCCATCAAAGTTGATATTGGGGTTACTGGAGAGAGAGGTGGGAGACAGAAAGAGAGAGAATAGATTTGATTAGGGTTGGACAGCTTTCAGTGTGCTTCGATAGACAGACAGACACACATACCCTTTTACCACTCCCCATTTCTCTTTCTCCCTCTCACTACCTCCCCCCTCTGTCTTACCCCGTGCGTGCGAAGTTGGCCCAGTATCTCATCATGCGTCGGCTCAGTTTCTCCTCCTCGGCTGTGTAGTTCAGTCTCTTCTCCAGCGGTATGCCGAACACAAACTCTATCTCGTAACCATGGATAACGCCCATCCACTCAGGCCACGCCAGGTTAGACGCACGGTGGTCAAACAGGTACAGGTACACTCCACCTAAAAAAGTTTGAAATAGAGCATAGCATGAAATAGAACATGTATCCCTAACCAAGATGGCTGCCGTTTTGAGCACATTCTAGAGCTATGCGTGTCTATGACATCGGCCACTCTAGTGTTGTATATATCTCAAACAGGTACACTCCACCTGGGAACAACAGTAGGATAGGAGAGACATTGACATGGAATATTGACACAGGACTTTGAGTTAGACTTTGAACTACTTCAAACTGGAGTTAATCCTTTTAGCACCTAGTGGAGCAAAGTGCCTTAAGAACCAACCATTGTACGACATAAACCATTCTTACCTTGTGAGTTCCCATCCTTCATCATGGCCCCAGCGTTGCCCGCTTGTTGGCCATTGTTGGCACCCTGGTTAGAGTGAAACTGGGCATAGCTCCTGGCGAAGTGCTGCAGTGGGCAGATGACATTATGGTCTCCGACCACATCGTCCAGGGCATCACGGTTCTTTACCCCGTTGTTCTCATCGAACCAGTCAGTATACTGCAACACAATACAAATGTACTAGTCAATCAATCAATCATATTTATTTTATACAATCATTTGTACATCCACAGTTGTCACAAAGTACCGCAACACAATTTCATGGTTAGACATTAGCGGTTACCCAATTGCCCTCGCGAGAGCTAGTAAACTTAACAGTCAGGCAAGTGGAGTGTGCTCTGTGTTGTGGTTGCCCTGATTGACTGTATTAGTCCATATGTTACAACGAACAACTAAAATCTGTCTTCTAGCCTGCCAGATCAATTCCCTTTTTTTTACCCAGCACCTGCCCCAACCGGGATTTAGAACTGGCCACCTTTCCACCTCCTTAACCAGCTGGTCTACTTACCTGCAGCACCACGGCCTCCTGGCCTATCTCATTGGCATGCGGAACGCTCAGCTTCACGCTTTCCAGGAAGTCCTCGCGCGAGATCAGTGACTCATTGTCCTATAGAGAGTCAATGGAAGGATAATGTGAAATGGTATGAGTGTCAGTGGAACACACACACAGGCATGAACGCACCAACGCACACACCCACGCAACACAGGCACACACCGAGAAACACACACAGGCACACACGCGCACAAACGCACACATGCAGCCGCCCCTCCCCGTACATTCCACCCTCCCCACGTACCTTGCTGAAGCCGGGGGCTCCATAGAGGAGGAAGAAGGACCCCTCGTCCTGGTTGACCCCCAGCAGGATTTGGGTATCCTTGAAGTTGCCTGAGCTGAGCATGGCCTCGGGGTTGTCTGGAAGGACCACGCCGTCGATGACGGGCACAAAGGAGAAACGGAAGATGGCAGACCACGGCATGACCTGAGAAGACAAAACAACATTTATTTATTTTGCCTTAATTTAACCAGGTAAATAATTGAAAACACATCCCTTACATTACATGTAAATGCATATGTTAAATTTGAACGTAAAACATGTAAAAAATAACAATGTAAAGGTAAATGCTAAGGAAATGCAAATTTAAACGTAAAACATGTCAAACGTAAGTAAACATGTTAAACGTAAAACATAAATACAATAAACTAATGTACCTGCCACTCCTGGTCAATGAGTTCCTGCGGGGGCTTGTTGCGAAGACAGTCCACCAGCTCCGTATCGTTACCTCCAGAGGGGCAGCCGACGAGCTTACCCAACATGACGGCCCTCCGGTGGGCTTCAGCTGGCGTAACAGTGGCCCAGGGGCAGTTGGGGGCTCCACTCTGGAGGATGGCTCGGGTGAAGGTGGGTCGACTGTCGGGAGACAGGAGGTGCAGCCCAACAGAAACTGCTCCGGCACTCTCCCCAAAGATGGTCACCTACGAGTAGTAGTAGTAGTAGTAGTAGTAGTAGTAGTAGTAGTAGTAGTAGTAGTTAATAACATTAATATTGAATTTATAGAGCGCACAAGCTTGCTTACACACACATTTACTCTTTCTTTTCATTACCTGTTTGGGGTTGCCCCCGAAAAAGTGTATGTTATCCTGGACCCACTGGAGGGCCATGCGTTGGTCTAGGAGCCCCACATTCCCAGGGGCCTCCGAGGAGCCGTGGAGAGCCAGGAACCCAAAGGCCCCGATACGGTAGTTCATGGAGACCACCACCACTCTCTCTGAGTGAGCCAGGTAGCGCCCGTCATACACATCCAGGGACGAGGAGCCGCTGTAGAACAATAGAATACAATACAACTTTATTGTCCATGTGTTACAGCGAACAATGAAACCCCCCCCCATGATAGCACACACACAAACTTGAAAGGAGCACAGTGTCCTAGCCGCAGTGCATCGCCCCTGTTGTACGGTTAAGTGCCTTGCTCAAGGACACAAAGGGGATTGTTTTTAGGATGTGAACCCAGCAGCCTTCCACTTGTCAGATAATTTCCCCCTTTCTTCCAGTGCCCTGGCTGCAATTCGAACTGGCGACCTTCCGGCTACAGGTCAATCTCCATAGCCCACTGGACTACCTACCTGTAGAACCCTCCTCCGTAGATCCAAACCATCACGGTGAGGTTGTGAGGTCTGGGGGAGGCGGGGACCCAGACGTTGAGGTAGAGGCAGTCCTCACTCATCTCCCTGTTGGAATCAAATCAAACTTTATTTACTAAACATCTAGCTACCACCTGGTATAATGAAACTTTATTTACTAAACATCTAGCTACCACCTGGTATAATGAAACGTTATTTACTAAACATCTAGCTACCACCTGGTATAATGAAACTTTAGTTACTAAACATCTAGCTACCACCTGGTATAATGAAACATTATTTACTAAACATCTAGCTACCACCTGGTATAATCAAACTTTATTTACTAAACATCTAGCTACCACCTGGTATAATGAAACTTTATTTACTAAACATCTAGCTACCACCTGGTATAATGAAACTTTATTTACTAAACATCTAGCTACCACCTGGTATAATGAAACTTTAAAGTAAAATAATGAAATTAAGTAAAAGCAAACAAGAAGCAATTAAATTAATTAATAAAAAAACAAAAACAAACAAAGTGCATTCTAAATGGCACTCTACTCCCTTTCGTGGTACCGGTTATCCTAAATTAAGCTCAGAGTTGATCAAAGTTACCTTGCTAACTCCTCAAACCTGATTCGTAGTATTACCCCTCTTTCGTCAAAAGTAGTGCACTAAATAGGGAATACAGCTCAATTTGGAACCCAAACAAAGGAGATCTAAAACAATACACCTGTTGGGGTTCCACATCTCGGAACCTTGGAAAATGTAAATGTAAAAGTCAATATAAACCTGTTGGGGTTCCACATCTCGGTTCCCTGGAACCCGGGGAATGAGGTGTCAACAAACTGGTAGCAGGCGTTGGGGTAGGAGCTAGCTTCGAACAAGTCCGACCACGGCTTCTTGGGCTCCGCCTTTCGAAAGCGCTTCTTGCCCAGTGGGGGCTCTGCGAATGGGATTCCTAGGAAAGCAGTCACATGACTCCGGTCCGGCGTCGGTAGGCGGACACCGCGGACGCGTCCTGCCCGTATGTTGACGATGAGTTCCGGAGAGTCGCTCTGGGAAGAAGAAGAGGAGGCGAGGAGAGAGAGGAGGAAGAACGGGAGAAGGAAGACAGTGGAGGTGTGCATGGTGCTGTTGTTGTTTTACTCCTTGGTTCTGATGTCAGGGAGTCGGAGGTGTGTGGTCTCTGTTCTGAGAGAGAGAGAGAGAGAGAGAGAGAGAGAGAGAGAGAGAGAGAGAGAGAGAGAGAGAGAGAGAGAGAGAGAGAGGAAATGTGATTAGGAGAAAGAGAGTGACAGAGAACAGATGACACAAAGGAGAGAGGGAGAGAGGGAGCGAGAGAGAGAAAAGGGGATATAAATACAAGCAGATATATCTGGAGGAAGAAAGAAAGGCAGTTGCGTGTAGGAAAGAGGGAGAAGGGGAGGCTTGGAAAAAAAAGCTGTGGGGCTTGATAGTATTTACTAAGCAGGTATTTACTAAGCAGGTATTTACTAAACAACGGCTTGAGGTTGGTTTTACAGAAAGAGGACAAAAGGCAAAGGAAAGGAAAGAACTTAAGCAATATTAAATATTGAAGGAAACTCCACAAAGGACCCTTTAGTCGTAGGAGTCAAATGGATCAAACCAACTGTGCTGATCTCTAAAACACACACACAAACACAAACACTCACTCACACACACAAACACACACACAAACACTCACTCACACACACAAACACTCACTCACACACACAAACACACACACAAACACTCACTCACACACACAAACACACACACACAAACTTGCGAGGTTGTAAGTTGTTGTTTTCGTTTTGCGATGTGTGGTTGCCATAGCAACATGATTAGTTTGGGAGTCACAGTCGGGGATAGGGGTGCATGACTTTCACTGCAGCTGTGTGTGTGTGTGTGTGTGTGTGTGTGTGTGCTATTTTGGTTCTCTTCCCTCTTCGCTGTATTTTGTTCTATTTTTGGTGGTGTCACCTCTCTCCCGATCTCCTCACACACATGAACGCAAACACGCACACACACGCATGGACGCACGCACACATACACAAACAGTCACAGACACACCGTATCCTCTCCTCATGTAGGCCAACTGTACACTTATATGGCAGGTCCACAATTATTGGCACCCTTGATAAAGACAAGCAAAATGACTGTATAAAATAAATAATACAAATACAGAGCTATATTGTATGCTCAAAACATTGGGAAATGATATACCTTTTAACTAATACAATCGCTCAGAGAAAAATATTTTGTTTAACTAAGTAATTAAAAAAATATATTACAAAAACAGCAGTCAAAATTATTGCCACCCCTGCTTTTAATAATCTATCAGCCTCCCCTTGCGAGGATAAAGACTCTTTCGAAGACTTTTATGAGGTTGGAGAACACGTTGGGAGGGATCGTAGACCATTCCTCCGTACAGAATCTTTCCAAACCACAGGTTTTCAATAGGGTTCTAGTCTGGAGACTGAAAAAATGTAGATTTTTGTGATCAATTAACCATTTCTTTGTGAATTTTGATTAGTGCTTGAGGTTATTGTCTTGCTGGAAGATCCAGGTGCGGCCAAGTGTTAGCCTCCTGGCAGAGGAATGTCCAGGGCCCCAGGATCAGTGGAAGCCCCATAACATCAAACATCCACCACTGTACTTTAGGGTAGGAGGTACGAGGTATGAGGTATGAGGTACGAGGTATGAGGTACTTTTCGGCTTATGTTTTTGTTTATCAAACGCCAAACCCACTACTGGCCAAAAAACTATATTTTCATATCATCTGACCATATCACTGGTTACAATCCAAATGCCAATGCAGTTGATTAAACTACCTGTCTGCAACTGCCTGCCAATGGCAGAGATGAAAAGACAGGAAAGGCCCACTCTCTGCCCACTTCCCCACCATGTTCAGGAACTAAAAAACTACACTCCCTATCGCCACTAAATGGCGGGACATGGGAAATAATCAATTTCAAGGGGCGCCCCAAATGGCTCCCGCCAAGCTGCAACGAACAGAGCTGGGACTTCAATCTTTTGTCTTGCCCAGTCACCATCTGAATGGCACACATACACAATCCATGTCTCAAATGTCTGAAGGCTTAAAAATCCTTCCTTTAACCTGTCTCCTCCCCTTCATCTACACTGATTGAAGTGGATTTAACAACTGACATCAATATGGGATCATAGCTTTCACCTGGTCATCTGTCATGGAAAGAGCAAGTGTTTTTTATATTTTGTATAGTCAGTGTATAATACTGTAGTAGGCCATAGGAGAACCACGTTGAGGATCCATCGTTACCCACGTAACCATCTCAAGATATTGACATTAGAATGAGACCACACACAGCAAACAATACAGGCCTTAGTGACTGGCTATGACTGCGTGTGGTCACTGTGTCTGTGTGTGGTCACTGTGTCTGTGTGTGGTCACTGTGTCTGTGTGTGGTCACTGTGTCTGTGTGTGGTCACTGTGTCTGTGTGCATGTTTGTTAGGAATGGGCATTTGACATTAATATCATGAAAGAAAACTATGACATAACACATATGGAATCATGTAGTAACCAAAAAAGTAATCAAATCTAAATATATTTTATATGTGAGATTCTTCAAATAGCCACTCTTTGCCTTGATGACAGCTTTGCACACTCTTGGCATTCTCTCAACCAGCTTCACCTGGATGCTTTTCCATCAGTCTTGAAGGGGTTCCCACATATGCTGAGCACTTGTTGGCTGCTTTTCCTTCACTGCGGTCCGACTCATCCCAAACCATCTCAAATTTGGACTCCAGACCAAAGGACAAATTTACACTCGTCTAATGTCCATTGCTCGTGTTTCTTGGCCCAATCAAGTCTCTTCTTCTTATTGGTGTCCTTTAGTAGTGGTTTCTTTGCAGCAATTTGACCATGAAGGCCTGATTCACACAGTCTCCTCTGAACAGTTGATGTTGAGATGTGTCTGTTACTTGAACTCTGTGAAGCATTTATTTGGGCTGCAATTTGAGGCTGGTAACTCTAATGAACTTATCCTCTGCAGCAGAGGTATTTCTGGGTCTTCCATTCCTGTGGCGGTCCTCATGAAGCTGGTTGAGAGAATGCCAAGAGTGTGCAAAGCTGTCATCAAGGCAAAGGGTGGCTACTTTAAAGAATCTCAAATATAAAATATATTTAACATATAAGTTTAACACTTTTCTGGTTACTACATGATTCCATATGTGTTATGTCATCGTTTTGATGTCTTCACTTTTATTCTACAATGTAAAAAATAATGCAAATAAAGAAAAACCCTTGAAAGAGTAATATTCCAAACTTTTGGCCCCCAGTGTATATATATATATAATAATCTTGACTCTCTTGACCAATTAGTAGTTTTGGCTAAAAGCAACAGTGATATATTTTAAATGTCATGGTATATCCTTGTAGGTATCAATGCCACAAGGATAATCTAACTTAATGTATAACAACGCTTTTTCATTGTCAAAATCGACCTACAATTGTTTTTCTGTAAAAATGAACACTGACTCAAGTAATTGAATGCCAATGTCCGTTCAGATATCTGGACATTAGATGATCCATGTCCATCCCTAGTGTGTTTATGAGTGAGTGTGTGGTCACTGGTTAGGCTACAGTACACTGATGATGTCTAGTCAGTAGACTGGACACCCTATACTCTTCTCAAATGTAGGATGAGCTAAGTGAGGACTGACTTAAGGGGAGGGGGGGGGGGGCGTGAAGGAGTGAAAGAGAAAGAGTGTGTGTGTGTTTTATTTATGTGTGTGTGTGTGTGTGTGTGTGTGTGTGTGTGTGTGTGTGTGTGTGTGTGTGTGTGTGTGTGTGTGTGTGTGTGTGTGTGTGTGTGTGTGTGTGTGTGTGTGTGTGTTTGAGAATGCATGTGTGTCTGGAGAGACAGTCTGGGTAGAACCTAGGGAGCGCCAAAGAAAGACCAGCGGATGCAGGTTGGCTAGTCTTCCCAAATGGCATCGTATTCCCTATTTAGAAGCGATTGTTGGAAAAAAAATGTTATAGTTATATATCAAGATATTATCTTTGACGATATATCGTATAGGTTTGAATTTTGAATTTTTAAATATATATATATATTTTTTACCCCTTTTTCTCCCCAATTTCGTGATATCTAATTGGTAGTTACAGTCTTGTCCCATCACTGCAACTCCCGTACGGACTTCGGCGAGGCGAAGGTTGAGAGCTGTGCGTCCTCCGAAACACGACCCCGCCAAGCCGCACTGCTTCTAGACATAATGCTCGCTAAACCCGGAAGCCAGCCGCACCAATGTATCGGACCAAACGTACACCTGACGACGGTGTCAGTGTGCATCCGCCCGGCCCGCCACAGGAGTCGCTAGAGCGCGATGAGACAAGGACATCCCGGGCCGGCCAAACCCTCCCCTAACGCGGACGAGACGCTGGGCCAATTGTACGGCGCCTCATGGATCTCCCGGTCGCGGCCATCTGCGACAGCCTGAGATCGAACCAGGATCTGTAGTGACACAGCGATGCAGTGCCTTAGATTTCGTATCGGCACCTAAGTATTGTGATAATATTGTATCGTGAGGTCCTGTCAATTCCCAGCCATACTATTTAGTACACTACGTTTCACCAGAACCCAGTTGGGCTGTCGTGAAAAGTAGGGGAATAGGGTGCTTTTTGGGATACAACCTGGGTGTCTCAATTGAGTTATTAATATCTGAAAGGACAGCTGAGGGGCGGAAGTGGGGGAGGGAGGGGTGAGGAGGAGGGGGGGGGAAGAAAGGGGAGAGGGGGATGAGAGGGGTGTCCGTTCTAGAATTAGCTCCTGGAATCTGTGTGTGAAGTTCACAGGGGGATATGTTTCAGTGTGGGGTTTTACACCGCCGTCATATATACGTTATGCGTACTCGCTGTCTGTCTCTCTCACTCCCTTTCTCTCGTTCTCTCTCCCTTTCTCTCGCTCTCTCCATCTCTCTCTCTCTCTCGTTCTCTGCCTGAGCCTCAGTGTGAACTCTGGCTTGGTTGCTGTGGAAACGCTGGGCCCACACCACCTACTGCATCCTCTCTGCCCATCTCTTTTAACTCCTCCTCCTCTCTTCCTCCCTTTTTCTCTCTCACCCTCTCTGCCGCTGCCTCTTTCTCTTTTCACTCAGCATCTCTTTAGCTCCTCTCTCTCTTTCTCTCTTCCCTCACCATGTCCATCTCTCCCTCTCTCTCTTTCTCTCTTCATCCCCCTCTAGCACTCTCTCTTCCTTACTCTCTATTTATTTTTCCCTCCGTCCATCGCTCTCTCTGCTAATGTAATGTCGGACTCCCTGTTTGACCTATTCATCCTCGCTCCATTCTATACCCACACTCCTCTCTCTCTCTCTCTCCGTCTTTCTCTTTCCTTCCCCTATCTCTCCTCTATCTCTATCCATCTCTTTCTGCTCCATTATATGTGTTCTTAGAGCTTTTCCTGTTTGTCTTCCTTCATGTGTTCTTAGAGCTTTTCCTGTTTGTCTTCCTTCATGTGTTCTTAGAGCTTTTCCTGTTTGTCTGCCTTCATGTGTTCTTAGAGCTTTTCCTGTTTGTCTGCCTTCATGTGTTCTTAGAGCTTTTCCTGTTTGTCTTCCTTCATGTGTTCTTAGAGCTTTTCCTGTATGTCTTCCTTCATGTGTTCTTAGAGCTTTTCCTGTATGTCTTCCTTCATGTAATCTTAATTCAACTCCACACACACACTGTCACAGTATACAGTGCCTTCGGAAAGTATTCAGACCCCTTGACTTTTTCCACATTTTGTTA
This sequence comes from Thymallus thymallus, assembly GCA_023634145.1. NCBI lineage: Eukaryota > Metazoa > Chordata > Actinopteri > Salmoniformes > Salmonidae > Thymallus > Thymallus thymallus. Next base: position 6,412,917 of record CM042422.1, read on the forward strand.
CGTTACAGCCTTATTCTAAAATGGATAAAAAAAAAAAAACATCATCAGCAATCTACACACGATACTCCATAATGACAAAGCGAAAACAGGTTTTTAGAATCTGTTTGCAAATGTATTCTAATTTTTTTATACTTATATACCTTATTTATGGAAGTATTCATACCCTTTAAGTATTCATACCCTTTGCTATGAGACTCGAAATTGAGCACAGGTGCATCCTGTTTCCATTGATCATCCTTGAGATGTTTCTAAAACTTGATTTGAGTCCACCTGTGTTAAATTCAATTGATTGGATTTGGAAAGGCACACACCTGTCTATATAAGGTCCCACAGTTGACAGTGCATGTCAGAGCAAAAACCAAGCCATGAGGTTGAAGGAATTGTCCGTAGAGCTCCGAGACAGGATTGTGTTGAGGCACAGATCTGGGGAAGGGTACCAAAACATTTCTGCAGCATTGAAGGTCCCCAAGAATACAGTGGCCTCCATCATTCTTAAATAGAAGACGTTTGGAACCACCAAGACTCTTCCTAGAGCTGGCCGCCCGGCCAAACTGAGCAATTGGTGGAGAAGGGCCTTGGTCAGGAAGGTGACCAAGAACCTGATGATCACTCTGACAGAGCTCCAGAGTTCCTCTGTGGAACTGGCCAGACGTAACCACTGCTCAGAAAAAGGCACCTAAAGGACTCTCAGACCTTGAGAAAAAAAATTCTCTAGTCTGATGAAACCAAGATTGAACTCTTTGGCCTGAATGCTAAGTGTCATGTCTGGAGGAAACCTGATACCATACCTACGGTGAAGCATGATGGCGGCAGCATCATGCTGTGGGGATGTTTTTCAGCGGCAGGGACTGAGAGACTAGTCAGGATTGAGGGAAAGATGGATGGAGAAAAGTACAGAAAGATCCTTGATGAAAACCTGCTCCAGGACCTCGGGCACCTTCAAACAGGACAACGACCTTAAGCACACAGCCAAGACAACGCAGGAGTGGCTTTGGGACAAGTCTCTGAATGTCCTTGAGTGGCCCAGCCAGAGCCCGGACTTGAACCCGATCAAACATCTCTGGAGAGACCTGAAAATCGCTGTGAAGCGACGCTCCCCATCCAACCTGACAGAGCTTGAGAGGATATGCAGAGAAGAATGCTTGTAGCATCATACCCAAGTAGACTCAAGGCTGTAATCGCTGCCAAAGGTGCTTCAACAAAGTACTGAGTAAAGGGTCTGAATACTTATGTAAACGTGATATTTCAGTTTTGTATTCTTTGTGAATTTGCAAAAATGTCTAAAAACAGTTTTTGCTTTGTCATTCTGGGTTATTGTGTGTATATTGATGAGGGAAAAATAAGGCTGTAACGTAACAAAATGTGAAAATGGTCAAGGGGTCTGAATACTTTCCGAATGCACTGTTTATCCCTAAGGGACTGAATACATTCCAATTCCATCCATCCATCCACCCAACACACACACACACACACACACACAAACAGTGCACGAGGGATCAAGTGCCACTAGCAGTAATGGCACTGGTGACATCACTGTACTGTCATTGGTCTAGTAGTCCCACTGTCTTGCTTTTGAGAGATTGTGGATAGGCCCATATAGGCCTACTACAGAGAGACACCGTGACCTACTAGTATACTATACTGTAACGTACAAGATAGGCAATAGAGCTACTATATAGGCCTTATAGAGAGACAGTGGCCTAGCACTTCTATACTAGTCTGTACTGTAATGTAGATGTAGGGCTAATTTCAGCTTTGTTCGTTTGTAATGAATGACCATGCTGATGTTGATCTATATAAGGGATGGGCAGCTTTGATGGGGAAACAAAAATCCTGAACTCCACATGATGGGCCGCGGGTCTACGTACTCACACACACACTTACTCAAACGCGCACGCACGCACACACTCGCTCACGTACACACACGAAAAAAAAACACACAGTCATCTTTGCCTTTTAGTGACGAGCACGCCCCGATCTGTCACTCTGGGTGACATGGAAGATGAGCGGCACGGGAATTTACACACACACACACACACACACATCGGTATTGGAGGCAGGCAACCATGCATTATACTGTACAAAGAGTCTATTGGCTATCCAATATAAGCCTTTTTCGTTGAAGATAAAACTGGTTACGGGAACAGATGAGCTAGCCTACTAGGCTTGGACAGGCAGGGTCCTGAGCAGTGCGCAATCAGGCAGAAAACACCATTAGGCCCAACCACGTCTCCAGGGAGTACAGTGGTTGCAGCAGAAAACAACATAGTGGGCTTATCTAGATTGTATCAACATGTAGTGAGAATGATTGAAGATAAGATTTGGGTCTGTGGGGGGTGGGGGAACATCACCAGTGTGATGTTCTACAAATAAACATGCTTCCCTAAAAAAAACTAACAAAAACTGTTGACCCTGGGGGCTATAAAATAGTTCACTTTAAGCCCAATGAATGACGTCATCTTTTGATGACATCATTTCCAAAATGAAACTGTAGGCCTATAGGTGATTAAACAATGTTAAGCCTTTTCAAGTTTAGTTAAAGTTTTACGGCCAGAAAAGTTTAACATTATACCACACCCAACCGTGCTTACTACTATCATCGTGATATTTTAAGTGTTCACGTGAGTCTGTGATATTTTCTGGGGTGCGTCTTTAAGCGATTCTAGGGGCAACAAATGGAGAGTTGTGGCGCACGGGTATAATGTAGCGGGATACCTCAAGGAAGGGATAGACGACAGATTGTGGTCGAGGTAAACAAAAATACTTAATTGAAGTCTTACGTGCTGATCACACCGCCCGCGTCGCCTGCGCGATTGTTGCAAAACACATTTACACACACATGTTATTCAATCATTGCACCCACACTGCTCACGCGAGCGTCTGCGTAGCCAGGCGCTAAAATAGAAAAATAAATATTCTATTTGTGACGCTTGACGCGTATACCCACGTTGGTGATTGGTTGCCAACCACCATTTAAGAAGAAGAAGAAGAAGCCTGAAGGAGGAGAGATTAGTAGAAACAAGCTGGGTTTACCCTTTTCTCTGTGGATTAATTGTCGGAGTAGAGGACCTTGTGCATTTCAGGTAAAATAACAACCCAATGTTTATATCCCAGGACAAATTAGTTAGCAACAGCAAGCTAGCTAGCTAAATTGCCATAAATGTTTAATGCTTTTCGACCTCTCCCCAAATTAATATAATTGGTTCAGAGTTCGTTTTGATATTTCAACATGTGTGTCCTGATCGCGTCTGGTGTGGGTGGACAAAATCAACATGCACGCGAGCGGTACGTTCAGCACGTTACATTCGCCTCTCTCCCTCGCGCCTCTTCACGCTTACATTTTTAAATTTCTGTTATTATAAAACACTTGACCCCCTTTTTCTCCCCAATTTCATGATATCCAATTGCTAGTTACAGTCTTGTCCCATCACTGCAACTCCTGTGTGGACTCGGGAGAGGCGAAGGTCGAGAGCCGTGCGTCCTCCAGCCGCACCAATGTGTCGTAGGAAACACCGTACAGCTGGCGACCGAAGCCAGCGTGCATTCGCCCCGGCTGCCACAAGGAGTCGCTAGAGTGCGAAAGGGACAAGGACATCCCAGCCGGCCAAACCATCGACGACGCTGGGCCAATTGTGCGCCACCTCATGGGTCTCCCGGTTGTGGCCGGTTGAGACACAGCCCGGGATCAAACACGGATCTGAAGTGACGCCTCTAGCACTGATCAGTGCAATAGATCACTGCACAACTCGGGAGGCCGGCCTCCTCACGCTTTTATTCAAATTATAGAGCTATCTATCAATCAATCTAGGCCTTTCTATCCATCCGTCTGTCTGTCTTTCTCTATGGAGTAGCCTATGGGCATTTCCATTGAAAAGGACCCATGAGCACCAACATGTGAAGTTCATAGGAGCAATAACAAATTGGGTTTCAAATGAAAGCTAAGAGTCTATATTTTGGGGAAATTAAGGCATAGATATTTAAACCATTTTCCATCTTAAAAATGTGGCTTAAGTAAAGGTTTTGATTTCTGGATAAACAGATAGAAAAGGGGTCTTAGGAAATATTACCAGAAAAAGTCTTAAAAGTTATCAGAAATACATCAAAACACAATAATGTTGATGTAAAGACTCCTGCCAACTAATATCAACATACATTTAGTTTTGGAGAAATTGTTAACCTTCTGTAAGTATAATAAATACTGCCTTGTAATTCTGTTATCCTAAATCCAACATATCTTTATCCGGCTGTGATTTTGAGCACAATTGGCCAAGTGTCGTCCGGGTTTGGCCGGGCTAAGCCGTCATTGTAAATAAGAATTTGTTCTTAACTGACTTGCCTAGTTAAATAAAGGTTAAATAAAAAAATGTAAAAAGTCACCTTTCCCAGCTCTTACTGATATCTACCCATAAGCCCCCTCTCTTTCCATTAACTGTAACCAGCACTCTCACCCACTATGCTCCGACCGAAACCGGACATTGAAAAGTAGTTTTTGTTGAAATTTGTAGAAATATAAATTTTTTCAGTCAACCCTGGCCTTGATGTTAATGTCCACAGACAAACTGGACTGGACCAAATCTGAACCTATCGTAGACGTATGTTTCACAAGTTTGGATAGCACAGTACAGTACAATACAGTGGTAGAGTACAGCACAATAAAATAGAGTACTCTACTGTACTGTACCCTACCCTACTCTGCTGCTGTGTGATGTTGAGGAGAAACTTGTGAAACATGAGGAGAATTACATTCATATCCATAATTATGCAGTTCTACAGATCAGGGACCTATGATGTAATTCCATTAGCGTAATTCTGTTACTGGGTGTAAAGCCACTTCACGTACTGTAGTTCATTAACCAAAATATATTTTTTTCAAACTCAAGGTGCCATGTCATAGCTGACACCCCATTCTTCTACAGACATCTTTGAATCTGAATTCGGAGCAGATATTTAACAGAGTTTGGTCTCTCTTTCAGGTTTTTGGAAAACGTGGTCGCGTAGAAACCTGAGGGAGATTTTACCGTAATTCCGTTAGCAAAGTTTGCATCTGCACAGTTCTTCCACTAAATGTTTCAGTGTAAATTGTTAATAGTAGTCCTTGTGCAGAGAGTTTGGTTTGTTCTACTTTTAAATCAATGGTTTTGGTTTGGCATACATTTATAAAAAAAATAATTGCCAAAAAACTGAGTCAAAGCCTAAATCCGTTACCATGGAATTGCCCCTATAAATCATCTGATGATAAGGCTACAACATGATTCCGGCATATAGCTAGACTAGACGTATAGTCTATAGAAGATGATACGGCATTATGGCAGGAAACCATGCCATCTTATTTTGAATGCAGTGCCACAGACAGTCGTTATGCAACATCAAGGAGAGAGCATCTCTCCCTCGCACACACACACACTGTGTGTGTTGATCTGTCCAAGATCACAGCAATTAGGCTACTAGTTCTAGGCTATGAAATTGGCTGTCATAGTCACCTAATAATGCAATTACAATAATAATAATAATAACAATAATGATAATATTTAGTATTAACAATAATAGAACTATAATAAACACTGATTAGGCCTACAAAATGTCATGTTTCTCAACAAACTGGTTTTATCCGATTTGTCACAATTGCATTTGGACCATAATATTAAGGCTAGCTCATAATTTGTTGCGTTTCGAATGCAATTGTGGCACATCGGATGAAACCAGTCTGTATATGAAATCTTTTAAAAACACGATTAACGAGACATCAGCTACATTCTGCCGCCCCCAACCAAACAGATGTGCGCGAGGCGAGGAACACCAACAAACACACATGCGTCTCGCTCTGTGGTCTCGCCATGGAAGGCGCGTCACACACGCAACAGCATCAGCACAGTAGTCTATACCCCACCACCCCAGACACACGCACAGTCAACCACTCTCCCTCTCCCCCACCATATCCAAGTGCATGATCCTGATGCCTGGGTGAATTGAATTAATATCTCCATTCGAATGTTCCAATTCCATTTCACTCACTGACGGGACTGACAGAGGCGCGAGACTAAATCGAGACATTTCGAGCAAAATTTCTATAAAAGGACAGACACAGCTGCTGATGCACGCACGGACGGAGCTCGAGAGAAGCGGAGCGCATGGCTGAGTTCATGCTGTGCGTTTTACCTTACCCGGCTCGTTAGTGGTGGGTCCTCCTGTGGTCAAAACTAAATTAACCCTGCTTCAGCTGCTGCTTCGCTGAATCTCCCGGAAGGCAAGCTTCCCTCCTCGCCCTGTCACCGTCTTTAGAGGACGTTAAACCCCGTGTCACCGGCACCGTTCATGGGTTGAGGAGGGTTTCTTGTTGGGGAGCGAAGACGCGCCGTTTAAATTACGGTCTTCGCTGTCAGACATAGATGTCTTCTGTTTACTGTGCACCTCTCTCTCGGTATTGAGTGGAGGTATTGTCAGAGCCGTACTATGCTATTATGACGACAGGGGGAGACTGCCACTGATAAAGCTCTTCCACGAATAGGGAAAAAAAGGAAAAGTGGTAGGTTACCAAAGAACTCTCGCGAGAAGAAACGCCGCTATCCCATACGCATCTCTTCTTCATGTGTCAATAAGGGTTTGCTTGCCAATACACTTTCCACTACACTGACCACACTTTGTATGTAGGCTGATATGATCTGATATTTGTATTTCAGATTTTTTAAAAATCTGTTTCAAATTCAAATTGCTTTATTCGCATGACATACTATTAGTAATAATAAGACAGTGGTTGACTTGATCACCTACGATGATGAGACAGCCTATAGGGAGGAGGTCAGAGACAACAACCTCTCCCTCAATGTCAGTAAGACAAAGGAGCTGATCATGGACTACCGGAAACGGAGGCCCGAGCACGCCCCCATCCACATCAACGGGGCTGTAGTGGAGCGGGTCGAGAGCTTCAAGTTCCTCAGTGTTCACATCACTAAGGATCTATCACACCAACACAGTAGTGAAGAGGGCACGACAACACCTCTTCCCCCTCAGGACGCTGAAAAGATTTGGCATGGGTCCCCAGATCCTCAAAAAGTTCTACAGCTGCACCATTGAGAGCATCTTGACTGGCTGCATCACCTCTTGTCATGGCAACTGCTTGGCATCCGACCAGAAAGTCCTACAGAGGATAGTGCGTACAGCCAAGTACATCCCTGGGGCCGAGCTGCTTGCCATCCAGGACCTCTATACCAGGCGCTGTCAGAGGAAAGCCACCCAAGTCCTAGAATGTTCTTTCTGCTACTGCAAGGCAAGAGGTACCGATGCACCAAATTCAAACTCAAATGTCCTTTGTTCTAATTTGACAAGCCCCTGATTGACTTAACAGCCTCCCCTCTCTCCTCCCCCTTCTCAACTCCTCTCCTCATCCTCCTCCTCCTACCCCATCCTCCCTCCCCCTTCTCAACTCCTCTCCTCATCCTCCTCCTACCCCATCCTCCCTCCCTCCCCCTTCTCAACTCCTCTCCTCATCCTGCTCCTCCTACCCCATCCTCCCTCCCCTTCTCAACTCCTCTCCTCATCCTCCTCCTCCTACCCCATCCTCCCTCCCCCTTCTCAACTCCTCTCCTCATCCTCCTCCTCCTACCCCATCCTCCCTCCCCCTTCTCAACTCTTCTCCCCCCACTTTTTATCTTGCTGTCATACTGTGTTCATCCATGTTGGATCTTTTTATCTCGCTGTCATACTGTGTTCATCCATGTTGGATCTTTATATCTCGCTGTCATACTGTGTTCATCCGTGTTGGATCTTTTTATCTCACTGTCATACTGTGTTCATCCATGTTGGATCTTTTTATCTCGCTGTCATACTGTGTTCATCCATGTTGGATCTTTATATCTCGCTGTCATACTGTGTTCATCCGTGTTGGATCTTTTTATCTCGCTGTCCCTGAGTTTATAGTGTGTTATCCTCCATGATGTTAATAAGTCCCTGAGTTTATAGTGTGTTATCCTCCATGATTTTACTCATGTGCATGTATGGCTTTTTCAAGTTTTATGGGTGCTTGTTTTTTTTTAAATCGTCAAATAAATAAACTAAACTAAACTATCTTATCATCTCTCCCCCATCTTCTTCTCCCCCATCCTCCTCTCCCTCCTCGTCCGAAGGCCCCATTTAGCACAAGGGCTTGTTGCTCATTGTCAGCCCATAGGTCATTTGTGTGTTGAGGCGCAGGTCTTATTTAGTACAAGACAGTCAAATTGGTCCATACAAAATATCCTCTAAAAGGACACAAAAATATCCTCAGCCCTGCTCTCTCTCCCACCCAGACTCAAGTCGAGGGTCCTTGGTCCCTGGTGATGTTCTAAATGGCAGCCTATTCCCTTTACAGTACACTACTTTGGACCAGAGCCCTATGGTCAAAAGTGTACTAGTGCCGCTAGTAAAAAGGGTTTCGTAACGAGGACGAAGAACACAGGGAGAAGAGCAGAAAACTATGACCCATGACCCTTGACCCACAGTACAGACATAGAAGATCAAAGCAAGAGGTGTAGGGTAAAGTTACCCCAAGATGCTGATCTTGGGTCAGTTTAGCATTTTCCCCACTAATGGTTAAGGTTAATGGTTAAGGTTGGGGGAGGGGAAGCTGATCCTAGATCTGTAGGAGAAACTGCCCTCCCTTGTTCCCCCCCCCCCAACTGGAGACCAGCCCTGTTTGTGTGTATTTATTTCTTATTTTGAATTTGCAGTGATATTCTATTTAAAACTGATTTTGTTGTGCCTTATTCTAATTTGCATGAATGTCTATGGTTTGCTGTGCCTCTACCTCCTTTAACTGATTTATTGTAGACTCCTCCCCCTTGGCTGGTCTCCTTGGAGACGGTCGTTGGCCCAGGTCTGCCACAACTGGGCCTGATCAACAAGTTAACAAGCTACCTGAGCTCTTTAAAGTGGAGCTTCCGGTTCACTCTGGGGTGGCGGTCTGTGAAATCGAGGCCTTTGGGAGACAGATTGTGTGAGGAAGGGAAATGGCAGCGAGTAGTGCGGACAAAATGGAGGAAATTGTGAAAAAATAGGTGAAGCAACAGATGTGCTGGAATGCAAAAAATATGGGTGGTACTTCGAGAACACAAACTCTCGCATCTTTCACAGCAAAGAGCGAGGGAGTCCAGGGGATCACTGGAGGAGCAATGGAGGAAGCGGAAGTATTGTGGGATTCCCTTGCCGCGAGTACAGTTGGTGAGAATCAGTGAACGATGGTGAAGAAGAGTGGAGTGAAAAGGGCTAAAGTTGGAAATGAACAGCAGTTTATGGTTAGAGTACAATTCACGAGCAAGGACGTTTTTTCGGGTGACCTGTCTGCGGTCCCAAAGACGGTGAAGGACTAATTGGGCAAAGTGGAATCGGTTCGAGTGACCAGGAGCGGTATGATGCTGATTTAGTGTGTGTCAACAGCTCAAAAGATGAAAACTCTGTGGTTCAACAAGATGTCGATGTATGATGTGGAAAGCTATGCCTTTCAGAGTAGGGCACCGGTTAAAGGTGTCATCTCTGGTGTTTCGTTGGACATAGAGGCTGTATGGTTTACCAGGAGTGGTAGACACATGTCGATTGAATCAAATGATAGACGGAAGGAAGGACCAAACCGGTTTTAATGTCGTTTGGTGAAGTGGTTCTCCCAACTTATGTCAAACTTGTATATGAGATATGATGTGAGACCTTATGTACAGAAGCCATTGCAGTGTTACAATTCTAGAAAGTTTGGACACGTGGCAAGTGGTGGTTAAATGAAGGTGAAAAAAAATATATAAAAAATAAATAGTGTTTGACGAAGGAATAAATATGTAGTAGTTGAAGAGTCAGATGAAGCATGTTGTTGTAATTGTGATGGGAATGACGTTCCTGAGTTCCCAGAGTGCCCTGTACGGATGAAGGAGGTCGCAGTAGCTAGGATCAGGCCCATCCAGGAGGTCTCCAAAGTGGAGGCAGTGAAAATAGTGAGTGGAGAGGAGATGTAGTGGATGTCCCACAGTCTGCAGTGAATGACAAGCCGGAAAAGGATCCTGACATACTAATAGTGGAAAAGGTGGACTTTGTTGCGTTTTATAGTGCAAGTGATAAATTGCACTAATCAAACTAATAAAACATCAAAGAAGCTAGACATCATTGTGAAGGCTAGAAGCTAGACATCAAGGCTAGAAGCTAGACATCATTGTGAAGGCTAGAAGCTAGACATCATTGTGAAGGCTAGAAGCTAGACATCATTGTGAAGGCTAGAAGCTAGACATCAAGGCTAGAAGCTAGACATCATTGTGAAGGCTAGAAGCTAGACATCATTGTGAAGGCTAGAAGCTAGACATCATTGTGAAGGCTAGAAGATAGACATCATTGTGAAGGCTAGAAGATAGACATCATTGTGAAGGCTAGAAGCTAGACATCATTGTGAAGGCTAGAAGCTAGACATCATTGTGAAGGCTAGAAGCTAGACATCATTGTGAAGGCTAGAAGCTAGACATCAAGGCTAGAAGCTAGACATCATTGTGAAGGCTAGAAGCTAGACATCAAGGCTAGAAGCTAGACATCATTGTGAAGGCTAGAAGCTAGACATCAAGGCTAGAAGCTAGACATCATTGTGAAGGCTAGAAGCTAGACATCAAGGCTAGAGGCTAGACATAATTGTGAAGGCTAGAAGCTCGACATCATTGTGAAGGCGCCAAATAGATTTCTGGATCTCAGGACTTTACAGCCCAAATATTACAGGGTTACTGAATGAAGAGGTTCCCACCTCCAAGGTTCCTGAGCCTGTGTAGGGATCTGAATAGTAGTTTTTGCTTGAAATTCAGGGTAGTGGTATGAATTTCATTTGTGTTTATTATTTATTTTTTTATGATTTGTTCATCCCAAAGAAAATGTGTTTTTGGGGTATTTTTTACTACCCTGTACAGTAGGTGGCAGCAATACACCTTATGAGTGTAGTCTGACAATAAACTTCAGAGAAGAACTCTGGCACACCCATCCACCGATGACCTGCAGCCAGAGCGGGGCCAACCATGTGTGAGTGTGGACCAATACTTCTGTTCAGAATGGTTCCTTGCTCATGCATGTTTTCCTATCCTCCCTCTGTGGCCTGCACTGGACCCGCCTATGGGCAAGGTCCCACAGACTCTGGATGATGAGGTGGTGGCCTGAGATCTGTTGAACCTGCAACCTGTTATTGACAGAACCTGTTTTCAATTCTGAACTGTGATACTGATTGTTACTGTCAGTAAGAATAGGAGTTGTATCTCTTCCCATTGCTCTCTCTCTCTCTGCCTCTCTCTGTCTCTTTCTCGCTCGCTCGCTGAGTTCAGGGAGGGCGGAGATGTATTTGCTAATTAAGGAGAGTGCCTAGACTCACCTGGCCAGCTTCTCCTTTCTCTCTGTCTCGCTCTCTCTCTCTCTCTCTCTCTCTCTCTCTCTCGCTCTCTCACACAAACACACATTCTCGACTGCCCAGCCTCCTTTCTCCTGAGGGCACGTTGTGAAACACGTCGCTAAAACACTTTGACATTCTGACACACACACACACACACACACACACACACACACACACACACACACACACACACTCACATTCACACTCACAAATACACATCCCACCCCAGCTGGCTACATACATATTAGAAACATGACCAGAGAGGGCTATAACTGGTCCTAAAAAAACATTTTCTTTCAGGCAAAATCACCAACTTAAAAGGCTACATTTTAATATCATTGTTTTATTTTACTGACTCTGCACTTTCTCTTATTTCACACTGCTTTCCTCTGCCCTTACCGTATTGGATGACATCATCAGTATGGGACAGAGCCTGCACCATGGCTGTGTCCTCAATGGTACCCTGTTCCTGCATAGGGCTCTGTTCAAAAGCAGTGCACTAAAAGGGAACAGGGTGCCATTTGGGAGGCAGCCTATAAATGCCAGCCGCCGTACCAGTGGAGATTATTTATTCCCGGTCGGATCTATTGTGTAATAAAACATTACTGGCTGTTTGTCTGTTTAATGGACGAGGGGGGAAATGAAAACCCTGCCTCTCCTCTCATACTGCAGATATGCTACTGCTACTAGGGCCAGGAGTTCTACCTGACAACGTTGTGACTTGAACAGAATAAACTCCTCACGGGCAAAGGCTTTACACTTGTTGTATTCGGCGCATGTGACAAATAATAATTATAATAATATACATATATATATATATGATTTTTTTTGTGAACTTTGTAATCTGGAAGGTTCTGTTGGGACATTGAAGGTCTGATGTGGCTGCTGTCCATGATGGAGACGTAGAGGTTGTGCAGAAAGATAGCAGTGCAAGGTGGATGACTGTGTGTGTGTGTGTATTCACTACACTCACCGACCAGTTTATTAGGTACACCAGACTGTTCACCAAAATGGATCGAAGCATTCGGTTACTGTTCGATTGAACGTTAGAACGGGCTAAACGAATGACCTAAGCGACTTTGAGCGCGGTATAATCGTCAGTGCCAGGTGCGCCGGATCCACTATCCGCTTTTCACGCAGAACAGTCTCTAGGGTTTACAGAGAATGGTGCGACAAACAAAACATCCAGTCAGCGGCAGACCTGTGGGCGAAAACAGCTCGTTGATGAGAGAGGTCGAAGGAGGTATGGCAAGAGGTCACGGATGGCCTGTTGCAGCAGACGACCACACAGTGGGCACTCTATCACCAACACTGGACAACGAATCCCCATTCCTGTTGCATCATGCTGATGGCAGAGTCAGGATTTGGCGTAAACTGCATGAGTCCATGGACCCAAACCTGGCGGTGGTGTAATGGTGTGGGGAATGTTTTCCTGGAACACGTTAGGTCCCTTGATACCAATTGAACAACACCTTGTAGAATCCATACCCTGAAGAATTCAGGCTGTTCTGGAGGCAAAGGGGGGTCTGACCCAGTACTAGATGGGTATACTTAATAAAAAGCAGTGCAAGGTGGACGACCGTGAATGCTTCCTGGTTTTTCTAACTCAATTGTCATTGGTTATCTGTCTCCTTGGAGGCTGAAATATACAGTCTCTCCCTCAGCCCAGCTATTAATTCAGTATAACTCAATCACAACTATTACCCATTACACAAACACAGAGAGACAGGCAGAGAGGGAGGAGGAGACATTCAGGTTGGAGAGGAATAGGCAGAGAGATGGAGTCTGTACAGATAAAGAAAGGGGGGAGAAGCATAAGGGAAGAGAGAGAGACAGAGAGAGAGACAGAGAGAGAGACAGAGAGAGAGATAGAGAGAGAGAGAGAGATAGAAAGAGATAGAGATATTTATTCCGGTTGGTAAGAAGTATACGTAATGCAACAGAGGTGGAGAGAGCAGTGAAAAGAGGGAGGGGAAGGTTGTAGAGGAGAAGATGAGGGTAGAGAGAGGGAAAGAGGGGACAAAGTGAGAGAAATTATAAGATGAGTGTCCATGCATGTGTGTCCTCACGTGCTTGTGTGTGTGTGTGTGCAAGAGAGAGTGTGTTTTGGAAAATAACCATCCTCTATCCCACTCTCCAGCCTTCTGATTTTGAACTGCTGACCTCGGCGGGCTGTTTTGTATCACTTCAAATTACACTGAAGGACACGCTGACCATGTCAGACAGCTTTTAGTACTCAGCTCCACAGATCACACAACAGAAGGTCCTGTTACACTGTCTGTAATGTCATTGTCATTGGGACTAGCTGCATAGCCTGGCTACACACAGTAACAGTACGACTGAGCGGAGAAAATAAATCATGAAAATGGACCGTAGAAACCACAGTCGAAACGCCACACGTACTCTCTCACACAAGACTCTCTCATACAAGACTCTCTCATACAAGACTCTCTCATACAAGACGCCACACGTAATATCTCTGTCTCTGTAACTCCACAGGCTACATACAGTAACAAGACAAATGAGCCAAGGTAAATCAACAATGAAATGGACCATCGAAGAATAATTTCCTACGATTAGTAGAGCTGGAGAAGGGGCCACCTCTCGCCTTAAAAAACATAAAAAAATCTACTAAAAAAACATAATGCCCTAAGCCAATTTCACCCATGTATGGAATTGGTCTGTTAGGCTCTATAGCCCCACATCAACCCACAAGGAGGCCCTATTTCTCCCAGGGAGAGACATACTCTGGCTTAGAAGGAGGAAGGGAAGGCTTTCTTTGGATAAAGAGGCCATATTTCTGCCCTCTGTGTCCCAGGGAGAGAACTACTCTGGCTGAGCGTTGAGTGGTTCTGTCCTAATTAGTGAGCTTCACCACGGCCCCATCAGCACCATGGGATCCATAGATCTACAGCCCTTAGCTAGCTCTCAGAGTGGTGGCCTGGAGCGAGAGAGTGTGGGAAGGAGAGGAGGGGGAGAGAGAGAAAGAGCTTTCTCAGGCTAATCTATAATGGGGTGGTTAAAAGCATCAGTGTGCTGATCCAGAGCTATTATCTAATTGCTGCTGCGTTGCTGATTGGCTGAACACATCAATCTCTCTCTCTGGCTCTTGTTGGCTGGCTCACCCATCTCCCTCTGTTGCACTCTTTCTCTCTCTCTCATAGATATGGGAGGTTAGATATGGGAGTTTATCAAAAATGGGTCTGTGTAATCTGAGGAAAATATGTCTTTATGGCCAGACATTTGTCTGGAAGTGAGGAAGTGTAGGTCAGTTTCCACCTCATCTTGTGGCCAGTGTGCACATTGTAGCTTGTCTTCTCTCAAGAGCCAGGTCTGCCTATGGCGGCCTCTCTCAATAGCAAGACTATACTCACTGAGCCTGTACATTGTTTGCTTCTTTCTCTCACTTTCTTCCTCTCTCTGTTCCACCCCGCTCTCCCTCCCCTTCTCATTGTTACAGCACCAAGAAGATCAACAGAGACCCCAGCCATCTGAGCCACGACCTGTTCAACCCACTACCATCTAGAAGAAGGAGACAGTACAGGTGCATCAAAGCTGAGACCGAGAGACTGATAAACAGCTTCTATCTCCAGGCCATCAGACTGTTAAACAGTCATCACTAGCCGGCCTCCACCCAGCACCCTGCCCTGAACTTTAGTCATTGCTACTAGCCGGCTACCACCCGGTACTCAAGCCTGCACCTTAGAGACTGCTACCTATGTACGTAGTCATTGTACTCTACCCTGCACCTTAGAGACTGCTGTCCTATGTACGTAGTCATTATTCTACCACCCAGTACTCTACCCTGAACCTTAGAGACTGCTGTCCTATGTACGTAGTCATTATACTACCACCCAGTACTCTACCCTGCACCTTAGAGACTGCTGTCCTATGTACGTAGTCATTATACTACCACCCAGTACTCAACCCTGCACCTTAGAGACTGCTGTCCTATGTACGTAGTCATTATACTACCACCCAGTACTCTACCCTGCACCTTAGAGACTGCTGTCCTATATACGTAGTCATTATACTACCACCCAGTACTCTACCCTGCACCTTAGAGACTGCTGTCCTATGTACGTAGTCATTATACTACCACCCAGTACTCTACCCTGCACCTTAGAGACTGCTGTCCTATGTACGTAGTCATTATACTACCACCCAGTACTCAACCCTGCACCTTAGAGACTGCTGTCCTATGTACGTAGTCATTATACTACCACCCAGTACTCAACCCTGCACCTTAGAGACCGCTGTCCTATGTACATAGTCATTATACTACCACCCAGTACTCTACCCTGAACCTTAGAGACTGCTGTCCTATGTACGTAGTCATTATACTACCACCCAGTACTCTACCCTGCACCTTAGAGACTGCTGTCCTATGTACGTAGTCATTATACTACCACCCAGTACTCTACCCTGCACCTTAGAGACTGCTGTCCTACGTACGTAGTCATTATACTACCACCCAGTACTCTACCCTGCACCTTAGAGACTGCTGTCCTACGTACGTAGTCATTATACTACCACCCAGTACTCTACCCTGCACCTTAGAGACTGCTGTCCTATGTACGTAGTCATTATACTACCACCCAGTACTCTACCCTGCACCTTAGAGACTGCTGTCCTATGTACGTAGTCATTATACTACCACCCAGTACTCTACCCTGCACCTTAGAGACTGCTGTCCTACGTACGTAGTCATTATACTACCACCCAGTACTCTACCCTGCACCTTAGAGACTGCTGTCCTATGTACGTAGTCATTATACTACCACCCAGTACTCAACCCTGCACCTTAGAGACTGCTGTCCTATGTACGTAGTCATTATACTACCACCCAGTACTCTACCCTGCACCTTAGAGCCTGTTGCCCTATGTACGTAGTCATTATACTACCACCCAGTACTCTACCCTGCACCTAAGAGACTGCTGTCCTATGTACGTAGTCATTATACTACCACCCAGTATTCTACCCTGCACCTTAGAGTTGCCCTACGTACGTAGTCATTATACTACCACCCAGTACTCTACCCTGCACCTTAGAGACTGTTGCCCTATGTACGTAGTCATTATACTACCACCCAGTACTCTACCCTGCACCTTAGAGACTGCTGTCCTACGTACGTAGTCAATATAACACTGGTCACTTTAATAATGTTTACATACTGTTTTACCCACTTCATATGTATATACTATATTCTAGTATAACTACGGCTGTACACACCTTTTCTATTCATATACTATCCATAATGTCGATACACACCATCATATACATATATATTCCAGACTCTGACATTGCTCTTTCTAATATTTCTATATTTCTTCATTCCTTTCTATTTAGTATTTGTGTGTATTGCTTTGTATTCTTAGGTATTACTACACTGCTGGAGCTAGGAACATAAGCATTTCGCTACACCCGCAATAATATCTGCTAAATATGTCTGCGCGACCAATAAGATTGTATTTATATTCAGATAGATGCATAGGGAAAGAACGAGAGATAAACACATCGATAGTCTACATAAGTTGATACATCGCTACATACATTTCACATAACATCTCTGCCTTTCTATTCGGGCAGACATTTTTAGCATCTTTCCACCTTTCTCTAACACTCTTAGCGTTCATATTTTTATCTTCCATTGTAGTTCAGCAGCCATGCGTGCAGTGAACATCTGTGGCTGCCTATGGGGCCTGGAGTGGAGTCTACTGTACTGAGGTATAATACTGTAATATTAAGAACAGCGTTACACTGCCTCCCTGTGGCCAATAGTTGATGGTGCACCCAGCAGCCTACATCCAAAGGTAGGCCTAAAGTCAGGAGTTTTTCCTAATAATGTCACGTGATCTATCCCACCCCTCCATCCCTCTCTTCCTCCATCCGATATCGTTCCACCCCTCCATGAACATGTATGCATTAACTAACTGTAAGTTTGCTAAACTGACAATGGCTGTTCGAACAAAGAGAAAACAATGCACAAAAAAATCTTGTGCGATTTGTGCGATTTTTGTAAATGCTACAGGTGTAAAGTAAGCAGTTTCATAGTATGGAACGCCGATAATGTCAGAAAGCACGTGGTCAAAACGCGATCTTTTTAATGCTGCCTGTGTAAAGTCAACAGGTTCAGGCGCTAAATGAACGCGTTAAATTAACGCCTTCACACGCTAAGTTAACGCCTACACTATGGAAGGCCAAGAGGTCCACAACGTCATGCCCTGAAGACGTCTAAACACTTGCATTTTTTACACGCGTTCATTACACCTGTTCAGCCTATTGGGGAAGGAATGCCGTTTTTGTAGTATTTTTTTTATTTTTATAATTGCCGAAAAAACTTATTTGGTAGCTAACATCACATTTTGTGACTTTTTAAAGCATTTATGTATTGAAAAAAAGCACATAAATGCTTCATAATTCATAAAGGTATTTTTTTCATTTTAATTAGCTATCCATCATTTGTCCTTATCTAAAGTATCAAGTATATAAATTAAAAATAATTATGACACTTTCCATCCACCAGATGGGATTGTTTTGCCAAAGTGCCTACTTTTCCAAAACCTCATTAGTTTGATAAATACATTAAAAACAATAATAGTCACCATACTTTCCAAACCACAAAGGCTGAATTAAAATTATTTCTAAAAAGGAATTTATAAACTGTTACGGAGGCAGGACCAGGGTGCACATTATTTAAGATAAGCTTCTTGTGCGTATGGAAAATGTCTGGGATCTTTTATTTCAGATCATGAATCATGAGACCAACATGTTGCATTTATATTTTTATTCAGTGTATAGATACGTCCATGTGAAAATGTGGTGCAAACTGAGACATCACCGCTCAAGTTGGTGATCCAATATTTTGAAAATAGCTAGCTAGCCGTCTGTCCAGTACATAACATGCACATATCTAATGTTATCTTAAGGTTACCTCTGCGACGTTCCTTTTGTCATTGATAGGCTGTATATTTACCTACTTATTCCCTGACATCGTCCAGGTTCTGGTTTCTCGTTAATTCTCCCTTCCTCCTCCAATGTATTCCATATTACCCACTTCCTCACCAGACAGTAGCAACAAACTGTTAGAAACGGTGCCAATGTCATTCATCAACATTTTTTAAAAGGGTAGTATACATTTACATTATACATTTCCCAGATCATAGTCTAGCTCAAAACTAATGAGACTGTTTCAGCATGTAATAAGTAACCGTACAAAACGTACATTCTTTTAGCGAATATAAACTAATAAGTGAGTTTTGACTGAAGATATCTAATAAATGTTTCAAAACAATACATTATACTATAGACCTGCTAAATTACTCACATCCAGTATAAAAACATTATTTATTTCAGATGTAACAATTGTTCATGAAGCAAACATTGTACGACTTGGTGAAGGTGTGGTAGAAAGACGCTGTCCGTTTTCCTCCCCCTCCTTCATCCGTGGTGCTCGTTCAACGTAGCATTTGGAGATTCCTGTGAACATCGACAGTCATAAAAATGTCATTCTAAACAGGAATATCTTCCTAACAAGAATTTAGACCAGTTGACAATTCAACAGAATTCAGTCTTGTTCATATTGATGATTGGTAGATGATTGATGGTGAGACAGATAGCAAGACATGATATATCAGACCGTATACCACGAGTATGAGTCAATATTACTTGTTTACTGTTGTAATTAATATGGTAATCAGTTTATAATAGCAATAAGGCACCTTCGGGGTTTGTGGAATATGGCCAATATACCACGGCTAAGGGCTGTATCCAGGCACTCCGCGTTGCCATAAACCACAAACCCCTGCGGTGCCTTATTGCTTAAATATAACAGATACAGATTATGCGCATGTGAGGTTTCAAATAATAATGTTACTACTACTAGCTTGCTCTCTCCCTGCTTTTCCTGAACATGTTTATCTGATATAGCTAGTTGTTATTGTTCTAGCTTGCTCATCCAAAGCAGGCTTGTCTCCTCCTCGCTGGTCTTCAGATGCTTGACTACATGATCATCATGTTGTGGCTGTAACATGGACATTGTATTAGAACAACAACTCAGAAAAAAGGGTTCCAAAAGGGTTCTTCAGCTGTCCCCATAGTATAAAACTTTCGTTTTCAGAAGGACTTCAGAGACTGTTGTGTCATGGCCTTCACTGAGTACGACCAGGACACCAACCTGCTCATCGATGGTTTCGGAGGCCCATTTCGTCTGGATCGAAAGGCTGACGTGACAGGGGGAAACTCAAGGTGGAGGTGCATGTTTATATGTTAACAAACAATACTGTAGCTCTGTTACTGTCAGAGAACGCATTTGCACGCCAGATTTTATCGTTTTATCGATACGTCCTTTATACCTGACCCTCGCGTTTCCACAACTTTTTATAACAACAGTGTACAGCCACCCGAAGGCAAATGGCGCCTCTGCACCTAGCACTATCTTCGGTGTAGCGCAAAAACTGCAGTCAATTTCACCTGATGCACGAAACTTCATATTGGGTGATTTTAACCATGTCTCCCTTAAAAAGACACAGAAACTTTTACCAATATGTCTCCTGTCCAACCAGGCAGGATAAGACATTAGATCTTTGCTATGGGTCAGTAAAGAACGCTTATAAATCTCTCCCACTACCCCCACTGGGCTCTGCGGATCATAATTGTGTGCATTTACTGCCCATATATAAAACGTTTTTTAAAGAGAGAGAAAGCACAGACAAAGGACAGAAAGAACTGGACAGAAGAATATGTGCTCTGCCTGCAGGAATGTTATGATTGCACTGACTGGGACATGTTAAACAGTCTTGTGGTGATGATTTGGACAAAGTTGTGGATGTAACAGGCTCATATGTTGCCTTTTGTAGGGATATGATTCCTTGTAAGCAAGTTAAAATGTACCCTAACAACAAACCATGGGTGACCAAATCCGTTAACACAGCATACAGAAAAATAAACTTGATCTGCATATAGCTACCAAGGAGCTGAAAATATACATTTTAAAAGCAAAACAGAATTATAAATCTGAACTAGAGAACAAGATGGCTGCAAATAACCTTGGTTCAGCCTGGTCTAGAATGAAAACTATAGCAGGCATCCTGGAATTAGAAGAACAGCAGTCAGGTCACCCTGGATGGCTTCAATTCAGATACTGAGTTTGCTAATGCTCTTAACTGTTTTTATAATTGTTTTGATATTTTTGATTTTAGTAATGAAATTCAGGAACTGAGTTCCAAACTGGAAGATAATCAGCACTTTGACATTGACCAAAAGGATGTGGAAAAGGCCTTTCTCTCGGTAAGAGTAAACAAGAGTCAAGGACCTGACAACATCTGTGGTTGTTTACTTAAATCTTGTGCAAAATAACTGAGTCCTGTATTCCACTACATTTTTAATAAGTCTTTACAGTAACAGCATGTACCTAAAGCCTGGAAGGATGCTGTGGTAGTACCTGTTCCCAAATCCAGTTGCCCAAAAACTCTTAATGACTTTAGACCGGTTGCTCTCACATCAATTTGAATAAAAACCTTTGAAAAAGTGGTAAGGTCAGAAATCTTAAGGAAAACTGAGCATGCACTTGATCCCATGCAGTTTGCCTATAGACCACGCAGAGGGGTAGAGGATGCCACGGTCACTTACTGGTTAAACACTTGGAGGGAAATGGGTCTCATGCTAGACTTTTATTTGTAGATTTTTTCCTCTGCTTTTAACACCATTCAACCCCACATTTTAACCAGTCTCCTTTTAGAACAATTTGACTTGAGTAACAATCTTGTGGCCTGGATTCTTGACTTTCCAACTAATAGGACACAAAGAGTGAGGATAAATGGGATTCTGTCTGACCAAGTTTGCTCCTCAACTGGCTCCCCACAAGGATGTCTGCTTTCGCCCCTATTATTTATCCTCTACACAAATATGTGTCAGAGCAGGTGTGAAAATAGGACAATTTTAAAGTATGCAGATGACTCTGTTATTGTTAGTAGGCTCCAGGAACATGAGACCAGCCACGGCCCGGTCATCGACGACTTTGTCAAGTGGTGTGACGAGTCCTATCTTCAATTAAACATATCTAAGACAAAAGATATGATAATTGTTTTTGGAGACAAGCCCACACACACAAAGTCTCATCCATTAAGGGTCAGACAATGGAAAATGTGCAATTTTACAAATATCTTGGGACAATTATTGACTCTAAACTGAACTTTGAAGCAAATTTTGAAGCTGTGTGCAAAAAGGGGCATCAGCGTTTGTATTGTTTGAGGAAACTGTCATATTTCCACATTGACAAAACCATGATGACCTTATTCTACTGTGCTTTTATTGAATCGATTTTATCTTTTTCTTTGGTGTCATGGTTTGGAAACCTATCCTTAAAGAACAGAAACTCTCTGACTGAAATTGTTAAATGGTCTAGTAAGCTGATTGGTGAGTCACAGCTTAACCCAGCATCCCTGTATATCTGACAGTTACAGCGGATAACTAGCTCGATTTTAAATGACAACTCCCACCCTTTGCACTGTGAATTTCAGCTTCTTCCTTCTGGATGAAGGTTTATGGTCCCAAAGTGCAGAACAAAGCGGTGTAAAAATAGCTAATGATTACCCCAGATCAGCTAGATGCAGGCAAAAGTGTGCAAGGCAGTACCCACTGGGCAAAAACTGACCACCAATAAAATCCATGTGATGAATCAACATCGGAATAGGGTTGCAAAGGGTCTGAAACTTTCCGGTAAATTTCCAGAATTTATTCGGAAATTTTCCATGGGAAGTTAAGCCCTGGAATTTTGGGAATTTTGCTTAAATTCCTTTTTTGTGGGATACACATAAGGCAATTCTAGGTCTTGTGGCATATTTTGGTTAAACTATCCCTAATTAAATGGAATTGCAACCCTCTGCATGAAACTCCTGAAACCTATAGCAGTAGCCATTGCATGGATTGAGGGAGACAATGCCATCCTGTCTGATGTTCTGATGTTCAGATAAGTTCTGAAATACATCAAAAAGCGTGAAGACTGGATCTGAGGCTTTTTCCCCTGTTGCTTCCATCATCCTCCAAATCCCGCCAACATCAGCCGCCTCAGAGTGCAACTGGTCCTTGTTTGGGAACACACACACCAAAGCACACAACAGGCTGACCAATACAAGGGTTGAAAAATTGGTGGCCATCCGGGCAAATTTGAGGCTTTTTGAGCCTGACAACGAGCCATCCTCAACCAGGTTGGAAAGTGACAGTGAAGATGAGGCCTCAGAGTCTGATGTTCAAGAGGTGGAAATTGAGGAGGTCTAGGGAGAAGACATGGAAGTCTGAGAGGAAGACAACCAAATCTTTAGTTTCTAGACTATCATTTTTTTTATTTCTATTGAAATGATTTAATCATTTTCAATTATGTCTACTTATGATAAGGTAAAAGGTTTATGTTTCGGTCTCCATATGATATGGAAAATATATCCAATGCAAAAAACATCTACATTTAAATTAATTATCTTATATTCCCATTAATTCCCACGGAAAATGTCCACCTCTGAATATTCCCCAAAATGTGCAACCCTATGTGGGAAACTCATTAGATTTTCAAAAAGTCATCAACGCCAGGGCATTTCACCCTACTTTTAACCTCAATCCAATGACATGGTGAAATGTTTTGTTGATTTCACGTTGAATTCACAATAGTTGACAACTCCAGGGGTGCAACTTTCACTGGGGACGGGGGGTCCCCCCCACATTCTAAAATTGCATTTCTGTCCCGCCCTCCAGTTTTATCATTGCAATGTGATACAAAAAGTGGCAACGGTGTGCTTTAGGACCATGCGGACGCTTCCGAGCGGTCGGGTAGGCTGTTTGGAGTGTTCAGTCAGCTGGATTTGGGCTGACAGGCTGTGTGAAGGCAAAGCTTTTGGAAGGCTGGCTGGACCAGCAAGGGAGAGTTGAGCATAGTTCATGTGTTGCACTCTTTCACCAAGTTGTAAAAGGAAGCAGAGCAGAAACTGGCTACTCTTTAGTTGTCTGATGTAGCTGGCAAGGTAACTGCTGTTTAACCTAATAGAAAAAAACTAGTGTTTATTCGCAGTGCTGAGCTAGTATTGTAACTGACATGTAACGCTAATGTTTCATCCCCTCTCGACTGAGGTGAATAAATAAGCTACGCTAGCTAGTAGCCAGGTCAGCTCTAGCCTCTAGTTATCTGTCAGATAGCGATATGCGGTGGCTATTATTACTATCTAACAGCTGTTTGTACGGTATTGTTTTGTAGCCTTTGTTTTCTCCCATTTCAGAAGTAAATTAACTTGGCTAGCTTTCACCAGTTTATGTACTTTTAGAGAGAGAGAGCTGGCCAAAGTTGGCTAACGTTAGCTATTATTGTTGTCTCAATCACACTATATAAAAAAATAAAAAAATATTTATGAAACCTTTTATTTAACTAGGCAAGTCAGTTAAGAACAAATTGTTATTTACAATGACGGCCTACCCCGGCCAAACCCAGACGACGCTGGGCCAATTGTGCGCCGCCCTGAATCATTAGACCTGAATCAAACGATGAAACCATCGGCCAAACGATTACATTTTTTTTCAGTGCAATTTGAGTTTTATTAGTCAATATGGCAATGTAAAATTATTGATCTGTCAGTTTCCCTAGCTAATTGTCCCACTACTCTTCAATGGCTGTGGGAAGTTGCTGGATATTAGCTGGAACTGGAACACGCTGTCGTACACGTCGATCCAGAGCATCCTAAACATGCGTCTAGTCTGGTGAGTATGCAGGCCATGGAAGAACTGGGACATTTTCAGCTTCCAGGAATTGTGTACAGATTCTTGCGACATGGGGCCGTCCATTATCATGCTGAAATCAGCAAACCGCTCGCCCACACAACGTCATACACGTGTGAGACCAGTTGGACGTACAAACCAAATTCTCTATAATGATGCCAGAAGAGGCTAATGGTAAATAAATTAACATTCAATACTCTGGCAACAGTTCTGGTGGACATTCCTGCAGTCAGCATGCCAACAGGTCTGGTGGACATTCCTGCAGTCAGCATTCCAACAGGTCTGGTGGACATTCCTGCAGTCAGCATGGCAACAGCTCTGGTGGACATTCCTGCAGTCAGCATGCCAACAGGTCTGGTGGACATTCCTGCAGTCAGCATGCCAACAGGTCTGGTGGACATTCCTGCAGTCAGCATGCCAACAGGTCTGGTGGACATTCCTGCAGTCAGCATGCCAACAGCTCTGGTGGACATTCCTGCAGTCAGCATGCCAACAGGTCTGGTGGACATTCCTGCAGTCAGCATGGCAACAGTTCTGGTGGACATTCCTGCAGTCAGCGTGCCTATTACACACTCCCTTAAAACTTGAGAAATCTGTGGCATTGTGTTGTGTGACAAAATTGCAAATTTTAGAGTGGCCAACATGCACCTGTGTAATGATCATGCTGTTTAATCAGCTTCTTGATATGCCACACCTGTCAGGTGGATGATTCATCTTGGCAAAGGAGAAATTGGCATTTTTGTGCGTATGGCACTTTTCTGGGATCTTGTATTTCAGCTCATGAAACATGGGACCAACACTTTACATGTGGTGTTTATACAGTATTTTTGTTCAGTGTACTATCTAGGGATGTGGCGGTCATGAACTTTAGTCAGTCTGTGATTGTCAAGCAAATAACTCACGCTAATTGACCGTTAATTAACAAACACATTTAGCATCTTCTGGCTTCCACACATAGTCTACAAGCCACCGATGTAGACCTTTGGAACATCTACATACATAATAAATCCATTTAATTTAGCCTACACCTTCACAATACATCCATTATTTATTTTAGACAGGTCTAAAGAAACTTGACATGAAGAAAATGTAGTGTATTTCAGAACAATGTTAGGCCCTGATCTGGCTATGCCATATAGCTGTGGGCTACGCTAGTTCATTTAACAGACAAGATTTGCGTAGAATTCCTGCGTCATCATTTTTTGTATTATTATGATGAGTGGAGATGAAAGGGAGCCAGGTGCAGGAGATGGAGTGGAGAAGTGAGTATTTATTTAGGTCTCCAAATAAATCCACACCAGTGGACAAAAACACAACCGACTGACACAATCGTGCCAGTAACAAAGAAAAGTGCAAAATACACAGGTGAACACCTGGCGTACAAATAAATGGGCGAAACCTGGAATAACAAAGTACAAGAGTAAATAACGATCGGCGTGCAAAATGCAACACACATTCACAATGAACAATAACCGACAAGGGCCTGAGGGAACATATAACATAGAGTAATGGGGGAAATGATAACCAGGTGTGCATAATGACAAGACTAAACCAATGGATAATGAAAGAGGGAGCGGCAGTGGCTAGAAAGCCGGTGACGAAGAGCGCCGAAGCACGCCCCGAACAAGGGGATGAGGCAACTTCAGAGGGAGTCGTGACAATTATCTTATAGTATGAAGAATACAATTGAACACAGCTGAATAAAATAGAAAGGATATTTTTCCCAAACGATTTCCAAGGACGTTTGCACATGCGGCTATTCTGTGTTGAGGGGTTAACAAAGAAACAAGTCCTCCTATATGCTTCATTTAGAGTTATTCAACTCTAGTTGTGATACAAACGTTGGGATATATGTTTAGATTTCTAGTACATTCTAAGGATGCATGATGCGACTCTAATGATGATTTGAAAAAAGTTGCATGAAAGGGCTCTGATCTGTTTCTTGTTCTTGATAATGTTCTCAACAGGCCTCCAATTTCCCAGCGGCATCCCCCTTGTGTGGTCGTAATGTCCCCTAAAAAATCCACTCCTTTTTGCAGCCAAAGTGGCCATTGTGCCCTTGGACTGAATTTAATAAGAAGTAGGCTACAATTGAAGACCGACACATTGGGGACGCAACTGTGTGTCCCTCTAACTTAATTTGCATATTGAAGATGTTAGAATTGTCCACAACTTGTCCTTCTGTGCAATAAATAAATATTCCAAAAATACTCTGGGACAGTTGTGGGATGTGATAGATCCCAAATTCATAAAACCACTCTCATTAAAAAAAACTTTTAAAAGCAAGGAGGCTGATGCAACAGATCAGAACATTTTAGCTTCAAATGTTGATAAACTATTAGGCTATTTCTTCACATTATAAGTGCAGCAACTTGCACACAGCAGTAGGCTGTAAGCGCAAATGTTCCAAAATGCAATCAATTAGTGGGAAGACTGTTCTCAAAGTGACCGCAAATGCTCCCGAGTGGCCCAGCGTCGTCCGGGTTAGGGGAGGCCGGGGTAGGCTGTCATTGTAAATAAGAATTGCCTAGTTAGATAATAGGTTAAATACAAAAAAATAAAGATGCATTTTTATGGCGAAAATAATCCAAATTTGAAACACGCACTGCTTATGTATGCCAGTGAAAGGCGCTACATGGTCAACCCTCTGCATTGGCCGTGCAGCATTTACTGCAATAGGCCTCTGCAGAAGTCAGGGCATTCATACTTCTTGCGCTTTGCGGAGCAGCGCAGAGCTGTCTTGAAGTAAGTTGTCAAGGAAGTGAGTTTGTGTTGATACAGGACCTCCCGTCCTCACCTACCATCAACCAATCATGTCTATATGGAGCCCTCCGCGATGTTACAACATTTGAGGAGCACGACAATGCCGTACGGAGCTCAGTTTGGCATCTGTGTGCCTCCAGATGCTCCGTAATTGTGTCACACCATCCATACAGCTCTTCCGACCATATTTTCGGATCAAGCATAAATTGTCTCTTAGCGGATAATTGTGCTTAATTTTAAGAAATGATTTTGCCGCTGTCATGGTTTGTAGGTAGGACACGAGGCGCTGAGCAGTAATATATAGACATTCCTTTGTCTTCTCAACACAACACAAACCACAAACTGATGTGCACTTTGCACGAACAATAACCCACACACAGGTGGGAAGGCAAGAACCTTAAATAGGATCCCAATTAGAGACTGCCTCTAATTGGGGACCAACAAAACTCAAACACAGTTTTCCAGAAACCTCTCCTCTGTCAAGCCCTGACCTTAGCCACCAGACAAACATAGAGATGCATACACAAATTGGTTCAATTATTTATTTACTAACTAATTAAACATACAGAATACATAAAAGCATACTAACATTATACAGTAAATACCGTCCCTAGAGGACTTAACAAGACAGTGGAATTTGACTGCTGTCATGACACGTGACTGCCGGTGTGTCGTTAATATGGTCACCGTAACAGCCCTAGTACTATCTCATGTCAGTGTTGTAAAAGTTTAACAGAAGGGATTGACCTGTGTGAAAAAAATTACTTGTTTTGGAAAGACAACAGCAAAGTTGCCATGGAGGAATCACAAATGCAATGAGTCGAGTATCACATTTAGCCTCTTATCAGAGATTGGGAGCATGATAAACCATACAACAGAGATAAAATTGAGAGTGCGAGCAAGTGTTGGGTTTCCTTGCAGATGGATCTGGCGAAGGGCTGCTTGCAGTAAGTGCAGGATCAACAGAAGTCACAGTGAACTTTCTCATGGACACTTGACAAATTCACAGTTGATTCCACTCAATTACTGGGAAACCGTTGATCAAAATTAAGTTAATTTATAAGGGAGTATAAACATGTCGGATTGCATTGGAACCCCCTTTGTTCTGTATTGTTGCAGAGTCATATACAGCATGACTATAATTATAATATATATAATTATTGGCACCCTTGATCAATGACGGACTGGAGAGAGAGCAGAGAGAGCAGCTCATTGAGCCCAGTGATACCAGTTCAACTGTTAGTCAAGGTTTTGCAGCTGAAGCGGTAAGACAGAAGACAATAGGGATAAGATAATCAATGTTTGGGTTTGGCTATCTGGCTATTTAGCTATATCGAGTGCCTTTTGTTGAAACAAGCACTGGTCAATGTCACTTTTCGTGAACCGACCAATCACAGCCTGGATGAGGCGGGACATAAAAAAAAGGTTGACGTGCTACAACAAACTTTCGAAATGTTGAACTTATTGTTATGCATGAATGGTTACGATTATTATTGAGCCAGAGACAGAATGCCACTGCCACCCCAATGTTTGATTATTTTAAGAGGCCGAAGTCAGGGGACCTAGATATGTTTTTTAGTTTCCACCCCCAAGAAAAGTGTGAAAAGTCTGTGGTGCAGAAGGTTTTCTTTTGTAAAGATGGGACCAACAGGATAGCATCCATCTGTAATTTCTGAATAATGGCACTTTGTATGCCGACATGGCTCTTCTGGACACTAAAAACTTTAGTCAGCTAACATCCAGTGCCAGTGGACTTCCACAGACAGCCCTTCAAGAGCTAAGTAAATGTTTGATCAAATTTGACAGCAGAGCAACGGTGGCAAATTTACAGAGTGAGATCAAGTCTGGCAGAACAGTGGACTAGGTTAAAACAATCTGGATTTGAAGAATACAAAACCAGGACTATGGAGGATCATGGACCTGAAGAAAATGAAAGCGAGGTGGAGATGGTGAACAAGAGCTGTTCATCTTGCAAGGACTGTCCAGTGTGTTGCTACCGTATTCTTAGTCAGTACAACATATTGACCGACTCATACCACATCCTGGGGGCTTTTATGCTCATGGCTACTGAGCGAGATGTTTTAATGGCCCTGGACAGTGACCTGGTTATAGATGGCATTGTGAGCTGCTGCAGAAATTTAAGGAGGTAAGAAATATGTTTATTTAAATTGTATTCTATGACTTGCCTACTCACAAGTCTTTTCATCAACACATTTCTTCCTGTATTATTTATTTTACTGGTCAGATGGTTCCAGAGAGTCTTGCCACCTTGCTGCCAGGGCCATTGTGCCAATATGTGCTCCTTCTAGCCAGCCTCCACCTAAGAGCAACACGTTCCCCTTGTTCTATTTTACATCTGTTTTACTAAAGTAATTGTTATAAATATTGTTAGGTAATCTTGTTTACATAAAGTGTGGCGTGGGTTGTGTGGGTGGTGGTGTATCGCTGGGGGGGGGTTTGGTGGGCAGGTCTGAGTCAAAAAGTCCAGGGCCATTTTTCATTCCCAGTCCGTCCCTGACCTTGATAAAGATGAGCAAAATGACTGTATAAAATAAAAAATACAAATACTGAGCTATATTGTATGCTAATTATACTAACACAATCGCTCAGAGAAATTGATGTTTAACATGTAATAAAAAAATCTCTCAGAAAGACAGGGGTCAAAATTATTGCCACCCCTGTTTTCTATACTCTAGCAACCTCCCCTTGCGAGGATAACAACACTGAGATTGAGATGGCCATTGTAAAATGTTGATTATGTGGTCAATTAAACATTTATTTGTGGAATTTGATTAGTGCTTGGGTTTATTGTCTTGCTGGAAACCTTGGATCCAAAACAATTAGTATTTTGGGTTCCAACCTCAACCAAATTTAGATGGTTTCGGACCGCAGTGAAGGAAAATCAGCCAACAAGTTCTCAGCATATGTGGGAACTCCTTCAAGACTGATGGAAAAGCATCCAGGTGAAGCTGGTTGAGAGAATGCCAAGATTGTGCAAAACTGTCATCAAGGGAAAGGGTGGCTATTTGAAGAATATGTTTAACACTTATTTGGTTACTACATGATTCCATTTGTGTTATGTCATAGTTTGGTTGTCTACACTTTACTTCACTTTAAAACAAATAAATAAACATACAGTGGGGAGAACAAGTATTTGATACACTGCCGATTTTGCAGGTTTTCCCACTTACAAAGCATGTAGAAGTCTGTAATTTTTATCATAGGTACTCTTCAACTGTGAGTGGGAAAACTCTTCAACTGTGAGGAATCTAAAACAAAAATCCAGAAAATCACATTGTATGATTTTTAAGTAATTCATTTGCATTTTATTGCATGACATAAGTATTTGATACATCAGAAAAGCAGAACCTAATATTTGGTACAGAAACCTTGGTTTGCAAATACAGAGATCATACGTTTCCTGTAGTTCTTGACCAGGTTTGCACACACTGCAGCAGGGATTTTGGCCCACTCCTCCATACAGATCCTTCAGGTTTCGGGGCTGTCGCTGGGCAATACGGACTTTCAGCTCCCTCCAAAGATTCTCTATTGGGTTCAGGTCTGGAGACTGATTAGACCACTCCAGGACCTTAAGATGCTTCTTACGGAGCCACTCCTTAGTTTCCCTGGCTGTGTGTTTCGGGTCATTGTCATGCTGGAAGACCCAGCCACGACCCATCTTCAATGCTCTTACTGAGGGAAGGAGGTTGTTGGCCAAGATCTTGCGATACATGGCCCCATCCATCCTCTCCTCAATACGGTGCAGTCGTCCTGTCCCCTTTGCAGAAAAGCATCCCCAAAGAATGAGAATGCGTGCGCTGCAGGATTTTAATCCATGACGGCGTAGTGTGTTACTAATGGTTTTCTTTGAGACTGTGGTCCCAGCTCTCTTCAGGTCATTGACCAGGTCCTGCTGTGTAGTTCTGGCCTGATCCCTCACCTTCCTCATGATCATTGATGCCCCACGAGGTGAGATCTTGCATGGTGCCCCAGACCGAGGGAGATTGACTGTCATCTTGAACTTCTTCCATTTTCTAATAATTGCGCCAACAGTTGTTGCCTTCTCACCAAGCTGCTTGCCTATTGTCCTGTAGACCATCCCAGCCTTGTGCAGGTCTACAATTTTATCCCTGATGTCCTTACACAGCTCTCTGGTCTTGGCCATTGTGGAGAGGTTGGAGTCTGTTTGATTGAGTGTGTGGACAGGTGTCTTTTATACAGGTAACGAGTTCAAACAGGTGCAGTTAATACAGGTAATGAGTGGAGAACAGGAGGGCTTCTTAAAGAAAAACTAACAGGTCTGTGAGAGCCGGAATTCATACTGGTTGGTAGGTGATCAAATACTTATGTCATGCAATAAAATGCAAATTAATTAGTTAAAAATCATACAATGTGATTTTCTGGATTTTTGTTTTAGATTCCGTCTCTCACAGTTGAAGTGTACCTATGATAAAAATTACAGACCTCTACATGCTTTGTAAGTAGGAAAACCTGCAAAATCGGCAGTGTATCAAATACTTGTTCTCCCCACTGTATATACAACAATAGATTATACGTCGATTACTTGATCATGTCATGAAGAGTCCCTAGTGAACTAACCCGATATGATGGCTGGTTACACAAAGGAAACCTCACCCAACAGGGCAACTTCATGACAGTCCCCCTTTGTTGGGTTCAATCTTGCGATTATCCTGCAAGTTGCAAACCAACATAAAAATGACTGTGGGTTGTATTGGTTGTGGAGCATCGTTGTGGTCCCCTTCTGGTGGTTGACCCGGGTAGGATTTCTGCGAATTAAGTAGGTCGTTCTAAGGATGGGCAGCGGATGTCCGTTTGGTGATCGCCGTGGCGGTCCCCCTCTGGCGGTTTCCCTTGGTAGGTTTTCTGGAAGCTGCAGAGCAACACAGGAATGGCCAGGGGATGTCCGGGTTGGGGATCGCCGTTCCGGACCTGTCGTCTGGTCGACCAGACTGGAAAATCCAGGCAGATGTTAACAAAGCACACACACTCACAAAATGTATAATTACATTTCCTCCCAAATGAGTGGCGTTGTAGCACTAACTGATAGTTGTATGGGGAAGTTGTTTATGGGTCTATCACTTCCTAAGTGTCAAAGAAAATGAAACAAAATGAATGAAAGCGTAAACAAAAAAATACAAAATATAGTTATCCCACCTTAATCATTCATGTCATTAGTTAGTTTCCCAGTTCTCTCCACCTCATCAACCATTTCTTGCTCATGCTTAAGTTGTGCACTGCGGTATTGGACTGATGCCAATGTCTGATGGCTATAATAGTCAAAATTATTGCCACCCCTGTTTTCAATACTCTAGCAACCTCCCCTTGCGAGGATAAAGACACTGAGATTGAGATGGCCATTGTAAAATGTTTATTATGTGGTCAATTAAACATTTATTTGTGGAATTTGATTAGTGCTTGGGTTTATTGTCTTGCTGGAAACCTTGAATCCAAAACAAGACACATTAATTCATTCATTTGTTTGTTCTTTCATAGATTCTTCCATCGATTCCATTGTAAACAAACAAGGTATAGCTTCAAAACATGGTTAAAACGATCATGTGGTTGTCATGGACAGTCAGTCCTTGCATCTACAGCGTTGGTTGGTTGGTTGGAGAGAATTAAGAAATAAGAAAAGAAAGTAGTAAGAACATTTATTGCCGCATGTATAGTTTGTATAATTTACAACCCTTTGATCATTTTTACAATGGGAGCTCCATCAGAGCTACAGATTTCTTGTCTTGCCGTGCCTTCCGGTGCCCTCCTGTCCTCACACCAAGGCTATAATAAATACTATATAGAGCTCAAAGAGAGGTGATGATTAATATTTAACAGCTCCCTTTAGTCACTTCACCGCTCTTGTTTAACGTCATTTTAACGGAGAGGTTGCCATCACGGGTCTCAAGGGAACCCATGCTATGGATATACTATGGTGTTTTCTACTATTGATGGCTGTTATAGGTAAGATCCCATACTGAATGCATTTGAATGGAAAATGATTGACCTTTTCTATGCTTTGTGTGATTTAAAATGACAAATATGCAAACATATTTTCAATTAAAATGGTGAAAAAGAAACAGAAATAACTTCTTAAAAACGGTAAATTAGCTGTTTGTAACCCTATTTCTTAATGGTCTATTAACTAATTTACCAAAACTATTTCTAATGATCAATTAGCCTTTTAAAATGATAAACTTGGATTAGCTAACACAACGTGCCATTGGAACACAGGAGTGATGTTTGCTGATAATGGGCCTCTGTACGTTGGAAGTTTACATACACCTTAGCCAAATACATTTAAACTAAGTTTTTCACAATTCCTGACATTTAATCCTAGTAAAAATTCACTGTCTTAGGTCAGTTAGGATAACAACTTTATTTTAAGAATGTGAAATGTCAGAATAATAGTAGAGAGAATGATTTATTTCAGCTTTTATTTCTTTCATCACAGTCCCAGTGGGTCAGAAGTTTACATACACTCAATTAGTATTTGGTAGCATTGCCTTTAAATTGTTTAACTAGGATCAAACGTTTCAGGTAGCCTTCCACAAGCTTCCCACAATAAGGTGGGTGAATTTTGGCTCATTCCTCCTGAGTGTAACTGAGTCAGGTTTGTAGACCTCCTTGCTCACACACACTTTTTCAGTTCTGCCCACAAAGTTTCCATAGGATTGAGGTCAGGGCTTTGTGATGGCCACTCCATTACCTTGACTTTGTTGTCCTTAAGCCATTTTTCCACAACTTTGGAAGTATGCTTGGGGTCATTGTCCATTTGGAAGACCCATTTGCGACCAAGCTTTAACTTCCTGACTGATGTCTTTCAATATAGCCACATCATTTTCCTTCCTCATGATGCCATCTATTTTGTGAAGTGCACCAGTCCCTCCTGCAGCAAAGCACCCCACAACATGATGCTGCCACCCCTGTGCTTCACAGTTGGGATGGTGTTCTTCGGCTTGCAAGCTTCCCCCTATTTCCTCCAAACATAACGACGGTCATTATGGCCAAACAGTTCTATTTTTGTTTCATCAGACCAGAGGACATTTTTCCAAGAAGTACGATCTTTGTCCCCATGTGCAGTTGCAAACTGTAGTCTGGCTTTTTTATGGCGGTTTTGGAGCAGTGGCTTCTTCTTTGCTGAGCGGCCTTTCAGGTTATATCGATATAGGACTGGTTTTACTGTGGATATAGATACTTTTGTACCTGTTTCCTCCAGCATCTTCACAAGGTCCGTTGCTGTTGTTCTGGGATTGATTTGCACTTTTCGCACCAAAGTACGTTCATCTCTAGGAGACAGAACGCGTCTCCTTCCAGAGCGGTATGATGGCTGCGTGGTCCCATGGTGTTTATACTTGCGTACTATTGTTTGTACAGATGAACGTGGTACCTTCAGGCCAGACTAGTGGATGTCTACAATTTCGAGCTAAGAGGCACTGAGTTTGAAGTTAGGCCTTGAAAAATATCCACAGGTACACCTCCAATTGACTCAAATGATGTCAATTAGCCAGAAGCTTTTAAAGCCATGACATAATTTTCTGGAATTTTCCAAGCTGTTTAAAGGCACAGTCAACTTAGTGTATGTAAACTTCTGACCCACTGACCCACTAAATGACTATTGTAGCTGGAAATTTCAGATTTTTTATGGAATTTCTACATAGGCCCTCAGAGGCCCATTATCAGCAACCATCACTCCTGTGTCCCAATGGCACGTTGTGTTAGCTAATCCAAGTTTATCATTTTAAAAGGCTAATTGATCATTAGAAAACCCTTTTGAAATTATGTTAGCACAGCTGAAAACTATTGTGCTGATTAAAGAAGCAATACAACTGGCCTTCTTTAGACTAGTTGAGTATCTGGAGCATCAGCATTTGAGGGTTTGATTACAGCCTCAAAATGGCAGGAAACAAATAACTTTCTTCTGAAACTCATCAGTCTATTCTTGTTCTGAGATATGAAGGCTATTCCATGCGAGAAATTGCCAAGAAAGTACACGCTGTGTACTGTACTACTCCGTTCCCAGAACAGCGCAAATTGGCTCTAACCAGAATAGAAAGAGGAGTGGGAGGCCCCGGTGCACAACTGAGCAAGAGGGCAAGTACATTAGAGTGCCTAGTTTGAGAAACAGACGCCTCACAAGTCCTCAACTGGCAGCTTCATTAAATAGTACCCGCAAAACACCAGTCTCAAAGTCAACAGTGGGGATGCTGGCCTTCTAGGCAGTACCGGTTCCCAGCCCGGAGCTCCCAGTGCCTGTCCCCAGCCCGAAACCTCCAGTGCTGGCTCCTCGCACCAGGGTCCCGGTGAGGGGCGAGGTCCCCCATCGGGGGCAGGGTCCCCGCAGGATCAGATGGCCAGTCCTGCACCAGGTGCGGAGCCTTTCTCTGCTCTAGCGCCCTGTCCGGCCAGGGGGTGGGGCCTCCGCAAGATCAGGTGGCCAATCCTGCTCCGGGGGTGGAGCCTCTCCCTGCTCCAGCACCCTGTCCTGCTCCGAGGGTGGAGCCTCTGCCTGCTGCAGCGCCTAGTCCTGCGCCTGGGCTGGAGGTTCCACTGACGCCGGCGTCCCAACCCTTCCCCCCTCCCCCCCTTGGGTGTTCCTGGTCTTGGAGTCGGGAGCCTGCGCCTTGGGGAGGGGGTACTGTCAGGTCCTGACTGTGGTGATGCCGTCAGGCATCTCTATGTTTGTCTGGTGGCTAAGGTTAGGGCTTGACAGAGGAGAGGTTTCTGGCAAACTCTATGTTTTGAGTTTTGTTGGTCCCCAATTAGAGGCAGCTGCCCTGCGTTGTCTCTAATTGGGGATCCTATTTAAGGTACTTGCCTTCCCACCTGTGTGTGGGTTATTGTTTGTGCTTCTGGCATTTCAGTTAGTGGAAAGTTTCCTCCCTCTCTTTTAGTTGTTTTGTAGTACAAATAAAGGAATGTCTAACTACTACTGCTCTCCGCCTTGGGTCCTGCCAACCAACCAAATAAAAAGCAAAGGGCTCCTGCTAAAAACAGAAGACTCTAATCTGTCTGTTGTAGGCTACCAAAATATTTTATCAACTTCCATGTAGGCCTATTGAGAAACATTGTTTTACAAAGTAAAACAAGAGAGAGATAGGCTTTTGGCACGAGCGCATTGGATATCGCCAGCGAGTGAGCTGCGAATCATTGGGTGAGCCAGTGAAACTGGAAAGCTGTTTTAGGACGATCATTTCCTCTCCATATTGTACAATATGTGTGTCTCAACCTATGCCTAGGCTATTGATGGATTCAAGACAAGGTCGTTTTCATTTATCTCAAATTCTGTGTCAAACTAGCACGTCATTTAGATGTGTGTGTCTCCAGTCATGTATAATTATGTAGAATTGCATGAAATTCGTTTTTATAAAAGGGCATATTTTTTCAGGATCCTAGCCAACTAAAAATGTTCCCCATCTGTGCAACTTCTGTAAGCACCTCTACTCTACTGCTTTATGCCAATATGCAAATGCAATGATATGCATGCAATTATCTATTATAAAGGTAGAGAGAATAGGTCAGGAACTCCTGTTTCTGTAGAGTGACAATACATGTGTACATGTAGAAATACCTAAGAAAGTTGTGCTACAGGTGAAATAAGTATTGAAAACATCACCATTCTTCTCAGTAAATATATTTCCAAAGGTGCTATTGACATGAAATTTTCATCAGATGTTGGTAACAACCTAAGTTGTTACCATACAAAGAAACCAAAACAAATAAGTTCAGAAATTAAGTTATGTGTAATAATGTGAAATGACACAGGGAAAAAGTATTGAACACACTTACTGATATTTATTTAATACTTTGTACAAAAGCCTTTGTTGGTAATGACAGCTTCAAGACGCCTCCTGTATGGAGAAACAACTACAGCTATGTCCTCATGCATTGCTCTGGTGTGATTTTGAACCATTCTTCCACACAAACAGTCTTCAAATCTTGAAGGTTCCGTGGGCCTCTTCTATGAATCTTGATCTTCAGTTCTTTCCATAGATTTTCAATGGGATTTAAGTCAGGTGATTGGCTGGGCCATTCTAGCAGCTTTATTTTCTTTCTTTGAAACCAATTGAGAGTTTCCTTGGCTGTGTGTTTGGGATCATTGTCTTGCTGAAATGTCCACCCTCATTTCATCTTCATCATCCTGGTAGATGGCAGCAGATTTCTGTCAAGAATGTCTCAGTAAATTTGCCCATTCATCCTTCCTTCAATTATGTGAAGTTTGCCAGTACCATTTGCTGAAAAGCAGCCCCACACCATGATGTTCCCACCTCCAAACTTCACTGTTGGTATGGTGTTTTTAGGGTGATGTGCAGTGCCATTTCTCCTCCAAACATGGTGTGTATTATGACATCCAAACAGTTCAATTTTGCTCTCATCTGACCACACTATATTCTCCCAGTATTTCACTGGCTTTTCCAAATGTTGTGCAGCAAACTTTAAACGAGCTTCAACATGCTTTTTTTTCAGTCTTGCGTGGTGAGCGTGCATACAGGCCATGGCGGTGGAGTGCTTTACTTACTGTTTTCTTTGAGACAACAGTACCTGCTAATTGCAGGTCTTTTTGAAGCTCTCCACAAGTGGTCCTTGGCTCTTGGACAACTCTTCTGGTTATTCTTTTCACTCCTCTGTCAGAAATCTTGCGAGGAGCACCTGGTCGAGGCAAATTTATGGTGAAATGCGCCTATAACCAATGCCATCATTATGTTTTGCAACAATTTGTCACAGTGCGTATTATATAAGGGACGATATACGGAGCGCTGGTGAAGTGTCATCCTTTTTATTACGGAGATGTTCTCACGAAGCACGATAATAAACAAGGAGAGTGGAAAAACAAAATAACAAGCTACAAACAAAACACAGTGACTTACATGGAATGCTGCTGGCAGTGCAGGCAAACGAATGAACAATGATCCACACACAGGTGGAAATGTGTGGAGCCTATATACTATCCCCAATCAGAGACAACGCTAGACAGCTGTCTCTGATTGGGGATGATAATCTCCCTAGTTAGGGTGTGATGACTTGGTTGTGTGCCTCTCTCCTCCCCTAGGTGGGAGTAAGAGGCCTTACCACAACCAAGCCATCACAGTACCCCCCCCCCCCCAAGGTGCGGACTCCCGATCGCACAATAAATCCCCCCTCTCCTGAAAGGAAAAAAAAAAAAAAAATGTCCAAAAAACTAGGGGGGACATGGCGGGGTACTGAGATGGTTGCTGGTGGAGGCTCCGGTTCTGGTTCCGGGCGTGGCGCAAGCTCTGAGAGTAGCTTCTCTCCTACCTCTCTGTTGCACGCCCGGTCCAGTCCGGACCCCAGCGCGATGGTTCCCCTCTCAGTACTCCCGCCATTTACCAAGTCCTGTCTGGACCCTGGTGTGGGAGCCCTCGACCCTGGAGAGGGGCTGACCACCGGCCCCGGACTGGGCACCGGTGGAGCGGACTGCTCCGACACTGGAGCGACGCATACGACCGGCCCCGGACTGGGCACCGGTGGAGCGGACTGCTCCGTCACTGGAGCGACGTAGACGACCGGCCCCGGACTGGGCACCGGTGGAGCGGACTGCTCCGGCACTGGAGCGACGTAGATGACCGGCCCCAGACTGGGCACCGGTGGAGCGGGCTGCTCCGGCACTGGAGCGACGCAGATGACCGGCCCCGGACTGGGCACCGGTGGAGCGGACTGCTCCGGCACTGGAGCGACGTGGACGACCGGCCCCGGACTGGGCACCGGTGGAGCGGACTGCTCCGGCACTGGAGCGACGCAGACGACCGGCCCCGGACTGGGCACCGGTGGAGCGGACTGCTCCAGCACTGGAGTGACGCAGACGGCCGGACCCGGATGGGGCTCCGGTGGAGGTTCAGGGCTGCTCACCTTCCCCGGAGGTCTCGGGCTGCTGACCCTCCCCGGGGACCTCGGGCTGCTGACCCTCCCCGGGGACCTCGGGCTGCTGACCTTCGCCGGGGACCTCGGGCTGCTGACCTTCGCCGGGGACCTCGGGCTGCTGACCTTCGCCGGGGACCTCGGGCTGCTGACCGTCACCGGGGACCTCGGGCTGCTGACCGTCACCGGGGACCTCGGGCTGCTGACCGTCACCGGGGACCTCGGGCTGCTGACCGTCACCGGGGACCTCGGGCTGCTGACCGTCACCGGGGACCTCGGGCTGCTGACCGTCACCGGGGACCTCGGGCTGCTGACCGTCACCGGGGACCTCGGGCTGCTGACCGTCACCGGAGGTCTCGGGCTGCTGACCTTCTCCGAGGTCTCGGGCTGCTGACCTTCACCAAAGGCCTCGGGCAGCTGACCTTCACCAAAGGCCTCGGGCAGCTGACCTTCAACGCAGGCTTCGGGCAGCTGACCTTCTCCGGAGACCTCGGGCAGCTGACCTTCACCGGAGACCTCGGGCTGGACGCCGTGCCCACCCTGGGCACCGACGTAGAGGTGGTTTTCAGCCCTGTCGCAGGTCTGGCTGTCGACCCCAGACTGGGCGCCGACACGCTATGGAGCTCCTGCTCCACAGCGGGACTGAACGTCGTGCCCACCCTGGGCACCGACGCAGAGATGGTTTCCAGCCCTGTGGTTGGGCTGGCTGTCGGCCCCAGACTGGGCACCGACGCGCTATGGAGCTCCTGCTCCACAGCGGGGCTGAACGTCGTGCCCACCCTGGGCACCGACGCAGAGATGGTTTCCAGCCCTCTGGTTGGGCTGGCTGTCGGCCCCAGACTGGGCACCGACGCGCTATGGAGCTCCTGCTCCACAGCGGGGCTGAACGTCGTGCCCACCCTGGACACCGACGCAGAGATGGTTTCCAGCCCTGTGGTTGGGCTGGCTGTCGGCCCCAGACTGGGCACCGACACGCTATGGAGCTCCTGCTCCACAGCGGGACTGAACGTCGTGCCCACCCTGGGCACCGACGCAGAGGTGGTCTCCAACCACAGAGCTGTGCTGTCGACCGTCGTTGTAGACTCCGTGCGAGGGGTAGGCACGGGGCGTACTGGACTGGGGACACGCACCATAGGTCTGGTGCGAGGAGCTGGCACGGGTCGCACCGGGCTGGAGACACGCACCATAGGTTGGGTGCGAGGAGTAGGCACAGACCGTACCGGGCTGGGGGAACGCACCACTGGTCTGGTGCGAGTAGCTGGAACGGGCTGTACCTGGCTGGGGAAACGCACCGTTGGGTCGGTGCGTTGAGCTGGCACGGGTCGCGCCGGGCTGGGGAAACGCACCATAGGTTGGGTGCGAGGAGCAGGCACAGACCGTACCGGGCTGGGGGAACGCACCACTGGTCTGGTGCGAGTAGCTGGAACGGGCTGTACCTGGCTGGGGAAACGCACCGTTGGGTCGGTGCGTTGAGCTGGCACAGGTCGCGCCGGGCTGGGGAAACGCACCATAGGTTGGGTGCGAGGAGCAGGCACAGACCGTACCGGGCTGGGGGAACGCACCACTGGTCTGGTGCGAGTAGCTGGAACGGGCTGTACCTGGCTGGGGAAACGCACCGTTGGGTCGGTGCGTTGAGCTGGCACAGGTCGCGCCGGGCTGGGGAAACGCACCATAGGTTGGGTGCGAGGAGCAGGCACAGACCGTACCGGGCTGGGGGAACGCACCACTGGTCTGGTGCGAGTAGCTGGAACGGGCTGTACCTGGCTGGGGAAACGCACCGTTGGGTCGGTGCGTTGAGCTGGCACGGGTCGCGCCGGGCTGGGCAAACGCACCATAGAGCTGGTGCGCGGAGCAGGCGCGGGCCGTACCGGGCTATTGTTGCGCACCGATGGTTTGGTGCGCTGAGTCGGTCTCCTCCTCCTCCGACTCTGGACCGGCGCTGGAGGCACCGGACTGGGAACTGACGCTGGAGCACGACTGTGCCTGTCGTCCCTACTCCAACGCCAATCCCCATCCTGTGAGGGT
This sequence comes from Thymallus thymallus, assembly GCA_023634145.1. Lineage (NCBI taxonomy): Eukaryota > Metazoa > Chordata > Actinopteri > Salmoniformes > Salmonidae > Thymallus > Thymallus thymallus. Next base: position 6,453,722 of record CM042422.1, read on the forward strand.
TCCTCCGGGAACCCCCACGAGTGAGGGAACAGAAGCACATCGCTGTCGTTTTCCTCCGACTCCTCTCTGTACTCCTGCTCCCACGGCTGTAGGGGCTCCTCCTGGAACCCCCACGAGTGCAGTGGTCGGGGCTCTTCTCCCTCAATCCCCGACCACCCCCATAGCCCCCCCCCAAAATCAGTTTGAGGGGTTTTCTGGGCTCCAGGCTGGTCCTCAACTTTAGCCCGGTGACGTGTCCTCCGTCTCCGGCGCCTCTGCTGCTCCGGGCCCCAGCCTTCCTCCACCGCACGATAATGGGAGTGTTCCTCCTCGGTAATTTTCCCCATACCGAGGAGGATGTCTCCCAAAGTAATCCCCCGTTGCGTCCCAGGGTGGTGGATCATTCTGTCACAGTGCGTATTATATAAGGGACGATATACGGAGCGCTGGTGAAGTGTCATCCTTTTTATTACGGAGATGTTCTCACGAAGCACGATAATAAACAAGGAGAGTGGAAAAACAAAATAACAAGCTACAAACAAAACACAGTGACTTACATGGAATGCTGCTGGCAGTGCAGGCAAACGAATGAACAATGATCCACACACAGGTGGAAATGTGTGGAGCCTATATACTATCCCCAATCAGAGACAACGCTAGACAGCTGTCTCTGATTGGGGATGATAATCTCCCTAGTTAGGGTGTGATGACTTGGTTGTGTGCCTCTCTCCTCCCCTAGGTGGGAGTAAGAGGCCTTACCACAACCAAGCCATCACACAATTAGGTTGCGAAGGTCTTGAGACAGCTCTTTGCTTTTACCCATCATGAGATGTGTCTTGTGTGACACCTTGGCAATGAGACCTTTTTGTAGGCCATCAGTTGGGACTGAACCAGCTAATATTAATTTGCACTGACAGGGGGCTGGATTGCTTTTTAATTACTGATAGTTTTCAGCTGTTGTCTTGGCTTTCCATGCCTTTTTGCACCTCCCTTTCTTCACGTGTTCAATACTTTTTCCCTGTGTCATTTCAAATTATTACACATAACTTAATTTCTGAACTTATTTGTTTTGTTTTCTTTGTATGTATGGATTACCTGGGTTGTTACCAACATCTGGTGAAAATTTCATGTCAATAGCACCTTCGGAAATATATTTACTGAGAAAAATGGTGACGTGTTCAATACTTATTTCACCCGCTGTATGTTAATCAGTCATTTGTTTTATTACTATAAAGGTCATTAAGTAGACTCCTGCTGATATGAAACTCTAGTTTAATTTTGCCTGCTTTGAGAACCTTGTAGATTGCAATGCATACTATGATACTGTCATGAAACTATTACAAAACAGTACTAATTATATATCACCCAAAACTACAGAAAATACAACCTCATCAAATGGTTTTACAATTATATCTGAAGAGGACATTTTGCCATTACCAGAAAGTATTACCACATCAGAAGCGTGGGTGAAAACAAACAAAATCAAAGCAAAATTGCCAAAATCTGTGAGGAAAAAGGTGGCAGCAACCAATAGTACGCTGGAAACAATTCCTTCACAACCTTCTACAGTTACCAGTGAGCATGCCACTACAATTGAACAAACTTCAGCAGTCACAGAGGGGCAAATATCAGGCACTACCATTGGACTCTCATCTACCCGGGTAACTTATGGTACAACTACAGAGCCCACTGACACCACAACTGCAGCTGGAACTAGAACAACCCCTGATGAGAACACAAGAACGGCAGAAATGACAACAAGTCCCGCTGAAGCAATAACAACCACAGTCACACAAGAACAATCAGCTAGCCCAGAGACTTTGACAAGTTCAACTCCCACAATCACTTCTGGTCAAACAACAGTGCACCCTGAGGATACAAGTGAGTCTTTAACTAGCACTGCTGGCACCTCAACACCAAGTGAGGCATCAATAATGACTTCTGAAGCAAGCACATCTCCTGAAGAATCAACAGCTACCACAGGTGGTTTAACAACGGCAATAGAGAAAGCTACGTTTTCAACATTGGGAGTGACTGTGACACCGGAAACAACCAATGACTCAGTGGAAACAACTACAGCTATGTCCTCAAGAACAACAGACACTGCAACCAGTGACTCACCGGAATCAAGTCCTTCACAACCTTCTACAGTTACCAGTGAGCCTGCCACAACAGGTGAACAATCTTCAGCAGTCACAGAGGGGCAAATATCGGGCACAACCGTTGGACTCTCATCTACCTGGGGAACTGATGGTACAACTACAGAGCCAACTGACACCACAACTGCAGCTGGAACTGGAACAACCCCTGATGAGCACACAAGAACGGCAGAAATGACAACAAGTCCCGCTGAAGCAATAACAACCACAGTCACACAAGAACAATCAACTAGCCCAGAGACTTTGACAAGTTCAACTCCCACAATCACTTCTGGTCAAACAACAGTGCACCCTGAGGATACAAGTGAGTCTTTAACTAGCACTGCTGGCACCTCAACACCAAGTGAGGCATCAATAATGACTTCTGAAGCAAGCACATCTCCTGAAGAATCAACAGCTACCGCAAGTGGTTTAACAACGGCAATAGAGGAAGCTACGTTTTCAACATTGGGAGTGACTATGACACCAGAAACAACCAAAGACTCAGTGGAAACAACTACAGCTATGTCCTCAAGAACAACAGACACTGCAACCAGTGACTCACCGGAAACAAGTCCTTCACAACCTTCTACAGTTACCAGTGAGCCTGCCACAACAGGTGAACAAACTTCAGCAGTCACAGAGGGGCAAATATCGGGCACAACCGTTGGACTCTCATCTACCTGGGGAACTGATGGTACAACTACAGAGCCAACTGACACCACAACTGCAGCTGGAACGGGAACAACCCCTGATGAGCACACAAGAACGGCAGAAATGACAACAAGTCCTGCTGAAGCAATAACAACCACTGTCAACCAAGAACCATCAGCTAGCCCAGATACTTTGACAAGTTCAACTCCCACAATCACTTCTGGTCAAACAACAGTGCACCCTGAGGATACAAGTGAGTCTTTAACTAGCACTGCTGGCACCTCAACACCAAGTGAGGCATCAATAATGACTTCTGAAGCAAGCACATCTCCTGAAGAATCAACAGCTACCGCAAGTGGTTTAACAACGGCAATAGAGGAAGCTACGTTTTCAACATTGGGAGTGACTATGACACCAGAAACAACCAAAGACTCAGTGGAAACAACTACAGCTATGTCCTCAAGAACAACAGACACTGCAACCAGTGACTCACCGGAAACAAGTCCTTCACAACCTTCTACAGTTACCAGTGAGCCTGCCACAACAGGTGAACAAACTTCAGCAGTCACAGAGGGGCAAATATCGGGCACAACCGTTGGACTCTCATCTACCTGGGGAACTGATGGTACAACTACAGAGCCAACTGACACCACAACTGCAGCTGGAACGGGAACAACCCCTGATGAGCACACAAGAACGGCAGAAATGACAACAAGTCCTGCTGAAGCAATAACAACCACTGTCAACCAAGAACCATCAGCTAGCCCAGATACTTTGACAAGTTCAACTCCCACAATCACTTCTGGTCAAACAACAGTGCACCCTGAGGATACAAGTGAGTCTTTAACTAGCACTGCTGGCACCTCAACACCAAGTGAGGCATCAATAATGACTTCTGAAGCAAGCACATCTCCTGAAGAATCAACAGCTACCACAGGTGGTTTAACAACGGCAATAGAGAAAGCTACGTTTTCAACATTGGGAGTGACTATGACACCGGAAACAACCAATGACTCAGTGGAAACAACTACAGCTATGTCCTCAAGAACAACAGACACTGCAACCAGTGACTCACCGGAATCAAGTCCTTCACAACCTTCTACAGTTACCAGTGAGCCTGGCACAACAGGTGAACAAACTTCAGCAGTCACAGAGGGGCAAATATCTGGCACTACTGTTGAACTCTCATCTACCCGGGGAACTGATGGTACAACTACAGAGCCAATTGACACCACAACTGCAGCTGGAACTGGAACAACCCCTGATGAGAACACAAGAACGGCAGAAATGACAACAAGTCCCGCTCAAGCAATTACAACCACAGTCACACAAGAACAATCAGCTAGCCCAGAGACTTTGACAAGTTCAACTCCCACAATCACTTCTGGTCAAACAACAGTGCACCCTGAGGATACAAGTGAGTCTTTAACTAGCACTGCTGGCACCTCAACACCAAGTGAGGCATCAATAATGACTTCTGAAGCAAGCACATCTCCTGAAGAATCAACAGCTACCACAGGTGGTTTAACAACGGCAATAGAGAAAGCTACGTTTTCAACATTGGGAGTGACTGTGACACCGGAAACAACCAATGACTCAGTGGAAACAACTACAGCTATGTCCTCAAGAACAACAGACACTGCAACCAGTGACTCACCGGATTCAAGTCCTTCACAACCTTCTACAGTTACCAGTGAGCCTGCCACAACAGGTGAACAATCTTCAGCAGTCACAGAGGGGAAAATATCGGGCACAACCGTTAGACTCTCATCTACCTGGGGAACTGATGGTACAACTACAGAGCCAACTGACACCACAACTGCAGCTGGAACTGGAACAACCCCTGATGAGCACACAAGAACGGCAGAAATGACAACAAGTCCCGCTGAAGCAATAACAACCACAGTCACACAAGAACAATCAACTAGCCCAGAGACTTTGACAAGTTCAACTCCCACAATCACTTCTGGTCAAACAACAGTGCACCCTGAGGATACAAGTGAGTCTTTAACTAGCACTGCTGGCACCTCAACACCAAGTGAGGCATCAATAATGACTTCTGAAGCAAGCACATCTCCTGAAGAATCAACAGCTACCGCAAGTGGTTTAACAACGGCAATAGAGGAAGCTACGTTTTCAACATTGGGAGTGACTATGACACCAGAAACAACCAAAGACTCAGTGGAAACAACTACAGCTATGTCCTCAAGAACAACAGACACTGCAACCAGTGACTCACCGGAAACAAGTCCTTCACAACCTTCTACAGTTACCAGTGAGCCTGCCACAACAGGTGAACAAACTTCAGCAGTCACAGAGGGGCAAATATCGGGCACAACCGTTGGACTCTCATCTACCTGGGGAACTGATGGTACAACTACAGAGCCAACTGACACCACAACTGCAGCTGGAACGGGAACAACCCCTGATGAGCACACAAGAACGGCAGAAATGACAACAAGTCCTGCTGAAGCAATAACAACCACTGTCAACCAAGAACCATCAGCTAGCCCAGATACTTTGACAAGTTCAACTCCCACAATCACTTCTGGTCAAACAACAGTGCACCCTGAGGATACAAGTGAGTCTTTAACTAGCACTGCTGGCACCTCAACACCAAGTGAGGCATCAATAATGACTTCTGAAGCAAGCACATCTCCTGAAGAATCAACAGCTACTGCAAGTGGTTTAACAACGGCAATAGAGGAAGCTACGTTTTCAACATTGGGAGTGACTATGACACCAGAAACAACCAAAGACTCAGTGGAAACAACTACAGCTATGTCCTCAAGAACAACAGACACTGCAACCAGTGACTCACCGGAAACAAGTCCTTCACAACCTTCTACAGTTACCAGTGAGCCTGCCACAACAGGTGAACAAACTTCAGCAGTCACAGAGGGGCAAATATCGGGCACAACCGTTGGACTCTCATCTACCTGGGGAACTGATGGTACAACTACAGAGCCAACTGACACCACAACTGCAGCTGGAACGGGAACAACCCCTGATGAGCACACAAGAACGGCAGAAATGACAACAAGTCCTGCTGAAGCAATAACAACCACTGTCAACCAAGAACCATCAGCTAGCCCAGATACTTTGACAAGTTCAACTCCCACAATCACTTCTGGTCAAACAACAGTGCACCCTGAGGATACAAGTGAGTCTTTAACTAGCACTGCTGGCACCTCAACACCAAGTGAGGCATCAATAATGACTTCTGAAGCAAGCACATCTCCTGAAGAATCAACAGCTACCACAGGTGGTTTAACAACGGCAATAGAGAAAGCTACGTTTTCAACATTGGGAGTGACTATGACACCGGAAACAACCAATGACTCAGTGGAAACAACTACAGCTATGTCCTCAAGAACAACAGACACTGCAACCAGTGACTCACCGGAATCAAGTCCTTCACAACCTTCTACAGTTACCAGTGAGCCTGGCACAACAGGTGAACAAACTTCAGCAGTCACAGAGGGGCAAATATCTGGCACTACTGTTGAACTCTCATCTACCCGGGGAACTGATGGTACAACTACAGAGCCAATTGACACCACAACTGCAGCTGGAACTGGAACAACCCCTGATGAGAACACAAGAACGGCAGAAATGACAACAAGTCCCGCTCAAGCAATTACAACCACAGTCACACAAGAACAATCAGCTAGCCCAGAGACTTTGACAAGTTCAACTCCCACAATCACTTCTAGTCAAACAACAGTGCACCCTGAGGATACAAGTGAGTCTTTAACTAGCACTGCTGGCACCTCAACACCAAGTGAGGCATCAATAATGACTTCTGAAGCAAGCACATCTCCTGAAGAATCAACAGCTACCACAGGTGGTTTAACAACGGCAATAGAGAAAGCTACGTTTTCAACATTGGGAGTGACTGTGACACCGGAAACAACCAATGACTCAGTGGAAACAACTACAGCTATGTCCTCAAGAACAACAGACACTGCAACCAGTGACTCACCGGATTCAAGTCCTTCACAACCTTCTACAGTTACCAGTGAGCCTGCCACAACAGGTGAACAATCTTCAGCAGTCACAGAGGGGCAAATATCGGGCACAACCGTTGGACTCTCATCTACCTGGGGAACTGATGGTACAACTACAGAGCCAACTGACACCACAACTGCAGCTGGAACGGGAACAACCCCTGATGAGCACACAAGAACGGCAGAAATGACAACAAGTCCTGCTGAAGCAATAACAACCACTGTCAACCAAGAACCATCAGCTAGCCCAGATACTTTGACAAGTTCAACTCCCACAATCACTTCTGGTCAAACAACAGTGCACCCTGAGGATACAAGTGAGTCTTTAACTAGCACTGCTGGCACCTCAACACCAAGTGAGGCATCAATAATGACTTCTGAAGCAAGCACATCTCCTGAAGAATCAACAGCTACCACAGGTGGTTTAACAACGGCAATAGAGAAAGCTACGTTTTCAACATTGGGAGTGACTATGACACCGGAAACAACCAATGACTCAGTGGAAACAACTACAGCTATGTCCTCAAGAACAACAGACACTGCAACCAGTGACTCACCGGAATCAAGTCCTTCACAACCTTCTACAGTTACCAGTGAGCCTGGCACAACAGGTGAACAATCTTCAGCAGTCACAGAGGGGCAAATATCGGGCACAACCGTTGGACTCTCATCTACCTGGGGAACTGATGGTACAACTAGAGAGCCAACTGACACCACAACTGCAGCTGGAACGGGAACAACCCCTGATGAGCACACAAGAACGGCAGAAATGACAACAAGTCCTGCTGAAGCAATAACAACCACTGTCAACCAAGAACCATCAGCTAGCCCAGATACTTTGACAAGTTCAACTCCCACAATCACTTCTGGTCAAACAACAGTGCACCCTGAGGATACAAGTGAGTCTTTAACTAGCACTGCTGGCACCTCAACACCAAGTGAGGCATCAATAATGACTTCTGAAGCAAGCACATCTCCTGAAGAATCAACAGCTTCCGTAGGTGGTTTAACAACGGCAATAGAGGACGCTACGTTTTCAACATTGGGAGTGACTATGACACCAGAAACAACCAAAGACTCATTGGAAACAACTACAGCTATGTCCTCAAAAACAACAGAAACTGCAACCAGTGACTCACCGGAAACAAGTCCTTCACAACCTTCTACAGTTACCAGTGAGCCTGCCACAACAGGTGAACAAACTTCAGCAGTCACAGAGGGGCAAATATCTGGCACAACCGTTGGACTCTCATCTACCCGGGGAACTGATGGTACAACTAGAGAGCCAATTGACACCACAACTGCAGCTGGAACTGGAACAACCCCTGATGAGAACACAAGAACGGCAGAAATGACAACAAGTCCCGCTCAAGCAATAACAACCACAGTCACACAAGAACAATCAGCTAGCCCAGAGACTTTGACAAGTTCAACTCCCACAATCACTTCTAGTCAAACAACAGTGCACCCTGAGGATACAAGTGAGTCTTTAACTAGCACTGCTGGCACCTCAACACCAAGTGAGGCATCAATAATGACTTCTGAAGCAAGCACATTTCCTGAAGTATCAACAGCTACCACAGGTGGTTTAACAACGGCAATAGAGAAAGCTACGTTTTCAACATTGGGAGTGACTATGACACCGGAAACAACCAATGACTCAGTGGAAACAACTACAGCTATGTCCTCAAGAACAACAGACACTGCAACCAGTGACTCACCGGAATCAAGTCCTTCACAACCTTCTACAGTTACCAGTGAGCCTAGCACAACAGGTGAACAATCTTCAGCAGTCACAGATGGGCAAATATCGGGCACAACCGTTGGACTCTCATCTACCTGGGGAACTGATGGTACAACTAGAGAGCCAACTGACACCACAACTGCAGCTGGAACGGGAACAACCCCTGATGAGCACACAAGAACGGCAGAAATGACAACAAGTCCTGCTGAAGCAATAACAACCACTGTCAACCAAGAACCATCAGCTAGCCCAGATACTTTGACAAGTTCAACTCCCACAATCACTTCTGGTCAAACAACAGTGCACCCTGAGGATACAAGTGAGTCTTTAACTAGCACTGCTGGCACCTCAACACCAAGTGAGGCATCAATAATGACTTCTGAAGCAAGCACATCTCCTGAAGAATCAACAGCTACCGCAAGTGGTTTAACAACGGCAATAGAGGAAGCTACGTTTTCAACATTGGGAGTGACTATGACACCAGAAACAACCAAAGACTCAGTGGAAACAACTACAGCTATGTCCTCAAGAACAACAGACACTGCAACCAGTGACGCACCGGAAACAAGTCCTTCACAACCTTCTACAGTTACCAGTGAGCCTGCCACAACAGGTGAACAAACTTCAGCAGTCACAGAGGGGCAAATATCGGGCACTACTGTTGAACTCTCATCTACCCGGGGAACTGATGGTACAACTACAGAGCCAATTGACACCACAACTGCAGCTGGAACTGGAACAACCCCTGATGAGCACACAAGAACGGCAGAAATGACAACAAGTCCTGCTGAAGCAATAACAACCACTGTCAACCAAGAACCATCAGCTAGCCCAGATACTTTGACAAGTTCAACTCCCACAATCACTTCTGGTCAAACAACAGTGCACCTTGAGGATACAAGTGAGTCTTTAACTAGCACTGCTGGCACCTCAACACCAAGTGAGGCATCAATAATGACTTCTGAAGCAAGCACATCTCCTGAAGAATCAACAGCTTCCGTAGGTGGTTTAACAACGGCAATAGAGGACGCTACGTTTTCAACATTGGGAGTGACTATGACACCAGAAACAACCAAAGACTCATTGGAAACAACTACAGCTATGTCCTCAAAAACAACAGAAACTGCAACCAGTGACTCACCGGAAACAAGTCCTTCACAACCTTCTACAGTTACCAGTGAGCCTGCCACAACAGGTGAACAAACTTCAGCAGTCACAGAGGGGCAAATATCTGGCACAACCGTTGAACTCTCATCTACCTGGGGAACTGATGGTACAACTAGAGAGCCAACTGACACCACAACTGCAGCTGGAACGGGAACAACCGCTGATGAGAACACAAGAACGGCAGAAATGACAACAAGTCCTGCTGAAGCAATAACAACCACTGTCAACCAAGAACCATCAGCTAGCCCAGATACTTTGACAAGTTCAACTCCCACAATCACTTCTGGTCAAACAACAGTGCACCCTGAGGATACAAGTGAGTCTTTAACTAGCACTGCTGGCACCTCAACACCAAGTGAGGCATCAATAATGACTTCTGAAGCAAGCACATCTCCTGAAGAATCAACAGCTACCACAGGTGGTTTAACAACGGCAATAGAGAAAGCTACGTTTTCAACATTGGGAGTGACTGTGACACCGGAAACAACCAATGACTCAGTGGAAACAACTACAGCTATGTCCTCAAGAACAACAGACACTGCAACCAGTGACTCACCGGAATCAAGTCCTTCACAACCTTCTACAGTTACCAGTGAGCCTGGCACAACAGGTGAACAATCTTCAGCAGTCACAGAGGGGCAAATATCGGGCACAACCGTTGGACTCTCATCTACCTGGGGAACTGATGGTACAACTACAGAGCCAACTGACACCACAACTGCAGCTGGAACTGGAACAACCCCTGATGAGCACACAAGAACGGCAGAAATGACAACAAGTCCCGCTGAAGCAATAACAACCACAGTCACACAAGAACAATCAGCTAGCCCAGAGACTTTGACAAGTTCAACTCCCACAATCACTTCTGGTCAAACAACAGTGCACCCTGAGGATACAAGTGAGTTTTTAACTAGCACTGCTGGCACCTCAACACCAAGTGAGGCATCAATAATGACTTCTGAAGCAAGCACATCTCCTGAAGAATCAACAGCTTCCGTAGGTGGTTTAACAACGGCAATAGAGGACGCTACGTTTTCAACATTGGGAGTGACTATGACACCAGAAACAACCAAAGACTCATTGGAAACAACTACAGCTATGTCCTCAAAAACAACAGAAACTGCAACCAGTGACTCACCGGAAACAAGTCCTTCACAACCTTCTACAGTTACCAGTGAGCCTGCCACAACAGGTGAACAAACTTCAGCAGTCACAGAGGGGCAAATATCTGGCACAACCGTTGAACTCTCATCTACCTGGGGAACTGATGGTACAACTAGAGAGCCAACTGACACCACAACTGCAGCTGGAACGGGAACAACCCCTGATGAGAACACAAGAACGGCAGAAATGACAACAAGTCCTGCTGAAGCAATAACAACCACTGTCAACCAAGAACCATCAGCTAGCCCAGATACTTTGACAAGTTCAACTCCCACAATCACTTCTGGTCAAACAACAGTGCACCCTGAGGATACAAGTGAGTCTTTAACTAGCACTGCTGGCACCTCAACACCAAGTGAGGCATCAATAATGACTTCTGAAGCAAGCACATCTCCTGAAGAATCAACAGCTACCACAGGTGGTTTAACAACGGCAATAGAGAAAGCTACGTTTTCAACATTGGGAGTGACTGTGACACCGGAAACAACCAATGACTCAGTGGAAACAACTACAGCTATGTCCTCAAGAACAACAGACACTGCAACCAGTGACTCACCGGAATCAAGTCCTTCACAACCTTCTACAGTTACCAGTGAGCCAGGCACAACAGGTGAACAATCTTCAGCAGTCACAGAGGGGCAAATATCGGGCACAACCGTTGGACTCTCATCTACCTGGGGAACTGATGGTACAACTACAGAGCCAACTGACACCACAACTGCAGCTGGAACTGGAACAACCCCTGATGAGCACACAAGAACAGCAGAAATGACAACAAGTCCCGCTGAAGCAATAACAACCACAGTCACACAAGAACAATCAGCTAGCCCAGAGACTTTGACAAGTTCAACTCCCACAATCACTTCTGGTCAAACAACAGTGCACCCTGAGGATACAAGTGAGTCTTTAACTAGCACTGCTGGCACCTCAACACCAAGTGAGGCATCAATAATGACTTCTGAAGCAAGCACATCTCCTGAAGAATCAACAGCTTCCGTAGGTGGTTTAACAACGGCAATAGAGGACGCTACGTTTTCAACATTGGGAGTGACTATGACACCAGAAACAACCAAAGACTCATTGGAAACAACTACAGCTATGTCCTCAAAAACAACAGAAACTGCAACCAGTGACTCACCGGAAACAAGTCCTTCACAACCTTCTACAGTTACCAGTGAGCCTGCCACAACAGGTGAACAAACTTCAGCAGTCACAGAGGGGCAAATATCTGGCACAACCGTTGGACTCTCATCTACCTGGGGAACTGATGGTACAACTAGAGAGCCAACTTACACCACAACTGCAGCTGGAACGGGAACAACCCCTGATGAGCACACAAGAACGGCAGAAATGACAACAAGTCCTGCTGAAGCAATAACAACCACTGTCAACCAAGAACCATCAGCTAGCCCAGATACTTTGACAAGTTCAACTCCCACAATCACTTCTGGTCAAACAACAGTGCACCCTGAGGATACAAGTGAGTCTTTAACTAGCACTGCTGGCACCTCAACACCAAGTGAGGCATCAATAATGACTTCTGAAGCAAGCACATCTCCTGAAGAATCAACAGCTTCCGTAGGTGGTTTAACAACGGCAATAGAGGACGCTACGTTTTCAACATTGGGAGTGACTATGACACCAGAAACAACCAAAGACTCATTGGAAACAACTACAGCTATGTCCTCAAAAACAACAGAAACTGCAACCAGTGACTCACCGGAAACAAGTCCTTCACAACCTTCTACAGTTACCAGTGAGCCTGGCACAACAGGTGAACAAACTTCAGCAGTCACAGAGGGGCAAATATCGGGCACAACCGTTGGACTCTCATCTACCTGGGGAACTGATGGTACAACTACAGAGCCAACTGACACCACAACTGCAGCTGGAACTGGAACAACCCCTGATGAGCACACAAGAACGGCAGAAATGACAACAAGTCCCGCTGAAACAATAACAACCACAGTCACACAAGAACAATCAGCTAGCCCAGAGACTTTGACAAGTTCAACTCCCACAATCACTTCTGGTCAAACAACAGTGCACCCTGAGGATACAAGTGAGTCTTTAACTAGCACTGCTGGCACCTCAACACCAAGTGAGGCATCAATAATGACTTCTGAAGCAAGCACATCTCCTGAAGAATCAACAGCTACCACAGGTGGTTTAACAACGGCAATAGAGAAAGCTACGTTTTCAACATTGGGAGTGACTGTGACACCGGAAACAACCAATGACTCAGTGGAAACAACTACAGCTATGTCCTCAAGAACAACAGACACTGCAACCAGTGACTCACCGGAATCAAGTCCTTCACAACCTTCTACAGTTACCAGTGAGCCTGGCACAACAGGTGAACAATCTTCAGCAGTCACAGAGGGGCAAATATCGGGCACAACCGTTGGACTCTCATCTACCTGGGGAACTGATGGTACAACTACAGAGCCAACTGACACCACAACTGCAGCTGGAACTGGAACAACCCCTGATGAGCACACAAGAACGGCAGAAATGACAACAAGTCCCGCTGAAGCAATAACAACCACAGTCACACAAGAACAATCAGCTAGCCCAGAGACTTTGACAAGTTCAACTCCCACAATCACTTCTGGTCAAACAACAGTGCACCCTGAGGATACAAGTGAGTCTTTAACTAGCACTGCTGGCACCTCAACACCAAGTGAGGCATCAATAATGACTTCTGAAGCAAGCACATCTCCTGAAGAATCAACAGCTTCCGTAGGTGGTTTAACAACGGCAATAGAGGAAGCTACGTTTTCAACATTGGGAGTGACTATGACACCAGAAACAACCAAAGACTCATTGGAAACAACTACAGCTATGTCCTCAAAAACAACAGAAACTGCAACCAGTGACTCACCGGAAACAAGTCCTTCACAACCTTCTACAGTTACCAGTGAGCCTGCCACAACAGGTGAACAAACTTCAGCAGTCACAGAGGGGCAAATATCTGGCACAACCGTTGAACTCTCATCTACCTGGGGAACTGATGGTACAACTAGAGAGCCAACTGACACCACAACTGCAGCTGGAACGGGAACAACCCCTGATGAGAACACAAGAACGGCAGAAATGACAACAAGTCCTGCTGAAGCAATAACAACCACTGTCAACCAAGAACCATCAGCTAGCCCAGATACTTTGACAAGTTCAACTCCCACAATCACTTCTGGTCAAACAACAGTGCACCCTGAGGATACAAGTGAGTCTTTAACTAGCACTGCTGGCACCTCAACACCAAGTGAGGCATCAATAATGACTTCTGAAGCAAGCACATCTCCTGAAGAATCAACAGCTACCGCAGGTGGTTTAACAACGGCAATAGAGAAAGCTACGTTTTCAACATTGGGAGTGACTGTGACACCGGAAACAACCAATGACTCAGTGGAAACAACTACAGCTATGTCCTCAAGAACAACAGACACTGCAACCAGTGACTCACCGGAATCAAGTCCTTCACAACCTTCTACAGTTACCAGTGAGCCTGGCACAACAGGTGAACAATCTTCAGCAGTCACAGAGGGGCAAATATCGGGCACAACCGTTGGACTCTCATCTACCTGGGGAACTGATGGTACAACTACAGAGCCAACTGACACCACAACTGCAGCTGGAACTGGAACAACCCCTGATGAGCACACAAGAACGGCAGAAATGACAACAAGTCCCGCTGAAGCAATAACAACCACAGTCACACAAGAACAATCAGCTAGCCCAGAGACTTTGACAAGTTCAACTCCCACAATCACTTCTGGTCAAACAACAGTGCACCCTGAGGATACAAGTGAGTCTTTAACTAGCACTGCTGGCACCTCAACACCAAGTGAGGCATCAATAATGACTTCTGAAGCAAGCACATCTCCTGAAGAATCAACAGCTTCCGTAGGTGGTTTAACAACGGCAATAGAGGACACTACGTTTTCAACATTGGGAGTGACTATGACACCAGAAACAACCAAAGACTCATTGGAAACAACTACAGCTATGTCCTCAAAAACAACAGAAACTGCAACCAGTGACTCACCGGAATCAAGTCCTTCACAACCTTCTACAGTTACCAGTGAGCCTGGCACAACAGGTGAACAAACTTCAGCAGTCACAGAGGGGCAAATATCTGGCACTACTGTTGAACTCTCATCTACCCGGGGAACTGATGGTACAACTACAGAGCCAATTGACACCACAACTGCAGCTGGAACTGGAACAACCCCTGATGAGAACACAAGAACGGCAGAAATGACAACAAGTCCCACTCAAGCAATAACAACCACAGTCAACCAAGAACCATCAGCTAGCCCAGATCCTTTGACAATTTCAACTCCCACAATCACTTCTGGTCAAACAACAGTGCACCCTGAGGATACAAGTGAGTCTTTAACTAGCACTGCTGGCACCTCAACACCAAGTGAGGCATCAATAATGACTTCTGAAGCAAGCACATCTCCTGAAGAATCAACAGCTTCCGTAGGTGGTTTAACAACGGCATTAGAGGACGCTACGTTTTCAACATTGGGAATGACTATGACACCAGAAACAACCAAAGACTCATTGGAAACAACTACAGCTATGTCCTCAAAAACAACAGAAACTGCAACCAGTGACTCACCGGAAACAAGTCCTTCACAACCTTCTACAGTTACCAGTGAGCCTGCCACAACAGGTGAACAAACTTCAGCAGTCACAGAGGGGCAAATATCTGGCACAACCGTTGGACTCTCATCTACCTGGGGAACTGATGGTACAACTACAGAGCCAACTGACACCACAACTGCAGCTGGAACGGGAACAACCCCTGATGAGCACACAAGAACGGCAGAAATGACAACAAGTCCTGCTGAAGCAATAACAACCACTGTCAACCAAGAACCATCAGCTAGCCCAGATACTTTGACAAGTTCAACTCCCACAATCACTTCTGGTCAAACAACAGTGCACCCTGAGGATACAAGTGAGTCTTTAACTAGCACTGCTGGCACCTCAACACCAAGTGAGGCATCAATAATGACTTCTGAAGCAAGCACATCTCCTGAAGAATCAACAGCTACTGCAAGTGGTTTAACAACGGCAATAGAGGAAGCTACGTTTTCAACATTGGGAGTGACTATGACACCAGAAACAACCAAAGACTCAGTGGAAACAACTACAGCTATGTCCTCAAGAACAACAGACACTGCAACCAGTGACTCACCGGAAACAAGTCCTTCACAACCTTCTACAGTTACCAGTGAGCCTGCCACAACAGGTGAACAAACTTCAGCAGTCACAGAGGGGCAAATATCGGGCACAACCGTTGGACTCTCATCTACCTGGGGAACTGATGGTACAACTACAGAGCCAACTGACACCACAACTGCAGCTGGAACGGGAACAACCCCTGATGAGCACACAAGAACGGCAGAAATGACAACAAGTCCTGCTGAAGCAATAACAACCACTGTCAACCAAGAACCATCAGCTAGCCCAGATACTTTGACAAGTTCAACTCCCACAATCACTTCTGGTCAAACAACAGTGCACCCTGAGGATACAAGTGAGTCTTTAACTAGCACTGCTGGCACCTCAACACCAAGTGAGGCATCGATAATGACTTCTGAAGCAAGCACATCTCCTGAAGAATCAACAGCTACCGCAGGTGGTTTAACAACGGCAATAGAGGAAGCTACTTTTTCAACATTGGGAGTGACTATGACACCGGAAACAACCAATGACTCAGTGGAAACAACTACAGCTATGTCCTCAAGAACAACAGACACTGCAACCAGTGACTCACCGGAATCAAGTCCTTCACAACCTTCTACAGTTACCAGTGAGCCTGGCACAACAGGTGAACAAACTTCAGCAGTCACAGAGGGGCAAATATCTGGCACTACTGTTGAACTCTCATCTACCCGGGGAACTGATGGTACAACTACAGAGCCAATTGACACCACAACTGCAGCTGGAACTGGAACAACCCTTGATGAGAAAACAAGAACGGCAGAAATGACAACAAGTCCCGCTCAAGCAATAACAACCACAGTTACACAAGAACAATCAGCTAGCCCAGAGACTTTGACAAGTTCAACTCCCACAATCACTTCTGGTCAAACAACAGTGCACCCTGAGGATACAAGTGAGTCTTTAACTAGCACTGCTGGCACCTCAACACCAAGTGAGGCATCAATAATGACTTCTGAAGCAAGCACATCTCCTGAAGAATCAACAGCTTCCGTAGGAGGTTTAACAACGGCAATAGAGGACGCTACGTTTTCAACATTGGGAGTGACTATGACACCAGAAACAACCAAAGACTCATTGGAAACAACTACAGCTATGTCCTCAAAAACAACAGAAACTGCAACCAGTGACTCACCGGAAACAAGTCCTTCACAACCTTCTACAGTTACCAGTGAGCCTGCCACAACAGGTGAACAAACTTCAGCAGTCACAGAGGGGCAAATATCTGGCACAACCGTTGGACTCTCATCTACCTGGGGAACTGATGGTACAACTACAGAGCCAACTGACACCACAACTGCAGCTGGAACGGGAACAACCCCTGATGAGCACACAAGAACGGCAGAAATGACAACAAGTCCTGCTGAAGCAATAACAACCACTGTCAACCAAGAACCATCAGCTAGCCCAGATACTTTGACAAGTTCAACTCCCACAATCACTTCTGGTCAAACAACAGTGCACCCTGAGGATACAAGTGAGTCTTTAACTAGCACTGCTGGCACCTCAACACCAAGTGAGGCATCAATAATGACTTCTGAAGCAAGCACATCTCCTGAAGAATCAACAGCTACTGCAAGTGGTTTAACAACGGCAATAGAGGAAGCTACGTTTTCAACATTGGGAGTGACTATGACACCAGAAACAACCAAAGACTCAGTGGAAACAACTACAGCTATGTCCTCAAGAACAACAGACACTGCAACCAGTGACTCACCGGAAACAAGTCCTTCACAACCTTCTACAGTTACCAGTGAGCCTGCCACAACAGGTGAACAAACTTCAGCAGTCACAGAGGGGCAAATATCGGGCACAACCGTTGGACTCTCATCTACCTGGGGAACTGATGGTACAACTACAGAGCCAACTGACACCACAACTGCAGCTGGAACGGGAACAACCCCTGATGAGCACACAAGAACGGCAGAAATGACAACAAGTCCTGCTGAAGCAATAACAACCACTGTCAACCAAGAACCATCAGCTAGCCCAGATACTTTGACAAGTTCAACTCCCACAATCACTTCTGGTCAAACAACAGTGCACCCTGAGGATACAAGTGAGTCTTTAACTAGCACTGCTGGCACCTCAACACCAAGTGAGGCATCAATAATGACTTCTGAAGCAAGCACATCTCCTGAAGAATCAACAGCTACCGCAGGTGGTTTAACAACGGCAATAGAGGAAGCTACTTTTTCAACATTGGGAGTGACTATGACACCGGAAACAACCAATGACTCAGTGGAAACAACTACAGCTATGTCCTCAAGAACAACAGACACTGCAACCAGTGACTCACCGGAATCAAGTCCTTCACAACCTTCTACAGTTACCAGTGAGCCTGGCACAACAGGTGAACAAACTTCAGCAGTCACAGAGGGGCAAATATCTGGCACTACTGTTGAACTCTCATCTACCCGGGGAACTGATGGTACAACTACAGAGCCAATTGACACCACAACTGCAGCTGGAACTGGAACAACCCTTGATGAGAAAACAAGAACGGCAGAAATGACAACAAGTCCCGCTCAAGCAATAACAACCACAGTCACACAAGAACAATCAGCTAGCCCAGAGACTTTGACAAGTTCAACTCCCACAATCACTTCTGGTCAAACAACAGTGCACCCTGAGGATACAAGTGAGTCTTTAACTAGCACTGCTGGCACCTCAACACCAAGTGAGGCATCAATAATGACTTCTGAAGCAAGCACATCTCCTGAAGAATCAACAGCTTCCGTAGGAGGTTTAACAACGGCAATAGAGGACGCTACGTTTTCAACATTGGGAGTGACTATGACACCAGAAACAACCAAAGACTCATTGGAAACAACTACAGCTATGTCCTCAAAAACAACAGAAACTGCAACCAGTGACTCACCGGAAACAAGTCCTTCACAACCTTCTACAGTTACCAGTGAGCCTGCCACAACAGGTGAACAAACTTCAGCAGTCACAGAGGGGCAAATATCGGGCACAACCGTTGGACTCTCATCTACCTGGGGAACTGATGGTACAACTACAGAGCCAACTGACACCACAACTGCAGCTGGAACGGGAACAACCCCTGATGAGCACACAAGAACGGCAGAAATGACAACAAGTCCTGCTGAAGCAATAACAACCACTGTCAACCAAGAACCATCAGCTAGCCCAGATACTTTGACAAGTTCAACTCCCACAATCACTTCTGGTCAAACAACAGTGCACCCTGAGGATACAAGTGAGTCTTTAACTAGCACTGCTGGCACCTCAACACCAAGTGAGGCATCAATAATGACTTCTGAAGCAAGCACATCTCCTGAAGAATCAACAGCTAACGCAGGTGGTTTAACAACGGCAATAGAGGAAGCTACGTTTTCAACATTGGGAGTGACTATGACACCAGAAACAACCAATGACTCAGTGGAAACAACTACAGCTATGTCCTCAAGAACAACAGACACTGCAACCAGTGACTCACCGGAAACAAGTCCTTCACAACCTTCTACAGTTACCAGTGAGCCTGGCACAACAGGTGAACAAACTTCAACAGTCACAGAGGGGCAAATTTCGGGCACAACCGGTGGACTCTCATCTACCCGGGGAACTGATGGTACAACTAGAGAGCCAATTGACACCACAACTAGAGCTGGAACTGGAACAACCCCTGATGAGAACACAAGAACGGCAGAAATGACAACAAGTCCCGCTGAAGCAATAACAACCACAGTCACACAAGAACAATCAGCTAGCCCAGAGACTTTGACAAGTTCAACTCCCACAATCACTTCTGGTCAAACAACAGTGCACCCTGAGGATACAAGTGAGTCTTTAACTAGCACTGCTGGCACCTCAACACCAAGTGAGGCATCAATAATGACTTCTGAAGCAAGCACATCTCCTGAAGAATCAACAGCTACCGCAGGTGGTTTAACAACGGCAATAGAGGAAGCTACTTTTTCAACATTGGGAGTGACTATGACACCGGAAACAACCAATGACTCAGTGGAAACAACTACAGCTATGTCCTCAAGAACAACAGACACTGCAACCAGTGACTCACCGGAATCAAGTCCTTCACAACCTTCTACAGTTACCAGTGAGCCTGGCACAACAGGTGAACAAACTTCAGCAGTCACAGAGGGGCAAATATCTGGCACTACTGTTGAACTCTCATCTACCCGGGGAACTGATGGTACAACTACAGAGCCAATTGACACCACAACTGCAGCTGGAACTGGAACAACCCCTGATGAGAACACAAGAACGGCAGAAATGACAACAAGTCCCGCTCAAGCAATAACAACCACAGTCAACCAAGAACCATCAGCTAGCCCAGATCCTTTGACAATTTCAACTCCCACAATCACTTCTGGTCAAACAACAGTGCACCCTGAGGATACAAGTGAGTCTTTAACTAGCACTGCTGGCACCTCAACACCAAGTGAGGCATCAATAATGACTTCTGAAGCAAGCACATCTCCTGAAGAATCAACAGCTTCCGTAGGTGGTTTAACAACGGCAATAGAGGAAGCTACGTTTTCAACATTGGGAGTGACTATGACACCAGAAACAACCAAAGACTCATTGGAAACAACTACATTTATGTCCTCAAAAACAACAGAAACTGCAACCAGTGACTCACCGGAAACAAGTCCTTCACAACCTTCTACAGTTACCAGTGAGCCTGCCACAACAGGTGAACAAACTTCAGCAGTCACAGAGGGGCAAATATCTGGCACAACCGTTGGACTCTCATCTACCTGGGGAACTGATGGTACAACTAGAGAGCCAACTGACACCACAACTGCAGCTGGAACGGGAACAACCCCTGATGAGCACACAAGAACGGCAGAAATGACAACAAGTCCTGCTGAAGCAATAACAACCACAGTCACACAAGAACAATCAGCTAGCCCAGAGACTTTGACAAGTTCAACTCCCAAAATCACTTCTGGTCAAACAACAGTGCACCCTGAGGATACAAGTGAGTCTTTAACTAGCACTGCTGGCACCTCAACACCAAGTGAGGCATCAATAATGACTTCTGAAGCAAGCACATCTCCTGAAGAATCAACAGCTACCGCAAGTGGTTTAACAACGGCAATAGAGGAAGCTACGTTTTCAACATTGGGAGTGACTATGACACCAGAAACAACCAAAGACTCAGTGGAAACAACTACAGCTATGTCCTCAAGAACAACAGACACTGCAACCAGTGACTCACCGGAAACAAGTCCTTCACAACCTTCTACAGTTACCAGTGAGCCTGCCACAACAGGTGAACAAACTTCAGCAGTCACAGAGGGGCAAATATCTGGCACTACTGTTGAACTCTCATCTACCCGGGGAACTGATGGTACAACTACAGAGCCAATTGACACCACAACTGCAGCTGGAACTGGAACAACCCCTGATGAGAACACAAGAACGGCAGAAATGACAACAAGTCCCGCTCAAGCAATAACAACCACAGTCAACCAAGAACCATCAGCTAGCCCAGAGACTTTGACAATTTCAACTCCCACAATCACTTCTGGTCAAACAACAGTGCACCCTGAGGATACAAGTGAGTCTTTAACTAGCACTGCTGGCACCTCAACACCAAGTGAGGCATCAATAATGACTTCTGAAGCAAGCACATCTCCTGAAGAATCAACAGCTTCCGTAGGTGGTTTAACAACGGCATTAGAGGACGCTACGTTTTCAACATTGGGAGTGACTATGACACCAGAAACAACCAAAGACTCATTGGAAACAACTACATTTATGTCCTCAAAAACAACAGAAACTGCAACCAGTGACTCACCGGAAACAAGTCCTTCACAACCTTCTACAGTTACCAGTGAGCCTGCCACAACAGGTGAACAAACTTCAGCAGTCACAGAGGGGCAAATATCTGGCACAACCGTTGGACTCTCATCTACCTGGGGAACTGATGGTACAACTAGAGAGCCAACTGACACCACAACTGCAGCTGGAACGGGAACAACCCCTGATGAGCACACAAGAACGGCAGAAATGACAACAAGTCCTGCTGAAGCAATAACAACCACAGTCACACAAGAACAATCAGCTAGCCCAGAGACTTTGACAAGTTCAACTCCCAAAATCACTTCTGGTCAAACAACAGTGCACCCTGAGGATACAAGTGAGTCTTTAACTAGCACTGCTGGCACCTCAACACCAAGTGAGGCATCAATAATGACTTCTGAAGCAAGCACATCTCCTGAAGAATCAACAGCTACCGCAGGTGGTTTAACAACGGCAATAGAGGAAGCTACGTTTTCAACATTGGGAGTGACTATGACACCAGAAACAACCAAAGACTCAGTGGAAACAACTACAGCTATGTCCTCAAGAACAACAGACACTGCAACCAGTGACTCACCGGAAACAAGTCCTTCACAACCTTCTACAGTTACCAGTGAGCCTGGCACAACAGGTGAACAAACTTCAACAGTCACAGAGGGGCAAATTTCGGGCACAACCGGTGGACTCTCATCTACCCGGGGAACTGATGGTACAACTAGAGAGCCAATTGACACCACAACTGCAGCTGGAACTGGAACAACCCCTGATGAGAACACAAGAACGGCAGAAATGACAACAAGTCCCGCTGAAGCAATAACAACCACAGTCACACAAGAACAATCAGCTAGCCCAGAGACTTTGACAAGTTCAACTCCCACAATCACTTCTGGTCAAACAACAGTGCACCCTGAGGATACAAGTGAGTCTTTAACTAGCACTGCTGGCACCTCAACACTAAGTGAGGCATCAATAATGACTTCTGAAGCAAGCACATCTCCTGAAGAATCAACAGCTACCGCAGGTGGTTTAACAACGGCAATAGAGGAAGCTACTTTTTCAACATTGGGAGTGACTATGACACCGGAAACAACCAATGACTCAGTGGAAACAACTACAGCTATGTCCTCAAGAACAACAGACACTGCAACCAGTGACTCACCGGAATCAAGTCCTTCACAACCTTCTACAGTTACCAGTGAGCCTGGCACAACAGGTGAACAAACTTCAGCAGTCACAGAGGGGCAAATATCTGGCACTACTGTTGAACTCTCATCTACCCGGGGAACTGATGGTACAACTACAGAGCCAATTGACACCACAACTGCAGCTGGAACTGGAACAACCCCTGATGAGAACACAAGAACGGCAGAAATGACAACAAGTCCCGCTCAAGCAATAACAACCACAGTCAACCAAGAACCATCAGCTAGGCCAGATCCTTTGACAATTTCAACTCCCACAATCACTTCTGGTCAAACAACAGTGCACCCTGAGGATACAAGTGAGTCTTTAACTAGCACTGCTGGCACCTCAACACCAAGTGAGGCATCAATAATGACTTCTGAAGCAAGCACATCTCCTGAAGAATCAACAGCTACCGCAAGTGGTTTAACAACGGCAATAGAGGAAGCTACGTTTTCAACATTGGGAGTGACTATGACACCAGAAACAACCAAAGACTCAGTGGAAACAACTACAGCTATGTCCTCAAGAACAACAGACACTGCAACCAGTGACTCACCGGAAACAAGTCCTTCACAACCTTCTACAGTTACCAGTGAGCCTGCCACAACAGGTGAACAAACTTCAGCAGTCACAGAGGGGCAAATATCTGGCACTACTGTTGAACTCTCATCTACCCGGGGAACTGATGGTACAACTACAGAGCCAATTGACACCACAACTGCAGCTGGAACTGGAACAACCCCTGATGAGAACACAAGAACGGCAGAAATGACAACAAGTCCCGCTCAAGCAATAACAACCACAGTCACACAAGAACAATCAGCTAGCCCAGAGACTTTGACAAGTTCAACTCCCACAATCACTTCTAGTCAAACAACAGTGCACCCTGAGGATACAAGTGAGTCTTTAACTAGCACTGCTGGCACCTCAACACCAAGTGAGGCATCAATAATGACTTCTGAAGCAAGCACATCTCCTGAAGAATCAACAGCTACCGCAGGTGGTTTAACAACGGCAATAGAGGAAGCTACGTTTTCAACATTGGGAGTGACTATGACACCAGAAACAACCAATGACTCAGTGGAAACAACTACAGCTATGTCCTCAAGAACAACAGACACTGCAACCAGTGACTCACCGGAAACAAGTCCTTCACAACCTTCTACAGTTACCAGTGAGCCTGGCACAACAGGTGAACAAACTTCAACAGTCACAGAGGGGCAAATTTCGGGCACAACCGGTGGACTCTCATCTACCCGGGGAACTGATGGTACAACTAGAGAGCCAATTGACACCACAACTGCAGCTGGAACTGGAACAACCCCTGATGAGAACACAAGAACGGCAGAAATGACAACAAGTCCCGCTGAAGCAATAACAACCACAGTCACACAAGAACAATCAGCTAGCCCAGAGACTTTGACAAGTTCAACTCCCACAATCACTTCTGGTCAAACAACAGTGCACCCTGAGGATACAAGTGAGTCTTTAACTAGCACTGCTGGCACCTCAACACCAAGTGAGGCATCAATAATGACTTCTGAAGCAAGCACATCTCCTGAAGAATCAACAGCTACCGCAGGTGGTTTAACAACGGCAATAGAGGAAGCTACTTTTTCAACATTGGGAGTGACTATGACACCGGAAACAACCAATGACTCAGTGGAAACAACTACAGCTATGTCCTCAAGAACAACAGACACTGCAACCAGTGACTCACCGGAATCAAGTCCTTCACAACCTTCTACAGTTACCAGTGAGCCTGGCACAACAGGTGAACAAACTTCAGCAGTCACAGAGGGGCAAATATCTGGCACTACTGTTGAACTCTCATCTACCCGGGGAACTGATGGTACAACTACAGAGCCAATTGACACCACAACTGCAGCTGGAACTGGAACAACCCCTGATGAGAACACAAGAACGGCAGAAATGACAACAAGTCCCACTCAAGCAATAACAACCACAGTCAACCAAGAACCATCAGCTAGCCCAGATCCTTTGACAATTTCAACTCCCACAATCACTTCTGGTCAAACAACAGTGCACCCTGAGGATACAAGTGAGTCTTTAACTAGCACTGCTGGCACCTCAACACCAAGTGAGGCATCAATAATGACTTCTGAAGCAAGCACATCTCCTGAAGAATCAACAGCTACCGCAAGTGGTTTAACAACGGCAATAGAGGAAGCTACGTTTTCAACATTGGGAGTGACTATGACACCAGAAACAACCAAAGACTCAGTGGAAACAACTACAGCTATGTCCTCAAGAACAACAGACACTGCAACCAGTGACTCACCGGAAACAAGTCCTTCACAACCTTCTACAGTTACCAGTGAGCCTGCCACAACAGGTGAACAAACTTCAGCAGTCACAGAGGGGCAAATATCTGGCACTACTGTTGAACTCTCATCTACCCGGGGAACTGATGGTACAACTACAGAGCCAATTGACACCACAACTGCAGCTGGAACTGGAACAACCCCTGATGAGAACACAAGAACGGCAGAAATGACAACAAGTCCCGCTCAAGCAATAACAACCACAGTCACACAAGAACAATCAGCTAGCCCAGAGACTTTGACAAGTTCAACTCCCACAATCACTTCTAGTCAAACAACAGTGCACCCTGAGGATACAAGTGAGTCTTTAACTAGCACTGCTGGCACCTCAACACCAAGTGAGGCATCAATAATGACTTCTGAAGCAAGCACATCTCCTGAAGAATCAACAGCTACCGCAGGTGGTTTAACAACGGCAATAGAGGAAGCTACGTTTTCAACATTGGGAGTGACTATGACACCAGAAACAACCAATGACTCAGTGGAAACAAGTACAGCTATGTCCTCAAGAACAACAGACACTGCAACCAGTGACTCACCGGAAACAAGTCCTTCACAACCTTCTACAGTTACCAGTGAGCCTGGCACAACAGGTGAACAAACTTCAACAGTCACAGAGGGGCAAATTTCGGGCACAACCGGTGGACTCTCATCTACCCGGGGAACTGATGGTACAACTAGAGAGCCAATTGACACCACAACTGCAGCTGGAACTGGAACAACCCCTGATGAGAACACAAGAACGGCAGAAATGACAACAAGTCCCGCTGAAGCAATAACATCCACAGTCACACAAGAACAATCAGCTAGCCCAGAGACTTTGACAAGTTCAACTCCCACAATCACTTCTGGTCAAACAACAGTGCACCCTGAGGATACAAGTGAGTCTTTAACTAGCACTGCTGGCACCTCAACACCAAGTGAGGCATCAATAATGACTTCTGAAGCAAGCACATCTCCTGAAGAATCAACAGCTACCGCAGGTGGTTTAACAACGGCAATAGAGGAAGCTACTTTTTCAACATTGGGAGTGACTATGACACCGGAAACAACCAATGACTCAGTGGAAACAACTACAGCTATGTCCTCAAGAACAACAGACACTGCAACCAGTGACTCACCGGAATCAAGTCCTTCACAACCTTCTACAGTTACCAGTGAGCCTGGCACAACAGGTGAACAAACTTCAGCAGTCACAGAGGGGCAAATATCTGGCACTACTGTTGAACTCTCATCTACCCGGGGAACTGATGGTACAACTACAGAGCCAATTGACACCACAACTGCAGCTGGAACTGGAACAACCCCTGATGAGAACACAAGAACGGCAGAAATGACAACAAGTCCCACTCAAGCAATAACAACCACAGTCAACCAAGAACCATCAGCTAGCCCAGATCCTTTGACAATTTCAACTCCCACAATCACTTCTGGTCAAACAACAGTGCACCCTGAGGATACAAGTGAGTCTTTAACTAGCACTGCTGGCACCTCAACACCAAGTGAGGCATCAATAATGACTTCTGAAGCAAGCACATCTCCTGAAGAATCAACAGCTACCGCAAGTGGTTTAACAACGGCAATAGAGGAAGCTACGTTTTCAACATTGGGAGTGACTATGACACCAGAAACAACCAAAGACTCAGTGGAAACAACTACAGCTATGTCCTCAAGAACAACAGACACTGCAACCAGTGACTCACCGGAAACAAGTCCTTCACAACCTTCTACAGTTACCAGTGAGCCTGCCACAACAGGTGAACAAACTTCAGCAGTCACAGAGGGGCAAATATCTGGCACTACTGTTGAACTCTCATCTACCCGGGGAACTGATGGTACAACTACAGAGCCAATTGACACCACAACTGCAGCTGGAACTGGAACAACCCCTGATGAGAACACAAGAACGGCAGAAATGACAACATGTCCCGCTCAAGCAATAACAACCACAGTCACACAAGAACAATCAGCTAGCCCAGAGACTTTGACAAGTTCAACTCCCACAATCACTTCTAGTCAAACAACAGTGCACCCTGAGGATACAAGTGAGTCTTTAACTAGCACTGCTGGCACCTCAACACCAAGTGAGGCATCAATAAAGACTTCTGAAGCAAGCACATCTCCTGAAGAATCAACAGCTTCCGTAGGTGGTTTAACAACGGCAATAGAGGAAGCTACGTTTTCAACATTGGGAGTGACTATGACACCAGAAACAACCAAAGACTCATTGGAAACAACTACAGCTATGTCCTCAAAAACAACAGAAACTGCAACCAGTGACTCACCGGAAACAAGTCCTTCACAACCTTCTACAGTTTCCAGTGAGCCTGCCACAACAGGTGAACAAACTTCAGCAGTCACAGAGGGGCAAATATCTGGCACAACCGTTGGACTCTCATCTACCTGGGGAACTGATGGTACAACTACAGAGCCAACTGACACCACAACTGCAGCTGGAACGGGAACAACCCCTGATGAGCACACAAGAACGGCAGAAATGACAACAAGTCCTGCTGAAGCAATAAAAACCACTGTCAACCAAGAACCATCAGCTAGCCCAGAGACTTTGACAAGTTCAACTCCCACAATCACTTCTGGTCAAACAACAGTGCACCCTGAGGATACAAGTGAGTCTTTAACTAGCACTGCTGGCACCTCAACACCAAGTGAGGCATCAATAATGACTTCTGAAGCAAGCACATCTCCTGAAGAATCAACAGCTACCGCAGGTGGTTTAACAACGGCAATAGAGGAAGCTACGTTTTCAACATTGGGAGTGACTATGACACCAGAAACAACCAATGACTCAGTGGAAACAACTACAGCTATGTCCTCAAGAACAACAGACACTGCAACCAGTGACTCACCGGAAACAAGTCCTTCACAACCTTCTACAGTTACCAGTGAGCCTGGCACAACAGGTGAACAAACTTCAACAGTCACAGAGGGGCAAATTTCGGGCACAACCGGTGGACTCTCATCTACCCGGGGAACTGATGGTACAACTAGAGAGCCAATTGACACCACAACTGCAGCTGGAACTGGAACAACCCCTGATGAGAACACAAGAACGGCAGAAATGACAACAAGTCCCGCTCAAGCAATAACAACCACAGTCACACAAGAACAATCAGCTAGCCCAGAGACTTTGACAAGTTCAACTCCCACAATCACTTCTAGTCAAACAACAGTGCACCCTGAGGATACAAGTGAGTCTTTAACTAGCACTGCTGGCACCTCAACACCAAGTGAGGCATCAATAATGACTTCTGAAGCAAGCACATCTCCTGAAGAATCAACAGCTTCCGTAGGTGGTTTAACAACGGCAATAGAGGAAGCTACGTTTTCAACATTGGGAGTGACTATGACACCAGAAACAACCAAAGACTCATTGGAAACAACTACAGCTATGTCCTCAAAAACAACAGAAACTGCAACCAGTGACTCACCGGAAACAAGTCCTTCACAACCTTCTACAGTTACCAGTGAGCCTGCCACAACAGGTGAACAAACTTCAGCAGTCACAGAGGGGCAAATATCTGGCACAACCGTTGGACTCTCATCTACCTGGGGAACTGATGGTACAACTAGAGAGCCAACTGACACCACAACTGCAGCTGGAACGGGAACAACCCCTGATGAGCACACAAGAACGGCAGAAATGACAACAAGTCCTGCTGAAGCAATAACAACCACTGTCAACCAAGAACCATCAGCTAGCCCAGAGACTTTGACAAGTTCAACTCCCACAATCACTTCTGGTCAAACAACAGTGCACCCTGAGGATACAAGTGAGTCTTTAACTAGCACTGCTGGCACCTCAACACCAAGTGAGGCATCAATAATGACTTCTGAAGCAAGCACATCTCCTGAAGAATCAACAGCTACCGCAAGTGGTTTAACAACGGCAATAGAGGAAGCTACGTTTTCAACATTGGGAGTGACTATGACACCAGAAACAACCAAAGACTCAGTGGAAACAACTACAGCTATGTCCTCAAGAACAACAGACACTGCAACCAGTGACTCACCGGAAACAAGTCCTTCACAACCTTCTACAGTTACCAGTGAGCCTGCCACAACAGGTGAACAAACTTCAGCAGTCACAGAGGGGCAAATATCGGGCACAACCGTTGGACTCTCATCTACCTGGGGAACTGATGGTACAACTAGAGAGCCAACTGACACCACAACTGCAGCTGGAACGGGAACAACCCCTGATGAGCACACAAGAACGGCAGAAATGACAAGTCCTGCTGAAGCAATAATAACCACTGTCAACCAAGAACCATCAGCTAGCCCAGAGACTTTGACAAGTTCAACTCCCACAATCACATCTGGTCAAACAACAGTGCACCCTGAGGATACAAGTGAGTCTTTAACTAGCACTGCTGGCACCTCTACACCAAGTGAGGCATCAATAATGACTTCTGAAGCAAGCACATCTCCTGAAGAATCAACAGCTACCGCAGGTGGTTTAACAACGGCAATAGAGGAAGCTACGTTTTCAACATTGGGAGTGACTATGACACCAGAAACAACCAATGACTCAGTGGAAACAACTACAGCTATGTCCTCAAGAACAACAGACACTGCAACCAGTGACTCACCGGAAACAAGTCCTTCACAACCTTCTACAGTTACCAGTGAGCCTGGCACAACAGCTGAACAAACTTCAGCAGTCACAGAGGGGCAAATTTTGGGCACAACCGTTGGACTCTCATCTACCTGGGGAACTGATGGTACAACTAGAAAGCCAACTGACACCACAACTGCAGCTGGAACAGGAACAACCCCTGATGAGCACACAAGAACGGCAGAAATGACAACAAGTCCTGCTGAAGCAATAACAACCACTGTCAACCAAGAACCATCAGCTAGCCCAGAGACTTTGACAAGTTCAACTCCCACAATCACTTCTGGTCAAACAACAGTGCATCCTGAGGATACAAGTGAGTCTTTAACTAGCACTGCTGGCACCTCAACACCAAGTGAGGCATCAATAATGACTTCTGAAGCAAGCACATCTCCTGAAGAATCAACAGCTACCGCAGGTGGTTTAACAACGGCAATAGAGGACGCTACGTTTTCAACATTGGGAGTGACTATGACACCAGAAACAACCAAAGACTCATTGGAAACAACTACAGCTATGTCCTCAAAAACAACAGAAACTGCAACCAGTGACTCACCGGAAACAAGTCCTTCACAACCTTCTACAGTTACCAGTGAGCCTGCCACAACAGGTGAACAAACTTCAGCAGTCACAGAGGGGCAAATATCTGGCACAACCGTTGGACTCTCATCTACCTGGGGAACTGATGGTACAACTAGAGAGCCAACTGACACCACAACTGCAGCTGGAACGGGAACAACCCCTGATGAGCACACAAGAACGGCAGAAATGACAACAAGTCCTGCTGAAGCAATAACAACCACTGTCAACCAAGAACCATCAGCTAGCCCAGAGACTTTGACAAGTTCAACTCCCACAATCACTTCTGGTCAAACAACAGTGCACCCTGAGGATACAAGTGAGTCTTTAACTAGCACTGCTGGCACCTCAACACCAAGTGAGGCATCAATAATGACTTCTGAAGCAAGCACATCTCCTGAAGAATCAACAGCTACCGCAAGTGGTTTAACAACGGCAATAGAGGAAGCTACGTTTTCAACATTGGGAGTGACTATGACACCAGAAACAACCAAAGACTCAGTGGAAACAACTACAGCTATGTCCTCAAGAACAACAGACACTGCAACCAGTGACTCACCGGAAACAAGTCCTTCACAACCTTCTACAGTTACCAGTGAGCCTGCCACAACAGGTGAACAAACTTCAGCAGTCACAGAGGGGCAAATATCGGGCACAACCGTTGGACTCTCATCTACCTGGGGAACTGATGGTACAACTAGAGAGCCAACTGACACCACAACTGCAGCTGGAACGGGAACAACCCCTGATGAGCACACAAGAACGGCAGAAATGACAAGTCCTGCTGAAGCAATAATAACCACTGTCAACCAAGAACCATCAGCTAGCCCAGAGACTTTGACAAGTTCAACTCCCACAATCACATCTGGTCAAACAACAGTGCACCCTGAGGATACAAGTGAGTCTTTAACTAGCACTGCTGGCACCTCTACACCAAGTGAGGCATCAATAATGACTTCTGAAGCAAGCACATCTCCTGAAGAATCAACAGCTACCGCAGGTGGTTTAACAACGGCAATAGAGGAAGCTACGTTTTCAACATTGGGAGTGACTATGACACCAGAAACAACCAATGACTCAGTGGAAACAACTACAGCTATGTCCTCAAGAACAACAGACACTGCAACCAGTGACTCACCGGAAACAAGTCCTTCACAACCTTCTACAGTTACCAGTGAGCCTGGCACAACAGCTGAACAAACTTCAGCAGTCACAGAGGGGCAAATTTTGGGCACAACCGTTGGACTCTCATCTACCTGGGGAACTGATGGTACAACTAGAAAGCCAACTGACACCACAACTGCAGCTGGAACAGGAACAACCCCTGATGAGCACACAAGAACGGCAGAAATGACAACAAGTCCTGCTGAAGCAATAACAACCACTGTCAACCAAGAACCATCAGCTAGCCCAGAGACTTTGACAAGTTCAACTCCCACAATCACTTCTGGTCAAACAACAGTGCATCCTGAGGATACAAGTGAGTCTTTAACTAGCACTGCTGGCACCTCAACACCAAGTGAGGCATCAATAATGACTTCTGAAGCAAGCACATCTCCTGAAGAATCAACAGCTACCGCAGGTGGTTTAACAACGGCAATAGAGGACGCTACGTTTTCAACATTGGGAGTGACTATGACACCAGAAACAACCAAAGACTCATTGGAAACAACTACAGCTATGTCCTCAAAAACAACAGAAACTGCAACCAGTGACTCACCGGAAACAAGTCCTTCACAACCTTCTACAGTTACCAGTGAGCCTGCCACAACAGGTGAACAAACTTCAGCAGTCACAGAGGGGCAAATATCTGGCACAACCGTTGGACTCTCATCTACCTGGGGAACTGATGGTACAACTAGAGAGCCAACTGACACCACAACTGCAGCTGGAACGGGAACAACCCCTGATGAGCACACAAGAACGGCAGAAATGACAACAAGTCCTGCTGAAGCAATAACAACCACTGTCAACCAAGAACCATCAGCTAGCCCAGAGACTTTGACAAGTTCAACTCCCACAATCACTTCTGGTCAAACAACAGTGCACCCTGAGGATACAAGTGAGTCTTTAACTAGCACTGCTGGCACCTCAACACCAAGTGAGGCATCAATAATGACTTCTGAAGCAAGCACATCTCCTGAAGAATCAACAGCTTCCGTAGGTGGTTTAACAACGGCAATAGAGGACGCTATGTTTTCAACATTGGGAGTGACTATGACACCAGAAACAACCAAAGATTCATTGGAAACAACTACAGCTATGTCCTCAAAAACAACAGAAACTGCAACCAGTGACTCACCGGAAACAAGTCCTTCACAACCTTCTACAGTTACCAGTGAGCCTGCCACAACAGGTGAACAAACTTCAGCAGTCACAGAGGGGCAAATATCTGGCACTACTGTTGAACTCTCATCTACCCGGGGAACTGATGGTACAACTACAGAGCCAACTGACACCACAACTGCAGCTGGAACGGGAACAACCCCTGATGAGCACACAAGAACGGCAGAAATGACAACAAGTCCCGCTGAAGCAATAACAACCACTGTCAACCAAGAACCATCAGCTAGCCCAGAGACTTTGACAAGTTCAACTCCCACAATCACTTCTGGTCAAACAACAGTGCACCCTGAGGATACAAGTGAGTCTTTAACTAGCACTGCTGGCACCTCAACACCAAGTGAGGCATCAACAATGACTTCTGAAGCAAGTACATCTCCTGAAGTTTCAACAGCTACCGCAGGTGGTTTAACAACGGCAATAGAGGACGCTACGTTTTCAACATTGGGAGTGACTATGACACCAGAAACAACCAAATACTCAGTGGAAACAACTACAGCTATGTCCTCAAGAACAACAGAAACTGCAACCAGTGACTCACCGGAAACAAGTCCCTCACAACCTTCTACAGTTACCAGTGAGCCTGGCACAACAGGTGAACAAACTTCAATAGTCACAGAGGGGCAAATTTCGGGCACAACCGGTGGACTCTCATCTACCCGGGGAACTGATGGTACAACTAGAGAGCCAATTGACACCACAACTGCAGCTGGAACTGGAACAACCCCTGATGAGAACACAAGAACGGCAGAAATGACAACAAGTCCCGCTCAAGCAATAACAACCACAGTCACACAAGAACAATCAGCTAGCCCAGAGACTTTGACAAGTTCAACTCCCACAATCACTTCTAGTCAAACAACAGTGCACCCTGAGGATACAAGTGAGTCTTTAACTAGCACTGCTGGCACCTCAACACCAAGTGAGGCATCAATAATGACTTCTGAAGCAAGCACATCTCCTGAAGAATCAACAGCTTCCGTAGGTGGTTTAACAACGGCAATAGAGGAAGCTACGTTTTCAACATTGGGAGTGACTATGACACCAGAAACAACCAAAGACTCATTGGAAACAACTACAGCTATGTCCTCAAAAACAACAGAAACTGCAACCAGTGACTCACCGGAAACAAGTCCTTCACAACCTTCTACAGTTACCAGTGAGCCTGCCACAACAGGTGAACAAACTTCAGCAGTCACAGAGGGGCAAATATCGGGCACAACCGTTGGACTCTCATCTACCTGGGGAACTGATGGTACAACTAGAGAGCCAACTGACACCACAACTGCAGCTGGAACGGGAACAACCCCTGATGAGCACACAAGAACGGCAGAAATGACAAGTCCTGCTGAAGCAATAATAACCACTGTCAACCAAGAACCATCAGCTAGCCCAGAGACTTTGACAAGTTCAACTCCCACAATCACATCTGGTCAAACAACAGTGCACCCTGAGGATACAAGTGAGTCTTTAACTAGCACTGCTGGCACCTCTACACCAAGTGAGGCATCAATAATGACTTCTGAAGCAAGCACATCTCCTGAAGAATCAACAGCTACCGCAGGTGGTTTAACAACGGCAATAGAGGAAGCTACGTTTTCAACATTGGGAGTGACTATGACACCAGAAACAACCAATGACTCAGTGGAAACAACTACAGCTATGTCCTCAAGAACAACAGACACTGCAACCAGTGACTCACCGGAAACAAGTCCTTCACAACCTTCTACAGTTACCAGTGAGCCTGGCACAACAGCTGAACAAACTTCAGCAGTCACAGAGGGGCAAATTTTGGGCACAACCGTTGGACTCTCATCTACCTGGGGAACTGATGGTACAACTAGAAAGCCAACTGACACCACAACTGCAGCTGGAACAGGAACAACCCCTGATGAGCACACAAGAACGGCAGAAATGACAACAAGTCCTGCTGAAGCAATAACAACCACTGTCAACCAAGAACCATCAGCTAGCCCAGAGACTTTGACAAGTTCAACTCCCACAATCACTTCTGGTCAAACAACAGTGCATCCTGAGGATACAAGTGAGTCTTTAACTAGCACTGCTGGCACCTCAACACCAAGTGAGGCATCAATAATGACTTCTGAAGCAAGCACATCTCCTGAAGAATCAACAGCTACCGCAGGTGGTTTAACAACGGCAATAGAGGACGCTACGTTTTCAACATTGGGAGTGACTATGACACCAGAAACAACCAAAGACTCATTGGAAACAACTACAGCTATGTCCTCAAAAACAACAGAAACTGCAACCAGTGACTCACCGGAAACAAGTCCTTCACAACCTTCTACAGTTACCAGTGAGCCTGCCACAACAGGTGAACAAACTTCAGCAGTCACAGAGGGGCAAATATCTGGCACAACCGTTGGACTCTCATCTACCTGGGGAACTGATGGTACAACTAGAGAGCCAACTGACACCACAACTGCAGCTGGAACGGGAACAACCCCTGATGAGCACACAAGAACGGCAGAAATGACAACAAGTCCTGCTGAAGCAATAACAACCACTGTCAACCAAGAACCATCAGCTAGCCCAGAGACTTTGACAAGTTCAACTCCCACAATCACTTCTGGTCAAACAACAGTGCACCCTGAGGATACAAGTGAGTCTTTAACTAGCACTGCTGGCACCTCAACACCAAGTGAGGCATCAATAATGACTTCTGAAGCAAGCACATCTCCTGAAGAATCAACAGCTTCCGTAGGTGGTTTAACAACGGCAATAGAGGACGCTATGTTTTCAACATTGGGAGTGACTATGACACCAGAAACAACCAAAGATTCATTGGAAACAACTACAGCTATGTCCTCAAAAACAACAGAAACTGCAACCAGTGACTCACCGGAAACAAGTCCTTCACAACCTTCTACAGTTACCAGTGAGCCTGCCACAACAGGTGAACAAACTTCAGCAGTCACAGAGGGGCAAATATCTGGCACTACTGTTGAACTCTCATCTACCCGGGGAACTGATGGTACAACTACAGAGCCAACTGACACCACAACTGCAGCTGGAACGGGAACAACCCCTGATGAGCACACAAGAACGGCAGAAATGACAACAAGTCCCGCTGAAGCAATAACAACCACTGTCAACCAAGAACCATCAGCTAGCCCAGAGACTTTGACAAGTTCAACTCCCACAATCACTTCTGGTCAAACAACAGTGCACCCTGAGGATACAAGTGAGTCTTTAACTAGCACTGCTGGCACCTCAACACCAAGTGAGGCATCAATAATGACTTCTGAAGCAAGTACATCTCCTGAAGTTTCAACAGCTACCGCAGGTGGTTTAACAACGGCAATAGAGGACGCTACGTTTTCAACATTGGGAGTGACTATGACACCAGAAACAACCAATGACTCAGTGGAAACAACTACAGCTATGTCCTCAAGAACAACAGACACTGCAACCAGTGACTCACCGGAAACAAGTCCTTCACAACCTTCTACAGTTACCAGTGAGCCTGGCACAACAGCTGAACAAACTTCAGCAGTCACAGAGGGGCAAATTTCGGGCACAACCGTTGGACTCTCATCTACCTGGGGAACTGATGGTACAACTAGAAAGCCAACTGACACCACAACTGCAGCTGGAACAGGAACAACCCCTGATGAGAACACAAGAACGGCAGAAATGACAACAAGTCCTGTTGAAGCAATAACAACCACTGTCAACCAAGAACCATCAGCTAGCCCAGAGACTTTGACAAGTTCAACTCCCACAATCACTTCTGGTCAAACAACAGTGCATCCTGAGGATACAAGTGAGTCTTTAACTAGCACTGCTGGCACCTCAACACCAAGTGAGGCATCAATAATGACTTCTGAAGCAAGCACATCACCTGAAGAATCAACAGCTACCGCAGGTGGTTTAACAACGGCAATAGAGGACGCTACGTTTTCAACATTGGGAGTGACTATGACACCAGAAACAACCAAAGACTTATTGGAAACAACTACAGCTATGTCCTCAAAAACAACAGAAACTGCAACCAGTGACTCACCGGAAACAAGTCCTTCACAACCTTCTACAGTTACCAGTGAGCCTGCCACAACAGGTGAACAAACTTCAGCAGTCACAGAGGGGCAAATATCGGGCACAACCGTTGGACTCTCATCTACCCGGGTAACTGATGGTACAACTACAGAGCCAATTGACACCACAACTGCAGCTGGAACTGGAACAACCCCTGATGAGAACACAAGAACGGCAGAAATGACAACAAGTTCCTCTCAAGCAATAACAACCACTGTCACACAAGAACCATCAGCTAGCCCAGAGACTTTGACAAGTTCAACTCCCACAATCACTTCTGGTCAAACAACAGTGTACCCTGAGGATACAAGTGAGTCTTTAACTAGCACTGCTGGCACCTCAACACCAAGTGAGGCATCAATAATGACTTCTGAAGCAAGCACATCTCCTGATGAATCAACAGCTACCGCAGGTGGTTTAACAACGGAAATAGAGGACGCTACGTTTTCAACATTGGGAGTGACTATGACACCGGAAACAACCAATGACTCAGTGGAAACAACTACAGCTATGTCCTCAAGAACAACAGACACTGCAACCAGTGACTCACCGGAATCAAGTCCTTCACAACCTTCTACAGTTACCAGTGAGCCTGGCACAACAGGTGAACAAACTTCAGCAGTCACAGAGGGGCAAATATCTGGCACTACTGTTGAACTCTCATCTACCCGGGGAACTGATGGTACAACTACAGAGTCAACTGACACCACAACTGGAACTGGAACAACCACTGATGAGCACACAAGAACGGCAGAAATGACAACAAGTTCCGCTCAAGCAATAACAACCACTGTCACACAAGAACCATCAGCTAGCCCAGAGACTTTGACAAGTTCAACTCCCAAAATCAC
Source organism: Thymallus thymallus (assembly GCA_023634145.1). NCBI lineage: Eukaryota > Metazoa > Chordata > Actinopteri > Salmoniformes > Salmonidae > Thymallus > Thymallus thymallus. The sequence continues at coordinate 6,491,616 of CM042422.1, forward strand.
TTCTGGTCAAACAACATTGCCCCCTGAGGATACAAGTGAGTCTCTAACTAGCGCTGCTGGTACTTCAACACCTAGTGAGGCATCAACAACAACTGAAGCAGTAACTACGACTGAAGCAATAATCACAACACCCTCTCTAACCATCCCGACTACCCCATCTACCACATCTCCTCCAACTTCCCCAACCATCCCAACTTCTTCATCCACTCCATCTACTCCAACTACCCCATCTACTACATCCAATCTGTCTACATCTCCTCCATTGACCTCACTTCGTACCACCACAACTGGACCTACACCAACACCTCCAATAATGGTGACTGTGGGTAAGGGATCACATGACTTTACCAGGAAAAACTCCTGGCTCTAGTGATATTACTACCTATCCCTTTAAAATATACTGTCCTGCTTGATCTACTTAACCACTGTCCTGGTTTATCTATGTAACTACGTTGCCTTAAATGTAAAAAAAACAAAAAAACATTCCATGTTGGGGTCAAAGGTCAAATTGTTGTTCATTTTGTTCCTTTTCCTGTCAATGAACTACAGAGACCATTGAAGTATCAACAGATGTCACTTTTAAACTCAACGAAACATTTAAAGAAGAGTATAGAGACCCATTAACACAGGAATACCAAGATTTTACAAAAGAATTCACTAACACTGTAAGTAGTTCACTGACATTTTATTAACACTTGAATATACAATCTTAATGAGCTACTAATAGTAACTTACTGAAATATACGGTGCATTCAGAAAGTATGAGACCCCTTGACTTTTCACACATTTTGTTACGTTACAGCCTTATTGTTAAAATGTATTGAATTGTTTTTCAATCTACACACAATACCCCGTAATGGTGAAGCAAAAACAGGTTTTTAGATATATTTGCTAATTTATATATTTTTAAAAATATCACATTTACATAAGTATTCAGACCTTTTACTCAGTACTTTGTTGAAGCACCTTTGGCAGCGATTACAGACTCAAGTCTTCTTAGGTTTGACTCTACACGCTTGGCACACCTGTGTTTAGGGAGTTTCTCCCATTCTTCTCTGCATATCCTCTCAAGCTCTGTCAGGTTGAATGGGAGCGTTGCTGCACAGCTAGTTTCAGGTCTCTCCAGAGATGTTCGATCTCTGTGTTGTCTTGGCTAGGGTTGTTGTTCTGTTGGAAGGTGAACCAGTCTGAGGTCCTGAGCGCTCTGTAGCAGGTTATCATCAAGGATCTCTCTGTACTTTTCTCCGTTCATCTTTCCCTCGATCCTGACTAGTCTCCAAGTCCCTGCCACTGAAAAACATCCCCAGCATGATGGGAAGCGTTCGCAGCACAGCTATTTTCGATTGGGTTCAAGTCCGGGCTCTGGCTGGGCCACTCAAGGACATTCAGAGATCCTCGATCCTGACTAGTCTCCCAGTCACTGCCGCTGAAAAACATCCCCACAGCATGATGTTGCCACCACCATGCTTCATTGTAGGGATGGTGCCAGGTTTCCTCCAGATGTGACGCTTGGCATTCAGGCCAAAGAGTTCAATCTTGGTTTCATCAGACCAGAGAATCTTGTTTCTCATGGTCAGAGTCCTTTAGGTGCCTTTTGGCAAACTCCAAGAGGGCTGTCATGTGTCTTTTACTGAGGAGTGGCTTCTATCTGGCCACTCTACCATAAAGGCCTGATTGGTGGAGTGCCACAGAGATGGTTGTCCTTCTGGAAGGTTCTCCCATCTCCACAGAGGAACTCTGGCGCTCTGTCAGAGTGACCATCGGCTTCTTGGTCCTCTCCCTGACCAAGGCCTTTCTCCCCCGATTGCTCAGTTTGGCCGGGCGGCCAGCTCTAGGTAGAGTCTTGGTGGTTCCAAACTTCTTCCATTTAAAAATGATGGAGGCCACTGTGTTCATGGGAACCTTCAAAGCTGCAGAAAGGTTTTGGTACCCTTCCCCAGATCTGTGCCTCGACATAATCCTGTCTCGGAGCTCTACAGACAATTCCTTCGACCTCATGGCTTGGTTTTTGCTCTGACATGCACTGTCAACTGTGGGACCTTATATAGACAGGTGTGTGCCTTTTCCAAATCATGTCTAATCAATTGAATTGATGCACCTGAGCTCAATTTCGAGTCACATAGCAAAGGGTCTGAATACTTCCGTAAATAAGATATTTCAGTTGAATTTTTTTTATAAATTTGCCAAAATGTATAAAAACCTGTTTGTGTGTAGATTGATGAGTCCATTTTAGAATAAGGCTGTAACGTAACAAAATATGGAAAAAGTCAAGGGGTCTTAATACTTTCCGAATGCACTGTAACTTTAAAAATTTGTTTTTCAGATGACCTTGCTATACAGCAGCACTGTTAAAAGTTTCATCGGCATAAAGATCATAGGACTCCGGTATGTGAACACTTGAGGAAAAGTCTCAACAAAGAGATTTGTGTTCATTTAATTCTTACTTTAAAAGCTAAATTGAACCTCTTTTTGAATGTGGAATCTCTTTTTGGAACCTCTCCCCCCTCTATTAGAAAGGGCAGTGTCGTGGTGGAGCATAAGGTTCTGCTGCGTGTAGAGAATGGCAAGAACCTAACTAATGACATCACTGAGTCAGAAGAACAGATCAACGACATTCTCAATAAGGCCAAAAACTGCACAACAGGTCAGTAAGACACTTCCGTTATCAGAAAACAGTTATTGAACAGGCCTATTAGCCTGTTCCCAGTATGTCGATAAATCCTGAGTCAAATAATTAGTTTTTGATAAAACACTTCTGTTGCATCCACAGGTCAAGATGGCTGCATTGGAGTGCCCATCATTGGAGATATCATAGTAAAAAATGCCACGTTTGATAAAGAATGTACGTATGCTATAGTCTATATTTGGGGTCAGTTACTTTAATTAAGCTATTTCAATTAAAACAGGAAAAACATTGGGTATAGAGAATTGAAATATCCTCCTTGAAAATAAATGGCAGTTTTCCGATTATTTAATTGAAATTCCAATTAATCTCATGCATTGACTTCACTTACCATTGTCTTCGTGTAGCGGTATGCGACCAGGCCGGACTTGATAAGAACTTGAAGGTATACTACCATGCAGTTGATATAGACGGGCGGCTCGTCTGTGTCTCTCCCTGTGCCTCTAGCCACAACAGGACAAAGCACTGTAACACCGGCACCTGTAGTATGTCACGGTTCGGACCAGTCTGCAGGTAAGAGTATTACATCTTAAGACTTCTATGACATAACATGACATAGCACAACATAACACATGTAACACAGTTAAGATCATACTGGTAAGCTCACTCCAAAGCTTGAAATGTCTTCACTTGGTCGCCGAATTTCTAGCTTTTCAGTGACGCAACTGGCTAATAGCATAACATAACATAACATAACATAACAACATACAGTATGTACCATATATCCAACATATAGCTAGCTCGATGACTCCACCTAACCAGAAACCCCTCTTTGTCCGATCCACTATCCACGCAGCTGTAACAAGGACTACTGGTACCTAGACTCTGACTGTTACGGTCCCATCCTGAAGAGAGACATCTTTACTGCGTTACTGACCCTGGCAGGACTGGTGATAGCAGCCATAGCGGTCATGGTGGTCTACGTGCCCTGGCATAGACGACAATCCCGCAGGTGAGACATGACTCAGTTCAACACAGCAGCTTAAAATACAGGGATAAAACAGAGAATGAAGTATATGTTTCCCTTTTTGAGCACAATGTGCTGTAGTGGCCTCCCAACCATCTAGTCATAGAGGTTGTGGTCATATAAAACTCTGGTATCGACGAGAAGCATGCAGGTGAGACAGACTAAAGTTCAACACAGCACTCATAGCTACCAAAGACCTCCAAAAAGAAAAAACAGAAAATGAAATGTGTTAATGTATAGTATTTGGATAGAATATAGTCTCCAATCCATAGAATTAGGGATTAGGACTTCAGACGATCTAGTCTTTACTGGGCTAATGTGTCGAGTTGTCAGCATTAGCTCTGTTTATGTTTACGCCAAACACAGGTACTATGAATATTTTCTATAATGTGTTTATCCTACAAATAATCCTAAATGACTAAGTTCCCTCTCTCTCCTTTCCTTCATATCAGGGCTAAAGACATCCATACTGAACAAGTGAACCAGTGGCTGGAGGAAGACTTTGAGTGGCCCAACAGGCCAACTAATAGTAGTGACTTGGTTGGTTCAAGTAGTACCTCAGTCCTAACAGGTAAACTGTCTAAAGCTTGCTCTGCTATCATAGGTTGTTGCTATAATTGTGTTTTAACCCCCTAGAGTCAAATTATTTTATGAAACATTGAATTTGGCTCCTAGAAATGTATTGAATAACATATTCATACATCAACAAAACAATTCAAAAGTAAGTTTATTTTGACGTGAGACATAATACAGTGGGGAGAACAAGTATTTGATACACTGCCGATTTTGCAGGTTTTCCCACTTATAAAGCATGTAGAAGTCTGTAATTTTTATCATAGGTACTCTTCAACTGTGAGTGCCGGAATCTAAAACAAAAATCCAGAAAATCACATTGTATGATTTTTAAGTAATTAATTTGCATTTTATTGCATGACATAAGTATTTGATACATCAGAAAAGCAGAACTTAACATTTGGTACAGAAACCTTTGTTTGCAATTACAGAGATCATACGTTTCCTGTAGTTCTTGACCAGGTTTGCACACACTGCAGCAGGGATTTTGGCCCATTCCTCCATACAGATCCTTCAGGTCTCGGGGCTGTTGCTGGGCAATACGGACTTTCAGCTCCCTCCAAAGATTTTCTATTGGGTCCAGGTCTGGAGACTGGCTAGGCCACTCCAGGACCTTGAGATGCTTCTTACGGAGCCACTCCTTAGTTGCCCTGGCTGGAAGACCCAGCCACGACCCATCTTCAATGCTCTTACTGAGGGAAGGAGGTTGTTGGCCAAGATCTTGCGATACATGGTCCCATCCATCCTCCCCTCAATACGGTGCAGTCGTCCTGTCCCCTTTGCAGAAAAGCATCCCCAAAAAATGATGTTTCCACCTCCATGCTTCACGGTTGGGATGGTGTTCTTGGGGTTGTACTCATCCTTCTTCTTCCTCCTAACGCGGCGAGTGGAGTTTAGACGAAAAAGCTCTGTTTTTGTCTCATCAGACCACATGACCTTCTCCCATTCCTCCTCTGGATCATCCAGATGGTCATTGGCAAACTTCAGACGGGGCTGGACATGCACTGGCTTGAGCAGGTGGACCTTGCGTGCGCTGCAGGATTTTAATCCATGACGGCGTAGTGTGTTACTAATGGTTTTCTTTGAGACTGTGGTCCCAGCTCTCTTCAGGTCATTGACCAGGTCCTGCCGTGTAGTTCTGGGCTGATCCCTCACCTTCCTCATGATCATTGATGCCCCACGAGGTGAGATCTTGCATGGTGCCCCAGACGGAGGGAGATTGACAGTCATCTTGAACTTCTTCCATTTTCTAATAATTGCGCCAACAGTTGTTGCCTTCTCACCAAGCTGCTTGCCTATTGTCCTGTAGCCCATCCCAGCCTTGTGCAGGTCTACAATTTTATCCCTGATGTCCTTACACAGCTCTCTGGTCTTGGCCATTGTGGAGAGGTTGGTGTCTGTTTGATTGAGTGTGTGGACAGGTGTCTTTTATACAGGTAACGAGTTCAAACAGGTGCAGTTAATACAGGTAATGAGTGGAGAACAGGAGGGCTTCTTAAAGAAAAACTAACAGGTCTGTGAGAGCCGGAATTCTTACTGGTTGGTAGGTGATCAAATACTTATGTCATGCAATAAAATGCAAATTAATTATTAAAAAATCATACAATGTGATTTTCTGGATTTTTGTTTTAGATTCCGTCTCTCACAGTTGAAGTGTACCTATGATAAAGATGACAGACTTCTACATGCTTTGTAAGTAGGAAAACCTGCAAAATCGGCAGTGTATCAAATACTTGTTCTCCCCACTGTATATATCTGAGAGACATAAGAAAGGTCAGGATTTTTTTTTATTGTAACCCCTTTTTTAGGCACTAAACTATTTCCATATACACTGTGCACAAAACATTGTCTTTCTATGACAGACTGACCAGGTGAATCCAGGTGAAAGCTATGGTCCCCTAATTGATGTCACTTGTTAAATCCAGTTCAACCAGTGTAGATGAAGGGGAGGAGACAGGTTAAAGACTGTTTTTTAAGCCTTGAGACAATCGAGACATGGACTGTGTATGTCTGCCATTCAGAGGGTGAATGGGCAAGACAAAATATTTAAGTGCCTTTGAACAGGGTATGGTAGTAGGTGCCAGGCGCACCATTTTGCGTGTGTCAAGAACTACAACGTTGCTGGGTTTTTCACACTCAACAGTTTCCCATGTGTATTAAGAATGGTCCACCACCCAAAAGACATCCAGCCAACTTGACACAACTGTGGGAAGCATTGAAGTCAACATGGGTCAGCATCCCTGTGGAATGTTTTCGACACTTTGTAGAGTCCATCCCCCGACGAATTGAGGCTGTTATGAGGACAAAAGAGGCTTCATTTTTTAAACTGGTACCGGGCTCCCTTCAGACGTGTCTTGTGAGGCTTGTGGGCGTCCTAGACCGACATGTACGTGTTTGTGAGAGTCTCACCAAAGAGGGTCCATATTAGTGTGTAGCCCAAACTGTTTGGACGCTACAGACAGAAGTTGGCAGATTGGATTGAGTCTCATCTATCCATAGCGGGGTCATGATAGTTTGTAGGCCGTTTGGACCAATTTTTAGGGATGTCTCATGGTCTGACAAACACAGCTGTAGCGCTGCCATCTTTCACCGCAAGTGCGGAAGGCCAACATCGATGGATGCAAAAAACAGATATCTCTAGCTTAGACCGATTTTTTTATGATGCTATTTAGATTGACTCTAGTTTAAGGGATAATATCCCATAGTTATACAAAGTCTTGACTTTAAAAGTGTAACAAAATTATCCTTATCTGTAGAGTACCTTTACCTGGTTTAAAACATGATTAGCTTGGGGGATAATTTGTAAATATATTTTTTGTCCCTTATCATACAGAGAATGACCCTAACCCACCTTATGGTGGCCGAGTGGGCTTGCAGTACGAGGCAGAGGGAGACTCCTGCACGTCTCCCTACCATGGAACACAGACACAGGTGGGGATTCTATTCAAGCTATGCTAGGTGCCATCTCCTGCCGTTGTGCCCCTTGAGCAAGGCACTAAAAACACTTTCTCCAGGGGTTGGCAAAAAAAAGCAACAAAAAAAAACAATTTGGACACAAATGCTTTGTTCTTACTCTTCTTCTCCTATAAAAAGTGTCCAGGGAGAGGTTTGAGACAATCTACCACGACTACAGTTCCTGGGGTGCTGATAGGGACGCCATACAAGACATACAGACACCTGAACCGACCTCATCAGGGCAACGCTTTGCATTGAGTGACCCTGGCAGCCAATCAGTGGTGAGTAGAAGGACGGAATGCTATTTTTGGGGGTTTGACTAAATCAGTGGTGTCAAACTCATATCCCCCCACGGGCCGCATTCGGTCTTCACCAAGGTCCAGAGGGACGCATTTAAAATGTATTATATACTGTATTTCTTTGCTGTCAAAGTTAGCTAAAAATGGTCCTCTATCGCTTTTGGAATTTCCAATGCTCCCAGAATGTCTAGCGTTCATTTTGATGACTGTTAGCAACCTGGACAGAGTGAAGAGACTATAAATGTATAAAAAAATGTTTGTTTTGGGTTTTAGTCATTTCAATATAGATTGACATAGTTTTTTCCCAACAAATGTTTTTAATTACCCGCGGGTCAGATTGAATAGGCTAACAGGCCTTGAGTTTGACAAGTGGTCTACATTGTCAATCAACCTGTTAAAAAAAGCTGTAAAATATGTACAGTACCAGTCAAAAGTTTGGACACACCTACTCATTCAAGGGATTTTCTTTATTTTTTTCCTATTTTCTACATTGTAGAATAATAGTGAAGACATCAACACTATGACATAACACATATGGAATCATGTAGTAACCAAAAAAAGTGTTAAACAAATATATTTTAGATTCTTCAATGTAGCCACCCTTTGCCTTGATGACAGCTTTGCACACTCTTGGCTTTCTCTCAACCAGCTTCACCTGGAATGCTTTTCCAACAGTCTTGAAGGAGTTCCCACAAATGCTGAGCACTTGTTGGCTGCTTTTCCTTCACTCTGCGGTCCAACTCATCCCAAACCATCTCAATTGGGTTGAGGTTGGGTGATTGTGGAGGCCAAGTCATCTGATGCAGCACTCCATCACTCGCCTTCTTCGTCAAATAGCCCTTACACAGCCTGGAGGTGTGTTTTGGGTCATTGTCCTGTTGAAAAACAAATTATAGTCCCACTAAGCGCAAACCAGATGGGATGGCGTATCGCTGTATAATGCTGTGGTTGCCATGCTGGTTAAGTGTGCCTTGAATTCTAAATAAATCAGTGTCATCAGCAAAGCACCCCCAAAACCATCACACCTCCTCCTCCATGCTTCACGGTGGGAACCACACATGCAGAGATCATCCATTCACCTACTCTGCGTCTCACAAAGACACAGTAGTTGGAACTAAAAATCTCAAATTTGGACTCATCAGACCAAAGGACAGAATTCCACCAGTCTAATGTCCATTGCTCGTGTTTCTTAGCCCAAGCAAGCCTCTTCTTCTTATTGGTGTCCTTTAGTAGTGGTTTCTTTGCAGCAATTCGACCATGAAGGCCTGATTCACACAGTCTCCTCTGAACAGTTGATGTTGAGATGTGTCTGTTACTTGAACTCTGTGAACCATTTATTTGGGCTGCAACTTCTGAGGCTGGTAACTCTAATGAACTAATACTCTGCAGCAGAGGTAACTCTGGGTCTTCCTTTCCCATAGCAGTCCTCATGAGAGCCAGTTTCATAGTTCTTTAAATTTTCTGGATTGACTGACCATATCTTAAAGTAATGATGGACTGTCATTTCTCTTTGCTTATTTGAGCTGTTCTTGCCACATGGACTTGGTCTTTTACCAAATAGGACCATGTTCTGTATACCAACCCTACCAACTGATTGGCTCAAACGCATTAAGGAAAGAAATTCCACAAATTAACAAGGCACACCTGTTAATTAAAATGCATTCCAGGTAACTACCTTATGAAGCTGGTTGAGAATGCCAAGAGTATTCAGAGCTGTCATCAAGGCAAAGGGTGGCTACTTTAAAGAATATCAAATATTACATTTGTATTTGTTTAACACTTTTTTTTGGTTACTACATGACTCCGTGTGTGCTATTTCATAGTTGATGACTTCACTATTACTCTACAATGTAGAAAATAGCAAAAAGAAAAGAAGAACCCTGGAATGAGTCGGTGTTCAAACATTTGACTGGTACTGTATGTTTTACTGTGGTTGCACTTCATTTACTGGTGTGTAATTTCATAGTAAATTACTACATAAAGACACTATGGAGGAGCTAATGTTGACTTTAAAAACCTATTCCTTACTTAAATACCTTTTTTAATATTCCCTGAGTTTAGGATCAGCAGGCTGGACCTAGTGGATCAGACCTAGTGGACCAGCCTTTAAAGCAGTGTATTTCTCATCGACCAACAGAAAATGTATTGGGACGGGAGCGAAGACTGAATGACGGTTGTAGGCGACAATGCAAAAACAGTTTGACCAATGAAATGATGTAACTTATGCCGGTTTGCCAATTAGCATTCCTTATTTTGAACTAAAACTAATGAATAATGTTGTAATATCATATGTATATAATAACATTGCCAAAAAATGTGTCTGTATACAGAGAACAGATATTGCACAGTCAAAACAACTCTGAAATGTGTAATAAAAACAAAGATTTATTTCCTCATTCATTTTTGTAAACTGCATAATATCAAAGCAACCAAAAATGTCAAACCACAATCAAATGAACCATGAAGGTTAAAGTGAGACATATCTGATTAAATAACTTAAGTACTGCTGTAACGAGACTTTTTTTACTAATCAAGTGCTTAAGAACATGCTATGAAAGCCGTAAGATTGTCAGCGGTTTCGCTTTTTCTTGTCAAGAAATATTAAATGTGAACCAAATGGAGGCTACTGTAACACCACCTCTTCCACTGACTGGATCTGTTTCCGTGCCAACAGTTTCAAAGGGACCATGAAGGGGTTTAGGGGACAGAGTCCCGCCTTCTCCCAGTCAGGTTTACTTTGCTTAGCCGTCCTCGACTTTGCTGACGCGTCATTGGTCGAGGGCGTTTGTCCCTGGGCTTGTCCATTGTCCTGTGAAGGCGCGAAAGTCTCAGTTCCCGCTCTTTCCTCTGTACTCCCCTGCAACGGCACGGCCCCGTCCTTAGCAGCGTCATTGGAACGCCCGGCGACCAGGTTGACAGGCACCTCCGTTATAGCCACACCCTGATTGGTTAAGGCACATTCCATCCCATCACTTCCCTGACTATCAGGCATCCCACTAATAGCCCCACCTCTTCCTCCTTCTACTGGACTCTCCTGTTGTGTTTGAAGTGGGGCCTCCACCTTGTCTCCAGCGTCTTGACTTGGGGGCGTTGTCACGGAAACAAGAGTTGCTCCCTCAACTAGTCTTTGATCTTCCACTTTCGTTCCTCCAGCCGCCGAGGACCAGGGCCTCCCAGTACCGGGGCCCTCCCGGAACGCCTTGGGAACCGGGGCTGAGAACCGCTCATGGACCTAAGTGGTGAGAAGAAAACAGATGAGTAATGTTGTCAAATATATCTCAAAAGGGAGAGATGGTGGAAAGAATATATTAAAAAGAGAGATAATAAAAAAGATGGTGGAAAGGTCTCACTAGCAAAAGGTCAAACTCCCTCACACAGAAATGAGTGAGGTGGAGATCTACGACCCATCTGTAATTCTAGGCCTGGGCCCATACCTCACAAAGGGTCTCAGAGTAGGAGTGATGATCTATGATCAGATCCCAACTCTTATCCCTTATGTATTAAAAAGCTAAACTGATCCTGGATCTGCACTACTACTGTGAGATGCTTTGTGGATAAAGTCCCAGGTCTTATTCCTTATGAATTAAAAAGCAAAACTGATCCTAGATCTGTAGTTTTGAGTGTACAGTACCTGGAGCAGGTGGTGCTGCAGTCTGGCACAGTCCAAGAGAGGGAGCTCTTCAGGCAGAGACATCAGCAGGTCCAGTAGTATAGCACTTTCTGGGGAAAAATAAGAACAGGAACAAGCAGAAGATAATGAGGAAATGGGACAGACTGGCCAGCATGATGACCACATCGGAAACCACACTGTTAATCCTCTTGACCCAAATGTATCTTTACAATCAGTTGGTTGTTTAACAAGCAGGGTTTGGTGTCGATTCCATTTCAATTCAGGAACTACACAGAGATTCCGCTTTTCAATTGTGAAAATGTTCAATTGGGTTTACTTTCTGGATTGACTGGAATGTCAAAAGGAATTGACCAGAACCCTGAAAACAAGACATATTTTAAAGACATGTAGAAGAAACCAGATCATCATTGAGGACCCCCCTCCCAACAATAGCTATCATCTCACCCATAGGAGTCAGTCTGAAACAATCATTCTGCACGTGGATCGTACTCAAGAAACGATAGATCTTCTCAAAGTCCACGATGCTCCCCAGGCCTGTGTATCTAGGAGTGTTCTCATCAGCATGTTTACTTCTCCTTGGCCCAGCCCCGGGATGCTGAGGCCTAGTAGAGGAGGCTGCAGCAGAGGGCTGTTGTTGATGCCGCTGTTTTGCGGCAGGAGAGGACATCACCGCCAGCTGAGTGGAAGGGACGTTGGAGGTGAAGGTCTGACTGCGAGCGCCACCTTGTGGCACCGACGGGGACTGCAGTGTTGTAGTGGGACCAGACGAAGAGGCAGAAAGGGACTGTACAGGCATTGGTACGGTAAGCACACTGGACATGGCAGCCCCTGTTTGAATCGGACTGGGGATGCTGGAGTTAAAGCAACCAGGCTTGGGTAAGGTTCCAACCGTAGAGGCTGGTGTATTGGCTCTGCCTCTCTGTTTGCACGCACCAGAACCGGGGTTCATTGTGGACGGCTGGGTAGTGGGAATACCAGAGACTGGTACGGAAACTGCAGGTGGTGGTTGGGGTGTAGAAGCAATGTTAAACACTATAGGGCTGTTAGATGCCCCTGTGGGGGCTGGGGTTTTGGGGGAGATAGGGTTGGGTATGGGTCTAGGTGGGATGGTCTTGAAGTTGGAGCGTTGTTGCTTAGGGATGTAGTCTTGTCGAGGCGGGTCCGAATTGGCCAGGCTGCCGGGCTCTGTGGCTGAGATGACTAGCATCTGGAGAGAGAATTGAGGGAGAGAAGGGAAGAGAGCAAGAGATGGGACAGGAAGCGAGAGAGAGTTTGTCATTTTCTATCTTGAACACATCTAGACTATTATCTTAATATTTAAGCCTAATGTTGTAGCCCATATGTTTTCACTGTTTTCTAACATAATTGCCCCTAGTGAGATACTTTCCCCTTCCCTTGAAAGACATGGTATTGTGTAATATACAGCTCTGGAAAAAAGAGCTGCAAATTCTTCTTAAATCAGCATCTCCACATGTATGGCAGCCATTCCATTCCAGTGTCTGTTGAATTCCAACACAGGCACACTGATTAGGTGACTAATCAGCACCTGGTCGAAGCAAATTTATGGTGAAATTATTGTCTTTCCACTTCCGTATTATGGCCCCAACAGTGCTCACTGGAACATTCAGAAGCTTAGAAATGCGCCTATAACCAATGCCATCATTATGTTTTGCAACAATTAGGTTGCGAAGGTCTTGAGACAGCTCTTTGCTTTTACCCATCATGAGATGTGTCTTGTGTGACACCTTGGCATTGAGACCTTTTGTAGGCCATCAGTTGGGACTGAACCAGCTGATATTAATTTGCACTGACAGGGGGCTGGATTGCTTTTTAATTACTGATAGTTTTCAGCTGTTGTCTTGGCTTTCCATGCCTTTTTTAACCTCCCTTTCTTCATGTGTTCAATACTTTTTCCCTGTGTCATTTCACATTATTACACAGAACTTAATTTCTGAACGTATTTGTTTTGGTTTCTTTGTATGTATGGATTACTTGGGTTGTTACCAACATCTGGTGAAAATTGCATGTCAATAGCACCTTTGTAAATATATTTACTGAGAAAAATGGTGACGTGTTCAATACTTATTTCACCCGCTGTTCATGTACAGTTGTTATATCATGTGCAATATTGCAAGTAATTCTTGGACTTAACTTATGTAGTCATTCACTCAGGAATGCATATTAGTATCCTGTCAGTTGTATCTTTTTTCATTGCTTTTAGTATATCGAATGTGCAATACGCGCAGTTATCTGTAATTAAACCCTGCGCACTTAGGACTGTATTAAGGGAATTATTATTATTACCAAATTATATCACTCACATTTAGCTATTTAAGTATCTCTTCCTGTCATTTACCTATATAGTTAAATGTAAATATGCAAATATTCACTTACCTGTAAATCTAACTGTATATTTACCTGTACAGTTAATTTAACCATGCAAAATATTCACTTACCTGTTCATTTAACTAGTATGTCTATTAAGTAAACTATTATTACCCTCACTCATATCATACGCATTTTTAGCTATTGAAGTATTTCTCTGCCATCGACCTGTATAGAATAGTTAACCATGCACCATCCACCAATGTATAGTGTACATATTCAGCCAACCACCCATACTATGCAATGTCTTTCTATAGTTTTTTGCACTCCAGACTTCTTGTATTTCTATACTTTTTCATACTGCCGCTCTATGTATCATGTATCTGTCTTTTGTGTATTTTCGTTCTGGCATTTTGCACCTGCCCTATGTTTTGTTGTAGCTGCTTGACAAAGAAATTTCCCCCCCGAGGATCAATAAAGTACCTATCTATCTATCTATTTTGCAGTGGTCTCTTAATTTTTTCCAGAGCTGTACATAACTGAACAGACCTGAGAGAAGGCAGAGGTGATGGGTTCTTCCAGAGCTCCAGCCATGTCATGGGCCAGTTCAGCCCACAGCTGGATGGGCTTCAGGGCTACCTTCTGCTCAGACCTCTGCCTCTTCACCTGACCCACCACCGCTCTCAGCACACGCATCATCAGAGACTCCAACTGGGACTGGATCTGGGAGGGAGAGTGGATTGAGGAAAAACACTAAGTGATGTGTATGAACATATGGTAAAGAAACAAACAAACCCAAATACACACTAATTCTGTGTGTGTGAGATCCATTTGAAATGCACAACTTAGCTATCTACGTTACTTACTTCTTCTGTGGTCTGCTTGGGAAGTTTCTCTTGAAGGGCCTCTAGGTCTATGGCCCCGTGGATCCCGCCGGTCAGCTTGTTTTGCTTGTTGAGGCACCGGAGCAGGACCTGTTGCTCGGTCCGACTCCACCCCGTGCACGCGAACTTTGGTTTTCGCTTCGAGACATTCTTTTCGGTCTTCTTGTTCACATAGCGCGTCGGTTGTATTCGAGAACGAGAGGGCGGCTTCATCGTGTCCGCTAGGTAGCAACGTTTAGTTGGATGGAGGAAGAGGAAAACCCAACAATGAGACAGGAGCGAGCGTACCTAGCTCTGGTCCACGCGCATGCGTCTGATTTCAATTAACGTTACGCGCTGCCGCATTCGCGTGGATCAGAGCTAGTCTGGCGGTAAACAAAGTGCTCAAGAGTAGTTTTCCTATTTTGGAGGAACTGCACCATGCACAGATAGGGAAAAAGTTACCCAGCAATATATTAGCTTCAATGAAATGATATAGTAGATGGAACGCGACAGAGTGCAGAGGCAACCCGTTGACGTCGCGCGAAAGACCAGAGTTAGCTTGATAACTACAAAGCTATCCGTGTCCCACTCTCTCCTTTATACATTATAGCTTGTTACGTCGTGAAAATAAAGTGTAGATACCTGTAAATATTGAGCTTTATCCGGATAGAGTGAATCGTGTTCTGTTTCTGTACCTAGCCACGACAACACGTTTTCCGCTTAAGAATCAATACACTACGGACTGCCGCAGGTTAAAAAAGTACGAACAGTGCACCACTCGAGAAACGCGTTCTGGAAATACAAATTACATTATGTAGTGATGGGAGTTACATTTGCACATTAAAGGAAATATTTAATAGATTATAGTCGTATATGAAACGTACTTTTTTTAAATAAAAATTTCAATAAAGAAAAATATACTGGCAGCGGTGGGATTCGAACCCACGCCCCCGAAGAGACTGGAGCCTTAATCCAGCGCCTTAGACCGCTCGGCCACGCTACCGCTGCTGTCGGCCGGAATTATATTCGTTTATGTTGTGATTCGTTTTACTTTCACTCTGTAAACCTATACCACCAGTTTCACAAAACCAGCAACCTCTGTCCAGTAAAGTCCACAAAGCATGTTGCATGTACAGTATCAGACATTACCTACAGCATGGTCAAGCAAGTTAATGTTTACAACATTTTTGGACCACTAAACAACTATTGATTTAGTCGCAAATAAAACAGCAGCTGCCCCCACTATTCCAGTACCTTTTCAACTTCAACATAATCAATTCTTAACAAAGAGCTGCAGTAAGTTAGTCCTAAATATTTCTAAAACTAAAAGCATTGTATTTGGGACAAATCATTCACTAAACCCTAAACCTCAACTAAAACTTTCAATGAATAGTGTGGAAATTGACAAGTAATTATTTTATTAGGCAAGTCAGTTAAGAACAAACTCTTATTTATAACGACAGCCTACCTACAGGTTCAGCCCCTGGAGCAAATTAGGGTTAGGTCCCTTGCTCAAGTACACCAACAGATAATTTTTTTTACCTTGTCGGCTCAGTTATTCAAACCAGCGCCCTTTAGGTTACTGGCCCAATGCTCTAACCGCTAGGCGTAATCCTGGATTGTAAACTGTCATGGTCAAAACATATTGATACAACAGTAGCTAAAATGGGGAGAAGTCTGTCTCTAATAAAGCGCTGCTCTGCTTTCTTAACAACACTATCAACAAGGCAGGTCCTACAGGCTCTAGTTTAGTCACACCTGGACTACTGTTCCGTCGTGTGGTCAGGTGCCACAAAGAGGAACCTTGGAAAATTACAACTATCTCAGAACAGGGCAGCACGGCTGGCCCTTGGATGTACACAGAGAGCTAAAATTAATAATATGCATGTCAATCTCTCTTGACTCAAAGTGTAGTAGAGATAGATTGCATCACTACTAGTATTTGTGAGAAGTATTGACATGTTGAATGAACCAAGCTGTCTGTTTGAACTACTGGCACACAGCTCGGACACCCATGCATACCCCACAAGACATGCCACCAGAGGTCACTCCACAGTCCCTGTCCAGAACAGACTATGGGAGTCACACAGTACTACATAGAGCCATGACTACATGTAACTCCATTCACATCAAGTAACTCATGCAAGCAGTAAAATTTGATTTATAAAACACAAACATAGGCACAGACACATGCATATACACACGATAACATAAGCGCTATACACACACGTACACATGGATTTTGTGTTTTAGATATGTGGTAGTGGAGTATGGGCCTGAGGGCACACACTTGGTGTGTTGTGAAATCTTTTGTGAATGTGTTTTGAAATCTGTTGTGAATGTGTTTTTAAAATTGTATAACTGCCTTAATTTCACTGGAGCCCAGGAAGAGCAGCTGCTGCCTTGGCATCAGCTAATGGGGATCCATAATCAATACAAATACAAAATCACCTGTATGCTTTAGTCTAGTCTATGAAGTCTATGAAATTTCCCCCCCGGGGATCAATAAAGTATCTATCTATCTATCTATCTATCTATCTATCTATCTATCTATCTATCTATCTATCTATCTATCTATCTATCTATCTATCTATCTATCTATCTATCTATCTATCTATCTATCTATCTATCTATCTATCTATCTATCTATCTATCTATCTATCTATCTATCTATCTATCTATCTATCTATCTATCTATCTATCTATCTATCTATCTATCTATCTATCTATCTATCTATCTATCTATCTATCTATCTAATACAGTGACAACTAAAAGATACCCCAAAATGATTTAGTCCAATCAACGTCAGCTAAATATGATGTGGCTGTCCGTGGTTCTGATGTCTGTGTGTGTCTGTGTGTGCAAGTAGAAAAACATGTTGACTCACCCTACTTGTACAGAAACACTAATGCCATCCTCCTCTCTTTCGTGTTGACGAAACAGTCTATCACTGTCATACAGTACACTATTTTACACTACCTGGCTAAAATGCTCGCTCGCTAGCCTAACTTCCATTCATGGTCAACGTTAGCTAGTTAACATTAGCCTTCTACATCTAGCTACATGTTGAACTTCCATCCTCTCAGACCAGGGGCACAATGTATGAATGTATGGTTGGATCAGAATCTCTGTTATAATCAGCACAGAGAATTAAGTAAAACCAGAAGGCTAAATCCCTATCTCCATCCATGGCTAATTTAGCAAAGGGCCCATTTTAGCTAGATAGCTAGCCATCGAAGGCCAACAACGAAACCAGATGCAACAATTCAATATTTTCTGTCAGTGATGTATGCTCTCAATGGGATTTGATAGGTGTGATACCAGAATCCAAGCTGGCTTCTCTTGGCACTTTTTTTGATGAGCCAGGATCATTCACAGTTGAGCTCGCTCAGTTTAGCTCAATGCTAATTGGCTAATTTGTTATGTTTTTTTTTTATTAAGGGAGGCCAAATGCTCGCTGGCTTCCCTTGCCTTCAATGCTACGGGCGGCAACAATGTCATACTCGTTTTGACCAGACAGCATCAGATAGATGGCCTACACATAGAGAGACAGAGGGGTACTGTTTCACTCACTTGGATGCTTTCTCTTGTGAGATACATTCATCCTCTTGCGAATTGAAGGAAAATTATGAAACACAGAGAGACGAACGAGAAATAGTTGTACTTTGTTTTTTTTTAAGCCTGGCTTCCCTTGGCATCCATGAATGCACGCCACTGGCACAGGGGCATTGTCATGCTGAAACAGGAAAGGGCCTTCCCCAAACTGTTGCCACAACGTTGGAAGCACAGAAACAATCTGTCATTATATGCTGTAGCATTAAGATTTCCCTTCACTGGAACTAAGGAGCCTGAACCATGAAAAACAGCCCCAGACCATTATTCCTCCTCCACCAAACTTTACAGTTGGCACTATGCATTGGGGCATGTAGCGTTCTCCTGGCATCAGACAAACCCAGATTAGTTTGTTGGGCTGCCAGATGGTGAAATGTGATTCATCACTCCAGAGAACGCGTTCCCACTACTCCAGAGTCCAACGAGCTTTACACCCCTCCAGCCGACGCTTGGCATTGCACATGGTGATCTTAGGCTTGTGTGCGGCTGCTCAGCCATGAAAACCCATTTCATGAAGCTCCAAATAAACTGTTCTTGTACTGATGCTGCTTCCAGAGGCCGTTTAGAACTCGGTAGTGTGTGTTGCAACAGAGGACAGACGCGCTACGCGATTCAGCACTCAGCGGTCCCGTTCTGTAAGTTTATGTGGCCTACCAGTTCATGGCTGAGCCGTTGTTGCTCCTAGACAATTCCACTTCACAATAACAGCACTTACAGTTGATCAGGGCAGCTCTAGCAGGGCAGAAATTTGACAAACTGACTTGTTGGAAAAGTGGCATCCTAGTCACTGAGCTCTTCAGTAAGACCATTCTACTGTCAATGTTTGTCTATGGAGATTGCATGGCAGCACGCACAATTTTATACACCTATCAGGAACGGGTGTGGCTGCAATTGCCGAATCCTCTGACTTGAAGGTGTGTCCACATACTTTTGTATATAGTGTATCTCCAGATGGTACTCAAAACGTGTGTTGATTCAGAGTGTTGGTGCTACACCCGTGTTCACTATCACCACCTACTGTTTGTAGAGTGCAATAACTATTACGCACCACTCAGCCAAGGTCAACTTGGTGATGTCTAAGTGTATTTGATCTATTTCTGCCCAAAGAAAACAATGCCAACTAGAAAAACAAGATAATTTTATCTGCAGCCTGAACAGATAATATGATACTGAGTAGTTGTGATTTGAATATTTGTAACTCACTAGCAACACAATAACTTAGTATTAATATTAGCATAAACATAATGCTTTCTCTGCTGCCTGAGCCTACGATAGTGCACAATGATATAGCCTAGTTGTGATTTGTGTCATTGTGACTCAGTCGTGACTGTCTCAACATCTCTCTATCTGCACAGCTACAGCAGATAGTGGTGCATTGCTGCTGTAATGGAGAGATAAGGGCCCTTTTTGTCCTGAAGCCTATCCTATCCTGAAGTCTTATAGACTTCCTGTTATGATAACCACAGTTATATTTAAACAGCTAACCCTTTCTTATTTTCCTCCTCACTACAACCTCTCTCTCTCTCTCTCTCTCTCTCTCTCTCTCTCTCTCTCTCTCTCTCTCTCTCTCTCTCTCTCTCTCTCTCCTTCTCTCCCTCTCTCCCTCTCTCTCTCTCCCTCTCTCTCTCTCTCTCTCTCCCTCTCTCTATCTCTCTCTTGTCTCTCAATACCCTCCCCCCGTCTATATTAAGCCTCCACAGCCTCGCTCCTGTGTATCCAAAATAACTTCAATGACACACATTAGGTCACTGAAGCCTCTCCTTTCAGGCAGGAGAGTCCTGTGGAGAACGTAAAAGAGAATCTGTTACAGACATGGTATTATACACAGTGATAAAGAGATGCCCTTTGTAAATAACATACATGTTAGGTGTGAAAGACTAGGTCGTATGGAATGACAAATAGAAGAATATATTGGCAAAAAAGTAATGAATGTGATGGAGAGAATGATGGAGAGGAGAGATGAAAAGAGAGAAAGAGAGAGAGAGGGGGAGAGAGATTGAGAGGTTCACAGTTTTAATTTGGACAGGATTATTTTTGCAGTGCGTAGCACTTCGAGTTCAAGCTTGACCTCAACAGGGTCATGGTTCAGGGATCAGAGGTCAGGGGTGACAGCTGAAGAAGAAGAAACAGGATATCTCAGGATATTTATGTCACAACATCATATCAGACTGTATCCCAATAAGGGTGCCATTTGGGACCCAGCCTCAGTTTAGTGAAGGAAGCCCTGCCCTGCAACGACATACCTAATAAGATGACAGCCTGCAATGAAGGTGAAACCCTAATAGCTTTGCTTTTGCCCTTAGTCTCTTGTGACATACGAAGCCACGCAAGATTTGGTTATGGGGGCAGACATTACCTTTGCCTTGAGCTACGGCTGTCACTAGTTACCACAGCCAAATTGTCGTAAAAATTCATGGTCTTAGTTTAAGGTTAGGGTTAGGCATAATGTTAGCAGTGTGGTTAAGGTTAAAGGTTAGGGCAGTGTTTATTTTTGCACTCTTTTTCAGATTTAGTCTTTCTAATTTTGACTAAAATATAATTAATCTTATTTACATTTTTGTCATTTGAATAATGATTTTAGTCTTTGGGACATTTTTGTCAAATAAACGCTCTTTCATTTCAGTCATATTTGAGTCACATCACAATTGTATTGCCTCATTGATCTATAGTAAACAATCACTGACTTCCATGTGCACAAACCTACAGAGCCTGGTCCTGGCAACAAATTGTTCTGTATAACATAACCTATTATCTTCCCAACAGCAGAAATAAGAATATATGAGAATTATCTGGCCATGTAAATACTTAATTCAGCCTACATAGATAGTGCACATTACATACAAAACAAACAGACACACACAAGTGCAGAGAGAGAGACAGAGAGAGCGAGAGAGAGAGAGAGAGAGAGAGAGAGAGAGAGAGAGAGAGGCTAATGACTTTGAATGGGAGCTAATGGCTGTTTCACCCAGTGATGTAGTTGGGTTGCTAAACCATGAGTCCGAGTCACCAATGGTCAAGTCACGAGTCCTTATGGCTGAAGTCCGAGTCCTAGTGCTTGAGTCCTGGTCCAAGAGCTCAAGTCTGGATCCCCATTAACTCAAAAATAATGCTGTTTACCCAGTCAGATATAGTATAGTGGCAAGAGGATTTTAATCAATAAATGGTTTGCTATCCCTTTTACTTTTTTTCTGTGCCACCAAATATTTGTATATAGTCTACTGGTAATGTTACCTGGGCCACGTTCAGTTTCCTAAAGGTTGTTGAACATTGCAGATCAAAATCCCATGAATAGAGACAACATTATTCCCTATTCAACATGTCAGAGAGGCATGTTTGTTCCCTATATTTCTATCTGAACGCTCCAAAACATTGTGCCCTGCTGAATGCACCCCAGGTTGTTAGCTATAACTAGCTAATGAGGTAACATGACTGAACAAGGTGTAGCTTAAAAAAATGGTTAATGGCCAGGTCCGCAAGTAGCCTAGTTTTGGAACGGCCCATGATATGCTTTATGAATGTAGAATATGGCCCACCAATGCACGATAGAAAGAAAAAAAAACGTAAGGTATTATGGGTCGTATCTTTTGAATGATAGGGGCTAGAATCAAGCTGTTTTCTCTGAGGAAAAAAAGAGGTAGACTTGGCTACGTTGGCTACAGAACCTGGCTATAAAATGCAGTGTGGACAGTGGGAGGGTTGAGCAAGACTACGAATTCACTACTTTTCTATACTCAAGGGAGAGAAAAACATAGTTAGGCTGTTGTTTTATTATTAATCTTGAATGCTGCTATTGTTTTGAACTTCGTAAATGCAGCTTGTGACTCTTAACTGGGCTGGTAATGACTGGTAAGCTACGGGGAAGCAAGAGAGTCGCCTGCGCGATTTGTATTATCGGAGATTTTAGTCACAGAGATAATTTAGTCTCATCTCGTTTTAGTCAACTGAAATGAAAAATCATTTGCCACTGAAGATGTTTGACGAATATTTTAGTCACTCATTTGGGTTAGGGTTAAGATTGGGGTTGGGATTGAAATCATATTTTAAGAAGATACATTTTAGAAATAGGCAGGGTCTAGCCATTTGTGGTTGTGGTAACTAGTGATGACCTTGAGCCACTGCTGCATGAAGATTATACAGATGTAGGATCTTAATTTGATCGCCCTGTTGCAGGAGTGAATTTAAGAAAGCTTCTGAAGTTTGTAATTTCCACTTTGAAATTTGAAACTTGATCTTCCCTTAAAAAAATGTATCAACGCCTACAAAAAATGTCCAACAATTACAATCCACATAATAATGAATGCAGTAGCAAACTGGATCAAATTAATATCCTACATCTGTATATACAGTTTGCCCAAACATTCCCCCACGCAGGTTGGTGTCATAATTTATTCATTTGATATGCATATTGAGTTGGGGTCACTGGGAGGGGAAGAAGAGGGAGTTATTTAGAAGTTAAAATACAACACAATATAGGGTGAAGAGGAATCTGATAACCTCATTGGGTATATCATAATATCCAAGACTGTTACTGATACATTACATTACCAAAAGTATGTGGACATGTGCTTGTCGAACATCTCATTCCAGAATTAATATAGAGTTGGTCCCCCCTTTGCTGCTATAACAGCCTGCAGTCTTATGGGAAGGCTTTCCACTTGAAGTTGGAACATTGCTGCGGGGACTTGCTTCCATTCATCCACAAGAGCATTAGTGAGTTCGGGCACTGATGTTGGGCGATTAGGCCTGGCAGCCAGTCGCTGTTCCAATTCATTCCAAAGTTGTTCAATGGGGTTGAGGTCGGGGCTCTGTGACGGCCTGTCAAGTTCTTCCACAACGATCTCCACAAACCATTTCTGTATGGACCTTGTTTTGTGCACGGGGGCATTGTCATGCTCAGTGGTGGAAAAAGTACTCAATTGTCAAACTTGAGTAAAAGTAAAGATACCTTCATAGAAAATGAAAAGTGAAAAAGTCACCCAGTAAAATACTACTTGAGTAAAAGTCTAAAAGTATTTGGTTCTAAATATAGTTAAGTATCAAAAGAATAAGTAAAAGTATAAACCATTTCAAATCCTTATATGACGGATGGCCAGGGACACACTTCAACACTCAACCATAAATCACAAACAGAGCATTTGTGTTTAGTGAATCTGCCAGATCAGAGGCAGTAGGGATGACCAGGGATGTTCTCTTGATAAGAGTGTGAATTGGACCATTTTCCTGTCAAAATGTAACAAGTACTTTTAGGTGTTAGGGAAAATGTATGGAGTAAAAAGTACATTATTTTCTTTAGGAATGTAGTGAAGTAAAAGTAAAAGTTGTCAAAAATATAAATAGTAAATTAAACTACAGATACACCAAAAAACTACTAATGTAGTACTTTCAAGTATTTTTACTTAAGTACTTTTCATTCTGGAACAGGAAAGGGCCTTCCCCAAACTGTTGCCACAAAGTTGGAAGCACAGAATCGTCAATGTTTACGGGCTACGCGCTCCAGCACTCAGCGGTCCCGTTCTGGGAGCTTGTGTGGTCTATCACTTCCTGGCTGAGCCGTTGTTGCTCAAAGTTTCCACTTCACAATAACAGCACTTATAGTTGACCGGGGGCAGCTCTAGCAGGGCAGACATTTGACGAACTGACTTGTTGGAAAGGTGGCATCCTATGACGGTGTCACGTTGTAAAGTCACTGAGCTCTTCAGTAAGGCCATTCTACTGCCAATGTTTGTCTATGGTGATTTTATACACCTGTCAGCGGGTGTGGCTGAAATAGTCAAATCCACTAATTTGAAGGGGTGTCCACATACTTTTGTATATATAGTGTAGTTTGTCAGATACAGATCTTTACTCATTTTGGATTTGTCCAACCTATGCTGTTCTGTTGCTTTAGAATTGGGTTATTGGTTATAGTGTCCTGTTATGTCCGTTCCATTTATACTTTCACACATACACACACACGCACACGCACACGCGCACACACACACACACACACACACACACACACACACAGTCACACACACACACACACACACACACACACACACACACACACACACACACACACACACACACACACACACACACACACACACACACACACACACACACACACACACACACACACACACACACACCACACATGGGTTTGATGATCTGAGAGGCACTTTGGTTACAGAGGTTCACGTTGTCCTAGTTTGGTTAGATAGGCCTAACTGCTCATCCCAAATTACTCTGACAGCCTATTGTAGCCTACAGATACACTGACAGCCTATTGGGTAGCCTACATATACTGTGACAGCCTATTGGGTAGCCTGCAATTACTCTGACAGCCTATTGGGTATAAACATCAGAAGCCTTTTTAAATATCAAATACACTACCTCACCGGGGTGCCGTGCCGTCGGCAACATAGATCTGGAACTGTTGGGGTGCTAGGACCTAGTTTAACATTTATGCATCCATCCGTGAGTAACTCTGGTCCGTCATCACTCATTCACTCAGGACCTATTTATTCATGCAGGTCTGTATATACATATTCATGTACAGTTGTTATATCATATCAAGTGCAATATTGCAAGTAATTCTTGGACCTAACTTACGTAGTCATTCACTCAGGAATGCATATTAGTATCCTGTCAGTTGCACCTTTTCTCATTGCTTTTAGTATATCGATTGTGCAATACGTGCAGTTGTCTGTAATAAACCCTGCGCACTAAGGACTGTATTTTAAGGGAATTACTATTATTACCCCAAATTATATCATACACACATTTAGCTATTTAAGTATCTCTTCCTGTCATTTACCTGTACAGTTTATGTAACCATGCAAGTATTCACTTACCTGTAAATATAACTGTATATTTACCTGTACAGCTAATTTAACCATGAAAAATATTCACTTACCTGTTCATTTAGCCAGTCTGTCTATTAAGTAAACTATTATTACCCTTGCTCATATCATATGCATTCTTAGCTACTGAAGCATTTCTCTGCCATCGACCTGTATAGTATAGTTAACCATCCAACATCCACCAATGTATAGTGTACATATTCAGCCAACCACCCATACTATGCAATGTCTTTTTATAGCTTCTTTTGCATTCCAGATATCTTGTATTTCTATACTTTTTCATACGGCCGCTCTATGTATCATGTACCGTGTATCTGTCTTTTGTGTACTTCGTTGTGGTATTTTGCACCTGCCCTGTGTTTCGTTGTTGTAGCTGCTTGACAAAGAAAATGTACCCCTCAGGGATCAATAAAGTATCTATCTATCTATCTATCTATCTATCTATCTATCTATCTATCTATCTATCTATCTATCTATCTATCTATCTATCTATCTATCTATCTATCTATCTATCTATCTATCTATCTATCTATCTATCTATCTGTTTTACATTTCCTGATCCTAGATCTCTAGATTCACAGCCACACTGGTGTAGGCTATGGGTGGATAGGGTGTTAATTTAATCTGTTTGATCACTCCCGAGCCCAGTGGTCACCAACTCTTGCCCAGAACAGACTCGACTTGTGCTATTAATGCTGGGTTGGAGTAAAAGCATGCACTCCCTTGAACAGGATCAAGGTTGGTAAGTATGCTATATCCCACTCCACTGATACAAGCTTAAATCTGTATCTATCACATATGGTGTCATTGGAGACAAATTATGGGACAATATTCAGTTACTTATACAGTCGTATGAAATAGTTTGGGCACCCCTGACAATTTCCATGATTTCCATTTATAAATAATTGGGTGTTTGGATCAGCAATTTCATTTTGATCTATCAAATAACTGATGGACACAGTAATATTTCAGTAGTGAAATTAGGTTTATTGGATTAACAGAAAATGTGCAATATGCATCAAAACAAAATTAGACAGGTGCATAAATTTGGGCACCCCAACAGAAAAATCACATCAATATTTAGTAGAGCCTCCTTTTTCTAAAATAACAGCCTCTAGACGCTTCCTATAGCCTCTAATGAGTGTCTGGATTCTGGATGAAGGTATTTTGGACCATTCCTCCTTACAAAACATCTCCAGTTCAGTTAGGTTTGATGGTTGCTGAGCATGGACAGCCTGCTTCAAATCATCCCACAGATTCTCAATGATATTCAGGTCTGGGGACTGGGATGGCCATTCCAGAACATTGTACTGTTCCTCTGCATAAATGCCCGGGTAGATTTTGAGCAGTGTTTTGGGTCCTTGGCTTGTTGAAATATCCAGCCCCGGCGTAACTTCAACTTTGTGACTGATTCTTCAACATTATTCCCAAGAATCTGCTGATATTGAGTGGAATCCATGCGACCCTCAACTTTAACAAGATTCCCAGTACCGGCACTGGCCACACAGCCCCACAGCATGATGGAACCCCCACCAAATTTTACTGTGGGTAGCAAGTGTTTTTCTTAGAACGCTGTGTTCTTTTGCCGCCATGTTTCATCAGTCCACAGCACCTTATTCCAAAATGAAGCTGGCTTGTCCAAATGTGCGTTTGCATACCTCAAGCGACTCTGTTTGTGGCGTGAGTGCAGATAAGGCTTCTTCCGCATCACTCTCCCATACAGCTTCTCCTTGTGCAAAGTGCACTGAATTGTTGAACGATGCACAGTGACACCATCTGCAGCAAGATGATGTTGTAGGTCTTTGGAGGTGGTCTGTGGGCTGTTTTTGACCGTTCTCACCATCCTTCTCCTTTCTGATATTTTACTTGGCCTGCCACTTCTGGCCTTAACAAGAACTGTGCCTGTGGTCTTCCATTTCCTCACTATGTTTCTCACAGTGGACACTGACAGCTTACATCTCTGCGATAGCTTTTTGTAGCCTTCCCCTAAACCATAATGTTGAACAATCTTTGTTTTCAGGTCATTTGAGAGTTGTTTTGAGGCCCCCATGTTGCCACTCTTCAGAGGAGAGTCAAAGAGAACAACAACTTGCAATTGGCCACCTTAAATACCTTTTCTCATGATTGGATGCACTTGTCTATGAAGTTCAAGGCTTAATGAGCTCACCAAACCAATTGTGTATTCCAATTAATCAGTGCTAAGTAGTTACAGGTAGTCAAATCAACAGAATGACAAGGGTGCCCAAATTTTTGCATAGCCTATTTTTCACATCTGATTTAATTTCAAACAACTTAATATTGCTACACTAAAAATCTTTGTCTGGACAATACCCCAGTACTCGGCTTTTATTAGAAAATGAATGGCATGCCACTGTGATCATTTTCTGTGACGACAGAGTAAATTATTATGCAGCCTCAGAGGAGTGCCCAAACCTTTTCATACGACTGTACTGTGACTGTGAACGACCAAGACCGACCCCATTCCCCATTTCAATCAAAACCTCACTTTAATCTTCATCTGTACACGCAGGCACAGCCTATAACTTGTCTAACTAGGACATGTTGTATTTTGGGGACAGCGGAAACCAAATGACTTCCCCAAAGCTCAGAAGATAAAAGAGATTACTGGCCCTGTGCGTCCCAAATTGCACCCTTATTACCTATGTATAAAGTGCACTACTTCTGAGTAGAGCTCTCTGGGTCCTGGTCAAATGTAGAGGACATTTGGAGTGCTACCCGGGATAACTGCTGCAGTCTGCTTTCATATGATACCCTCCCTCACTGTGACAGCTGTTATCCCCACGAGTCGCTCTTATCCGCTCTGTAACAATGGTTAATGTAATAACACCGGTTAATGTAATAACTTTTATAAATGTAGTAACATTTCGAAAGGGTAACGTAATAACTTTTTCTGCTTAAAGGGATAGTCCACCCAAATTTCAAAATGAAACGTTGGTTTCCTTACTCTGTACGCAGTCTATGGACAAGGTATGACAGCAATCCATGCTTTGGTTTAGTTTCCCTGGCACTGTTTCCACACGCAAATGTTTTGTTTTTTACATTAGTGGCACAAAATACCATGCAAGTCATGGGACCGATTTTAGCATTTTACGCTTATCATGTTCAAAACACCTATAGGTGACTTTGTTGAGCTTCACAATCCATTTAAGATACTTTCTGATGATTTGGACATGACGTGCAAAAAATGATAATTTCGGTTCGATGACTTGAATGGGATTTACGCCACAAATGCAAAAACGCATGCACATAGTACAGGAACACTCATGCATAGAGGACACACTCACAAGCACACATTGAAATGTACACAAAGGTGTACACAGTAAGTGTTAAGTAAGCGGAAAAAACACCTACTGTATCTGGAATGTGCAAACAGTAGATATCTCACACTCTCATACTGTATCAGGCACGTACGCGACACAAACACACACAACCCCCACCGACCCATAATGCACCAACAACCAGTAAAATGAACAGAAACTGAGAAAAACTGAGGAAAACAAAAATAGATCAAGAACTACTAACAGCAAGGCCATCTGAATACGTTTGAGTGTTTGTATGGCACTATTTACATGTGTGTGTGTGTGTGTGTGTGTGTGTGTGTCCGGGTATGTGCATGTGTGTGTGTTTGAATGAGAGTGTGTATATATGCATGTGTACACTCGTACAAACACTTGCACGGCATCAGCCTCAGGCAAACAGGCATTAGATTTAACAGGGTTGCCCCTCAGTCTCATTCAAACATACTTTTTTTTTCAATTTTTTAATCTTTGAACGTCATTCTATCCCCGGCCCAGCAACTCCACTCCCACTTGTCTCCAATTCCACATCCTAACCCTCAGCTTCCCTCAGCCCAACCCACCTTTCTCTCCTGGCCACCCTCTTCTGAATTTTCTTTGCACCAAATATCTTTCAACTATGCTGTGATGTTTAACATACAATTTGAATCTATCTAATCAAATAGAATCCACAGATTGCGAGTTGAAGACAAACCATTTTACTAAGAGTTTAGTATATTAGTAATTGACTGATCAGGTCTCTCCAGATCTCCCAACAATGCTATTTCTAGGTTCAATTTTAGATTCATTTATGCTTTTTTAGCCATTCCTGAACTTAAGACCAGAAAGAGGCTACCTGAGGGCAATACCAAAACAAATGGTCTATTGATTCTATCCTCACAACAAAATCTGCAGAGCTGCTGTGATTGTATGCCTTCAAATCTTAAACATTTTGTTGGTGGCAAGAATTCTGTACAGTAATTTTATCTGAAAATCACAATGTCTTGAATCTTGCGTTGTTTAATATATCAACTCATCCACCATGTACCATGGAATCGGTACATCAAAAATCTTTTCCAAACTATTTTGCAATCTGTATGGCACAGCTGTCAACATCCTGGTCCTCAAATAAAACTGGTATACTAGCCTATTTATGCTATTTGTATTCCTCCTCCAGTGTTGATCCTTTATATTGGACAGACAGACCAGTTCCCTACCTCCTCCAGTGTTGATCCTTTATATTGGACAGACAGACCAGTTCCCTACCTCCTCCAGTGTTGATCCTTTATATTGGACAGACAGACCAGTTCCCTACCTCCTCCAGTGTTGATCCTTTATATTGGACAGACAGACCAGTTCCCTACCTCCTCCAGTGTTGATCCTTTATATTGGACAGACAGACCAGTTCCCTACCTCCTCCAGTGTTGATCCTTTATATTGGACAGACAGACCAGTTCCCTACCTCCTCCAGTGTTGATCCTTTATATTGGACAGACAGACCAGTTCCTTACCTCCTCCAGTGTTGATCCTTTATATTGGACAGACAGACCAGTTCCCTACCTCCTCCAGTGTTGATCCTTTATATTGGACAGACAGACCAGTTCCTTACCTCCTCCAGTGTTGATCCTTTATATTGGACAGACAGACCAGTTCCCTACCTCCTCCAGTGTTGATCCTTTATATTGGACAGACAGACCAGTTCCTTAC
This sequence comes from Thymallus thymallus, assembly GCA_023634145.1. Classification (NCBI taxonomy): domain Eukaryota; kingdom Metazoa; phylum Chordata; class Actinopteri; order Salmoniformes; family Salmonidae; genus Thymallus; species Thymallus thymallus. The sequence goes on from CM042422.1 coordinate 6,521,376, forward strand.
CTCCTCCAGTGTTGATCCTTTATATTGGACAGACAGACCAGTTCCTTACCTCCTCCAGCGTTGATCCTGTAATGCTGTAATCAATTGGTTGTAATATTGGATTGAGCAGACCTTCCCATGCAATTCTGATAAATCCATGAAAGACATAACTCTACCATTCCAATATAATATAAAAACGAAATACCTTTTTCAAACATATTTCCCATAAATACAGGTATTTTATCAACCAGGACATTTGAGTTATAATATTTGTTCTGTCTTTTCAGGGGGATAAAATTGAAATTGTATCCAGCTCTGCAATGCTTGTTTGAATAAGAGAGATTCTTTGAAAACGTTTTCATATTCAATGAATCGAAAAAAACAGACATCTGCACAAAGGGCCATTTTTTAACAATAGAAGAGCTTTTCTTAGTAATCTACTTGAGAATGGTTCAAGTAAAACATTTAGGGTTCAAGTAAAATATTTTGTATAAGTGAAGTTTTATACTTGTAGACTTAAACACAGTATGATATCCTAAAGGGGTTTGAAAAATACATCTTGCGATGCACTTGGACACATAATCAGTGATGTAACCTGGAGTCATTTAACCTGGGATCAGTGACGTAACCTGGGGTCATTTAACCTGGGGTCAGTGATGTAACCTGGGGTCATTTAACCTGGGGTCAGTGATGTAACCTGGGGTCATTTAACCTGGGGTCAGTGACGTAACCTGGGGTCATTTAACCTGGGGTCAGTGACGTAACCTGGGGTCATTTAACCTGGGGTCAGTGACGTAACCTGGGGTCATTTAACCTGGGGTCAGTGACGTAACCTGGGGTTGATAACATCAGCAGCTGTCTGATTGTTCCTATCAGCCCTGGGATTCAAACGGGCAAACTTCCAGTTAGTGACCTGACACTCTAAACTCTTTAGGTATCAAGTTTTGGATTGGACTGATCATGTCAACATCATACTTTCAAAATGTTAGCTAGCAAGCTAACAGTCATCATCATGAATCAAGTCAACAATCTACTGGCAAATCCTTTTTAATCCTTGTCATATGAAGAGAAATAATGAAGAGAAATTATAGATAAAACGTATCAGTGCTCATCGTCCGTTGGACATAAATATTGCACAACAACTTGGAAATCGCAAAATCAACAATGAGTGGTTTGGAAGGAATCAGTGGTTAATGTCAAGAATTGCAAAGCAATCACTAGCCTGCTATTCAGTGGAGTGGGTGTGAGGTCCGAAGTTTAAGGGTCTCTTTTCCAAGCTTAAAATTATAAACAAGTCGGGAACTAAGTCGGGAACTCAGACCTCTTTCTAGAGCTACGACCTGAAGATCACTGACGTCATCATGATTCGACCTTGTTTTTTTCTGAGTTCCCGGTCGTCTTGAAAGCACCGTAAATCCAGAGAATGCCAGACTTTGATGAAAGTTTGATGACAAAATTTGCCCATGAAGGCCCGCCATGCCACCTTCCTGTTCAAGTGAGCACAGCACTGCAAGGTGAGTCCAAAAATGTATTGTATGCTTCTGCATAAATGATGTAATATGCCAGGGAGATATGTATACTGTTGCTAAGAAAGTAATACTAAGTGTATGTTGTGTAGTAAGCTGTTAGTAGCCCATGTGCCTCACCCTAATAATTTGGTCCCTTTCCCATTCATAATTGAGCCTACTGTTCTGACTTGGTGGTGCATATGTAGCCTATAGCCTGTTTTAGAGAAATGTAATCATTGAATATTGTAAGAGCTTTCATTGTCTGCTTATATGCCCCCTTTATTGATCCTACGGTTCTGACTTGGTGTACAGGGAGAATACTGTAAGAACGGCCCATGTTCTGAATTCTGTCGCTGTACATTTCAAAAGTGCTGAACAAATAATTATATTGACTACGTCCGTCCTAGCTCGCTTATTAATGTCTTAACCGAAATTATGGATTGCCTCTTATCTGTTCGTCGTCCTCTAATGTCATAGTTTTACATCTCAAATGTCAGTAGAAACCACATTTGTTTAAACAAGTCAGACATATCAGCCATGCTTTTAAAAAGGCAGTAAATGAGGCTGAATGAACTGTTTCGCTGCCAGACAAGGCTCCACTGATAGCCAGGTGTAGCAGTGGTAAGATGTTGGCACTGCTGTTGTTGGGACTCTGCTGTTGGGACAGCTTTATGTAGGCCCTAACAGTTGTTGGGCACCGTTTGTCACCGTTATAGTGCAATGAATGTATTGTTTAGTGTTGTGTTGTGTAGTGGCTTTGCTGGCATGCATCTAAAAAACATTTTTCTTTGGCCCACCAAGATTTACATGCTACAATCGCCACTGCACAGACCCACAAAGAATTTGAAAATAAATCCAATTTTGATGAACTCCCATATCTATTTGGTAAAATACCACAGTGTGCAATCACAGCAGCAAGATTTGTGACCTGTTGCCTTTCATTCTTCAACTATTTGCACATCATTATAGAACTGTACACAGACAGTAATATAACATTTGTAATGTCTATATTCTTTTGAAACTGAGTGTAATAGTATTTACTTTTCATTTCTAATTGTTTATTTCACTTGCTTTGGTCATGTAAACTTTTTCCCATGCCAATAAAGAGAGAGAGAGAGAGAGAGAGAGAGAGAGGGTGAGAGAGAGAGAGAGAGAGAGAGAGAGGGGGGGGGGGGGGGGTGGGGGCTATACTGGTGATGATTGGGGGTGGGTGGATGGGGGCTATATTGGTGATGATGGTAGAGGTTAGGATAGCCTAGTCTACTACGAGGAGAGAGAGCCGAGCATGCAGGGTTTGTAGGAGGGGCCTAAACGGTAATCTCTTATATTGAAAACTCGAGCCAGTGGCTGGGAGAATTTGTATTTTATCCTGAAATTGAACAGTAGCTGCTGTAACCATCCATCCACCTCTTACACCTGGCAATTCACCTGCCGTTACCGACAACACTTGCACGAGACCTCCGGGCTTCACTAACGGTAAGAGGGAATGAATACATTTCACCGGCCGGCAGTGGCAGATATTTGGAGCACATTTGTGAACATAGTCTAGTTTATCGATCACTCACGATAACAGTATCCATCCATGATCGATCATTATGATTTTGTAATATTTGTTGAGTCATATTTTAAATAATTTTTAATTTCTAGGCTAAATTCTATGTTCATAGAAGGCAGCGTATAGGCTACGTGTGATCGGGTATTCTGCATTGCCTTTCTATCAAGTCTCTGTAGCCTACCTAAACCTTTTCTCATATTCCGACCCGATTATTCCACTATCCCCATCCTATTCTTATCGGCCATTTTGTGTGGCCAAATTTAAGGAATTTAACCGAGACTGAGTTACGGCGGATGCGATGGTAATGATAACGCAATGAAGCGATGTATAGACTACCCTGAAATTGGTCAATAGGCTACAATGCAGGGTTTATAGTCTACTGTAGGCCTATAGCGTTATGGCATTGTGTGTCTGTCTGTGTGTACTATAGTATAGGTAATACGGATGAATGATGCCTGTAGCCTATCTAGTTGAATATGGATATGATCAAAGATTCATCCAATCACCTTTGAGGATGCAATCCTGGCGCTGTCACCGCCATCACCCTCAGCCGAATATAATACATTCATATAGTAATGTGAAAAAATAAAGAAAACACACATATGTTTTTCAGATATTACCTTTCGGCATCCCTTTTGTGATATATTTATTTCTTAGGCTATAACGAAAGATTATGCCGTTGCAGTCCGTGTGGAACGCTGAAAGCCCCGGGAGAAGGAGTCCCATACATTTTGGCATAAAGGACAGATAGATTCTGTGTGGGGGCGGGTGGAAGCGGGGGATTTAGGGAGCAGGAGATGCCAAGCTATGATGAATAATTCCTTTATCTAGAACATTGATTTTGATTATTCATTAAATTCGGGGTGCGTGCATAGGCTATGTTTCATAAATTGTGCGGCCGCAATGCAATGGCAGCAGTGAGGGAGCTGCTGAGCAGTGCTCGCGCCTCCAGTATGTGTACGTACAGCACGTGCTTGAATAGAGTCGTGACAGCTAGAATTCTGAGGTTCTCTATACGTTGTGGCGCAATTTACGTAGGCCCCTGTAGGCTATAGGCTATTTCTCAGAATTGAGCTATAACAGCAATTCCTGTAATTATAGGTATAGGTTTACCTTAACATGTAAAGTAAATACAGTATGATTAAGCACACATGCTACTCAAGCATTCTAGGCAATGGTTCATTCTCAGCCTATGACAGTTCCACCATATGTGTGCAGTTAGTTCGTGGTTTATTCAAAGCGTGTTCTATTTCACCACATTCTGTCTGGGTTGGGAAACTCTCTCAAGGGCGGCACGAGGAGGTGTCGGAGATCGGAGATGGAGTGAGACTTCTATCCAACCTGACCATACAGTGCGCGTGCCGTGCGCCAAAGAGCGCGTGTGCGTGCGCTTCTGCTCCTCTTTTCGGGTATGAAGAGGAGATGCATGCATACTTTGTGATCTGATTCCACTTGGCAGTTTGGAATTCGGGAATGAAAGAGGGGAGACATGACTGTGTACTCATGATTAGATGCATCAACAGACAGTTGAAGAGGGTGAAAATGGGGAAGCGCAACATTGAGCAGATTCAGAGCATCGAGTCCTGCAAACTGCCCAACCTTTTATAAATATACAGACAGGTCTCTCTTTCACCCTACTCTGTGATAAGATTTTGTTCTTAACTGACTTGCCTAGTTAAATAAAGTTTAAATATTATTATTATTTTTAAATGGCATGATTTAAATTAAAATAAAACAATTCTGGTCTGTCGGTCTCGCTCTATCTTTCACTCTCTCTCTCTGTGTCTCTTCTCTCACTCTCTTTCTCTTTCTCTTTATCTGTCTCTGTCTCTCTCTCATGCAAAGTTGTCTGACTCAGACCAATGTATTAACTCTTTGTGGCTTCACCAATTCTTCCATCCCTCTGCATCTTGCACATTTACAAGTCTCTATCTATATATGCGAGCAGCCAGCATTTTAATAGATGCTACGTAGCACGTAGCCTGATAGATTCTAAGTAAGTAAGATAGATTTGGGACAGAGTAAAGTAAGTGAGTGTCACAGCATTTTCAAAGGACATGCCCGAGGGACTTGCAGTGCGTCACACATGACACCCTGTTCCCTATGTAGTGCACTACTTTTGACAAGGGTCCGTAGGGATCTGGTCAAAAGGAGGGCACTACATAAGGAAAATGGTGTCATTTGGGACACGGCCTGTGAGATTAATGAGTGTATAGGCGCTGGTGCGGCAGAGAGGGGGAGGAGGGGGAGAGCCTTGCACCATTGTCCTGCTTGAACAGTTTTATGTTTTATCATGAAGGGCCCAGTGTGCGAATCACAGGGGAGCCGGGGGTCTCTTCCCTAAATGCAACAACAGTCAAACTTTGGGGGGTCTCTAAATAATTAATTTAACCATTCTCCATTTTGTTTGAAATGCAATTTTGTACTGCTACATGGGTATGAAAATTAAATCTGTGTTCGACACCCAAATGACCTATCTGTCATGGTTTAAACCATTTATTGGCTGTTTGGATGTGGGAATAATTTTTGAGTGGACGAATGTGCACAGGTAGCCTGCTTTTTGATGTGATTTGTTTGACAATCGGATGAAAACAAAATGACTGGTTGTGCTCATGCCACATTAAAAGGTCCTACATTTTTACAGTTAAAAGACATGTCTTTACTATCAGACCCATAAAACAATCACACACATAGGAGATACCATGAAAATGTAGAGCCCCGCCCCGGCCCGCCCCTCTGCATTCGCTGTCCTTTTTATTCATTCATCCCTCATTCCTTCTACACACACACACACACACACACACACACACACACGCCCACAGCACTCGCACATCCTATACACTCTATACACGCTCATTGCCCCCCCCCCCCCCCCCCCCCCCCCCCTCTCCTCCATTACATTCATCCACCCACCCAACCCTCCTCCCTCCTGTCCCTTTTAACCCAAAAGCAATTCTGGTTAAGTTAATTTATTCCGACTCACTGGGGTGCCCTCTATACCCACACAGTACCGACCGCGCAGTTTATAAAGTCTTAACATCACAACCACAACCACACACAGTTGGTTGAAGTTCCCCATACACACTGATCCAAGATCATTTCTATGTTTTTCCACCCTAACGGTTAAGGTTAGGAGTTGGGGGAGGTTAAGCTGATCCTAGATCTGTGTGGATTGGCTAACTTTGTTACCGGAGAGAGACAGAGAGAGAAAGAGAGAGAGAGAGACAGAGAGAGAGAGTGAGAGAGAGAGAGAGAGACAGAGAGAGAGAGAGAGAGAGAGAGAGAGAGAGAGATCAGTTGCTGCGTTTGCTTGATTGTGATGCCGATCTGGGTCGTGTTCATTAGGCACAAAATGGAAAAAAACGGACTGAATCAGGGAGGGACTACCTGTACTTTTCCCAATTAGAAATGTTCATGATTATGCACGCCAGGGCATTTGTCCTGTGTCGCCCACATCAGTATAATGGACCTCAAGGGAAACAGACTCTTGCCTCCGTCATTCACAGCTGGATAAGAATAGCATGTTTGTTTCATAAGTGTTACATAAGACGTTCTTTCTTAACATAAAGATAAGAAAAAAAGGTCTTGTTTCTTCTAATCCCATCCCAGCACATGGATGTCAGTTTTTGTTGATGTTTATGTTAGTGTGTTAGTGTTTGCTTGGTCCAGTGCAGCTCTAGTATAATGTACTTCTACATTTCTGAAGCTCTAGTATGACGTACGTCTATATTTCTGAAGCTCTAGAATTGTGTTAATCTAGATGTCTGCAGTTCTAGTATGATGTACGTCTACATTTCTGCAGTTCTAGTATGATGTACGTCTACATTTCTGCAGTCCTAGTATGATGTATGTCTACATTTCTGCAGTTCTAGTATGATGTACAGGCAACTGCCAAATTAAAGGAATCACTTGAGTAAATGAGGAGGAGGGGGGGGGGGGATACTGGTCAGTTACAAAGTATATTGAAAGCAGGTGCTTTCACACAGGTGTGGTTCTTGATTAGGGTCATGATTAGGGTCATGTAAGAAAATGCCCTGTTCCATTATTTTTAGAAGTAGAGATCTCAGTGACTTTGAAAGAGGAGCATAGAGGGTTTACATTATTGTATTTTTTTAATTTAACCTTTATTCAACCTTTATTTAACTAGGCAAGTCAGTTAACAACAAATTCTTATTTACAATGACGGCCTACAACGGCCAAACCCGAATGTCGCTGGGCCAATTGTGCGCCGCCCTATGGGACTCCCAATCACGACCGGTAGTGATAGAGTCTGGATTCGAACCAGGGTGTCTGTAGTGACGCCTCTAGCACTGAGATGAAGTGTCTTGGGAGCCCCTATTTTAAGGGTGTGTGTGTGTCTCAGTCACCAGGTCTCAACCCAATGTCTCAGTCACCAGGTCTCAACCCAATGTCTCAGTCACCATGTCTCAACCCAATGTCTCAGTCACCATGTCTCAACCCAATGTCTCAGTCACCATGTCTCAACCCAATGTTTCAGTCACCAGGTCTCAACCCAATTTAACAGTTATGGGAGATTCTGGAGCGTCGCCTGAGACAGTGTTTTCCACCACCGTTAAAAAACCACCCAATTATGGAATTTCTCGTGGAAGAATGGCTTTGCATCCCTCCAATAGAGTTCCAGACAAGGTGCATTGAAGTTGTTCTGGCAGCTTGTGGCCCAACACCCTATTAAGACACTTTATGTTGGTGTTTCCTTTATTTTGGCAGTTTCAGCAGTGACTGTAACAAATAAAAGGATTATTATTATTATTATTATTATTAACAATTTAAAAATGCTTATAATGCCATTAGTACTCCCAAATCTAATTATTTTTGGAAGAAAAAAAATAATATGAAAAAAATCTTCCTACTCTCTATTACTGCAGCTCTATGATCTAAAACGTCTATATTTTCTGCAGCTCTAGTATGATCTAATACGTCTATATTTTCTGCAGCTCTAGTATGATCTAATACGTCTATACTTTCTGCAGCTCTAGTATGATCTTATACGTCTATATTTTCTGCAGCTCTAGTATGATCTTATACGTCTATATTTTCTGCAGCGCTAGTATGATCTAATACGTCTATACTTTCTGCAGCTCTAGTATGATGAGAGAGAGAGAGAGAGAGAGAGAGAGAGAGAGAGGGAGAGAGAGATTATATAAATAAGGATGTTCTGTAAAATGATGGGCTGATGAAGATGGGGAGTATGGAGAGGGGGAGATTTATACAAATGAGAGGAAGTGCTGTACTCATTCATGAAGATGCCATCAGAAAACTGTTACAACAGACCACATATTGCATTTTGATGACATTTAAATGTAATTTCCCATAGCGTGTGTGACGTTCTCTAGCACAGAAACCATCTAACTTAGACTGATCAACCATTATATGAATATGAGATCCGGGTAGAAGCTGCCCATAGGCACAGATCTAGGATCAGCTCAGGTAATCCCTAATCCTAACCCTGACCGTTATAGGGGGAATGTCTGCCGTCCTCAGATCAGCTGCTATGGTAGGGAAATACTGTACAGGGGAAATACAGTGTATGAATACGTCATGGGATTTTACCACAGAGAGTTATGTAAACACACAAGCATAAGCACATGGACTAGATCCAGAGGGAGGGAGTCAGAGGGAGGAGACAAAGAACGAGGGAGAGAGAGGGAGCGAGAGAGAGTGAGGGAGAGAGGATGAGGCTGCTGCCTCGTGCGTTTGTTGAGTGCTTGTGCTAGCAAGCACACTTGCATATGTGTGTGTGTGTGTGTGTGTGTTCGTGACACGAAGTGATATAAAACGATAGAGAGGCTACTACCCTCACATTGCACTGCCTATTGTGACTTATTTACAAAGGCAAAACCGAACTGAAACCATGAGGATTACCCTCTTTTACAATCACCTTGAAACACTGCGGCGAAAGCCTTCTTTTTTTTAATGTAGCCATCATGTAGGACTGATGATAAGTATCTGTCTTGCAATGTAATCTTCAGTTATAGATTGGGTTGATATGTTTTCCCTATTCAGATGAGAGGAGGGAGAATTGTTTCGTGCCCTATGCAAAATGTTCACACACACAGGTCTCGTGTGCTAGGTGATGATGGAACGTATCGACATAACATTTGACTTCAGACGGATCGGCAGACACTGCTCGCTAAATAAATTATCCAAGATTAGAAGTGTGTGTGTTTGTCTGTGTGTGTGTGTGTGTGAGAGAGAGAGAGAGAGAGAGAGAGGGAGAGAGAGAGAGAGGGAGAGAGAGAGAGCGATAATCCTCAATCTTACCCTGCAAGGTCTTGAAGATATTGAAGATAGAGAACAAAGTCATAGGTGAATATTTGATCCAGAAATAGATGACGTGAAGAGCGTTATGTTTAACAGGTTCATAAAATGTGTGATCTGTCATTTCTTCATCCCCTAAAGGTGTTATATTTCCTTTCTTTGTCCCTTGTGTGGGTCACACACACACACACACACACACACACACACACACACACACACACACACACACACCTGAGTTATAGGCTAGGTTATTGTTTTGGTCTGGTTCCGGCTCTCCTTAAAACTCAAATAACTTGGCCTGCAGGTCTAGTGGTACTATTACTAATATACAGTATTATTGTTGATAAACGCCTAAAGGAATTCTAAATTGCCACGAAAACATTGTTGTTTGTAGTGCACTACTATAAATAGGGAATAATAGGTTGCCATTTGGGACACAGCCCCCAATTTGAAACCATGACTCATCTATCATTGTCTCCCTTCATTTACATAAAGGGATAACAGACATCTAATCTCGTTCCAATTCTCTGTGTTTAGTACAAGAGTCAGGACAGTAGCGCGTGTGTGTTTGTGTGTGATGGTGTCTGACGGTATGTGTGTGTGTGTGTGTGTGTGTGTGTGTGTGTGTGTGTGTGTGTGTGTGTGTGTGTGTGTGTGTGTGTGTGTGTGTATGTGTGTGTAGTCAAGAGCATCATCACAACACTGTGACAGCAGCACTGTTTAGCCTAAATCCTCCTCTTTGCTGTCATCCTCTGTTGTCATGTGATCCAGTTTAGTCAGTGTCACTACTGTTTCAAAGAGAGGAAGAAAGAGAGAATTTCAGGGCAAATGGATTCCATTCTATTCTATGCGTCCTTATTCTATTCTATTCAATTCTATTCTATTCTATCCTATTCTATCCTATTCTATCCTATTCTATTCCATCCTATTCTATTCTAGTCTATTCTATTCCATCCTATTCTATTCTATTCTATTCTATTCCATCCTATTCTATCATATTCTATTCTAATCTATCCTATTTTATCCTATTAAATTCTATCATATTCTATCCTATCATATTCTATTCTATCATATTCTATTCCATCCTAGCCTATTCTATTCCATCCTATTCTATCCTATCCTATCCTATCCTATCCCATCCTATCCTATCCTATCCTATCCTATCCTTTCCTATCCTATTCTATTCTAGTCTATCCTATTCCATCCTATTCTATCCTATCCTATTCTATACTATCCTATTATATCCTATCCTATCCTTTCCTATCCTATCCTATTCCATCCTATTTTATCCTATCCTATCCTATCCTTTCCTATCCTATTCTATCCTATCCTATTCCATCCTATTCTATCCTATCCTATCCTTTCCTATCCTATCCTATTCTATCCTATCCTATCCTATCCTATTCTATCCTATTCTATTCCATCCTATTCTATTCTATCCTATTATATTCTAGTCTATCCTATTCTATCCTATTCCACCCTATTCCATCCAATTCTATCCTATTCTATCCTATCCAATTCTATTCTATTCTATCCTACTCTATTCTATCCTATTCTATTCTATTCTATCCTATTCTATTCTATTCTATCCTATTATATCCTATTACATCCTATTCAATCCTATCCTATCCTATCATATCCTATTCCATCCTATCCTATTCTATTCTATACTATTCTATGCTTTTCTATCCTATTCTATCCTATCCTATTCCATCCTATCTTATTCCATTCTATTCTATCATATTCTATCCTATTCCATCCTATTCTATACTATTTTTTGCTCTTATATCGTATTCCATCCTATTCTATCCTATTCCATCCTATTCTATTCCATCCTATTCTATCATATTCTATTCCATCCTATTCTATCATATTCTATTCCATCCTATTCTTTTCCATCCTATTCTATTCCATTCAATTCTATTCCATCCTATTCTATTCCATCCTATTCTATCATATTCTATTCCATCCTATTCTTTTCCATCCTATTCTATTCCATTCCATTCTATTCTATTCCATCCTATTCTATTCCATCCTATTCTATCATATTCTATTCCATCCTATTCTATTCCATCCTATTCTATCATATTCTATTCCATCCTATTCTATTCCATCCTATTCTATCATATTCTATTCCATCCTATTCTATCATATTCTATTCCATCCTATTCTTTTCCATCCTATTCTATTCCATCCTATTCTATTCCATCCTATTCTATCATATTCTATCCTAATCCATCCTATTCTATTCTATACTATTTTATGCTCTTATATCGTATTCCATTCTATTATATCCTATTATATCCTATTCCATCCTATTCTATCCTATTATATTCCATCCTATCCTATTCTATCCTATTCCATCCTGTCCTATTACATCGTATTCTATCCTATTCCATCCTATTCTATCCTATTCCATCCTATTCTATTATATTCTATTCCATCCTATTCCATCCTATTCTATTCTATTCTATGATATTCTATCCTATTCTATCCTATTCCATCCTATTCCATCCTATTCCATCCTATTCCATCCTATCCTATCCTATTACATCGTATTCTATCCTATTCCATCCTATTCCATACTATTCTATCCTATTACATCCTATTCCACCCTATTATATTCTATTCTATGATATTCTATCCTATTCTATCCTATTCTATCCTATTCCATCCTATTCTATTCTATTTCCTCCAATTCTATTCTATTCTATTCCATTCTATCCTATCCTATCCTTTCCTATCCTATCCTATTCTATCCTATTCTATTCTATCCTATTCCATCCTATTCCATCCTGTCCTATTCTATCCTATTCCATCCTATTCCTCCTATTCTATTCTATTCTATTCTATTCTATTCTATTCTATTCTATTCTATTCTATGATATTCTATCCTATCCTATTCCATCCTATCCCATACTATTCTATTCTATCCTATTCTATCTTATTCTATCCTATTCTATCTTATTCTATCCTATCATATTCTATCCTATTCTATCCTATTCTATCTTATTCTATCCTATCATATTCTATTCTATCTTATTCTATCCTATCATATTCTATTCTATCCTATTCTATCTTATTCTATCCTATCATATTCTATCCTATTCTATGTTATTCTATCCTATTCCATCCTATTACATCGTATTCTATCCTATTCTATCTTATTCTATCCTATCATATTCTATCCTATTCTATCTTATTCTATCCTATCATATTCTATTCTATCTTATTCTATCCTATCATATTCTATTCTATCCTATTCTATCTTATTCTATCCTATCATATTCTATCCTATTCTATGTTATTCTATCCTATTCCATCCTATTACATCGTATTCTATCCTATTCTATCCTATTTATTATATATGCCGTATACAGTTTGTAATAGGTGGTTTGAGCACATCACTTGGTGCCTCGTTGCCAAGTACATTATAGACCAACGCCTACCTACAGTCTATACTTGATTAAGAACATAATGTACTATATGTTTCAAGAGGAAATTATTATCGAGGCCACACTCATAATCGTAGTCACATCGCATTTCTGTCTTAACAAGATATTACATTTTGTGAGGAGTTTGACGCATCCATACCTCGTGCTACCAACCCCAATCTGAAATACTGATGCTATGAACTGCAGAAACGACCTTCACTCCACACACACACGCGCGCACACACACACACACGCACACTGTTTGTAAGCGTTGGAAAGAAAAAAGAAAATGATTCCATTCAATTCAATGTATTGCATATAGCCTTACTGTATACATTATGTGGTTTGAAAATACACTATATATACAAAAGTATGTGGACACCATTCAAATTAGTGAATTTGGCTATTTCAGCCACACCCGTTCCTGACAGGTGTATAAAGTCGAGCACACAGCCATGCAATCTCCATAGACAAACATTGGCAGTAGAATGGCCTTACTGAAAAGCTCAGTGACTTCCAACGTGGCACTGTCATAGGATACCACCTTTCCAACAAGTCAGTTCATCAAATGTCTGCCCTGCTAGAGCTGCCCCCGGTCAACTATAAGTGCTGTTATTGTGAAGTGGAAACGTCTAGGAGCAACAACGGCTCAGCCAGGAAGTGATAGACCACACAAGCTCCCAGAACGGGACCGCCGAGTGCTGGAGCGCGTAGCCCGTAAACATCGTCGATTCGGTGCTTCCAACTTTGTGGCAACAGTTTGGGGAAGGCCCTTTCCTGTTTCAGCATGACCAGTGGTGTAAAGTACTTAAGTAAAAATACTTTAAAGTACTACTTAAGTAGTTTTTTGGGGTATCTGTAGTTTGCTTTATTATTTATATTTTTCGTAACTTTTACTTTTACTTCACTACATTCCTAAAGAAAATTGGACTCTTTCTCTGGAGTGTTGAATCGCCCTTCACGATCTGGCAGTCCAATGAATGAATCTGGGTTTGACGGATGCCAGGAGAACACTACCTGCCCGAAAGTGTAGTGCCAACTGTAAAGTTTGGTGGAGGAATAATGGTCTGGGGCTGTTTTTCATGGTTCAGGCTCCTTAGTTCCAGTGAAGGGAAATCTTAATGCTACAGCATACAATTACATTCTAGACGATTCTGTGCTTCCAACTTTGTGGCAACAGTTTGGGGAAGGCCCTTTCATATTTCAGCATTACAATGCCCCCGTATACACCCGGCTCTCGACCTTCACCTCTCCCAAGTCCGTACGGCAGTTGTAGTGATGGGACAAGACTGTAACTACCAGCTGGGGAGAAAAACGGGGTTAAATGTTTTTTGGGGGGGTTTGTGGAGATCGGTGTGGAAGAACTTGACTGGCCTGCACAGAGCCCTGACCTCAACCCTATCGAGCACCTTTGGGATGAATTGGAACGCCGACTGTGAGCCAGGTCTAATCGCCCAACATCAGTGCCCGAACTCACTAATGCTGAATGGAAGCAAGTCCCTGCAGCAATGTTCCAACATCTAGTGGAAAGCCTTCCCAGAAAAGTGGAGGCTGTTATAGCAGCAAAGAGAGACCAACTCCATATTAATGGCCATGATTTTAGAATGAGACATTCAACAAGCAGGTGTCCACATACTTTTGGTCATGTAGTGTATCACTTGGTGCCTCTTTTTTCAGTATGTTTGCTGGCCTGTCAACCAATCGTCATGCAGAAACAACCTTCCTTATGCTCATTACAACAAGCACCTCTGATAGGCTATTGGGTTTCTGTAATGGACAGGTGTCTGTTTACACTCTTAGAAAAAAGGGTTCCAAAAGGGTTCTTCGGCTGTCCCCATAGGAGAACCGTGTTTGGTTCGAGGTAGAACCGTTTTTGGTTCCAGGTAGAACCGTTTTTGGTTCCAGGTAGAACCGTTTTTGGTTCCAGGTAGAACCGTTTTTGGTTCCAGGTAGAACCCTTTTTGGTTCTACCTGGAATCTGTGGAGTGTATCTGTGGAGGAATTATCTTTCTCGTGCGATATTTAATTTCACTGAGGAGGTTAACGGATAGAAACACGAGTGAAGTGTTAACGTTGGGTGGTAGACAGTGGTGTGTATGTGTGTGTGTGTGTGTGTGGGTGTGTGTGTGTGTATGTGGACGGTTGATTGATTGGAAGGGTGCTGCTGAGATGTGTATTGATGTAATGCTGAAGTTCATATGGCAGGTAGTGATTAATTGTGTGTGTGGTTTGTGTGTGTGTGTGTGTGTGTGCATGTGAGTCCCCTTGTGCGTCTGCTTGTGTGTGTTTGACACTCTCCCCTCCTCCCCCAGTGTGTGTATGGCACCATGCCTGTGCATGCCAGTTGATGGAAAAGTACCAGTAAGAGACAGGGAGAGTGTTAGATCTGGTGGGGCCAGACAGTGTTTTCTCCGGCCTCTCTCCCTCCCTGCCCCAGCCCAGACACCTCCCTGTCCCAGGCAGGCGGCTCTCTCCCTCCCTGCCCCAGCCCAGACACATCTCCCATCGACAGATTATTGGAAATGTCTGGCCCTGCTTCACTGCTTCAGCTAGAAGCCTCATTCCCTCCGAGCACCGGTTAAATTATTAAAACATCAATGTAAAATGTACAAACATATTACACACACATGGACACACACACACAGGCTTTAACCTCTCAATAATCTCTGCACCTTTCCGGAATCCCTTTCCAACGACCTGAGCCCTCGTTTTAGCCCCATTCTTTTTCCCAAGCCCAGAAAAATGTGATTGTTTTTGGAGTGAGCCAGTGTTTTCCGAGGAATCCAGGGAAGCGCGTGAGGGGGAATTACCGAAGGGATTATGGGGATAGGAGGTTTGGCAGAGGGTGACGCGCCACAGGGACGGATGCCAGTCGTCTCTCTCTGTGCCACATGCAAACTGTTGCCAAACTGGACGGGTAAACTGGGCTGGCGTCCTGGCGATGACCAGAAATCACATTAGTGTTGTCTGTGTTTTTCCTGACCAAGACCCTGTCCACTCTGATCAAAACATTGGGATGCGGTAGTAAGTTAAGAGGTTATGGTTGTGTAGTCTGTTTTGAAGCTACTTACTCTGTCCGACCCAATGCCCATTGATGTTAAAGTTGACCCATTGATGTGAATTACAGGGATATGGTTGAACTGTTGTGAAGCTTAAAGTATACAGGTGTCTAAACAGTGCATGGGTCAATAGGAATTGCTAGGATTTAATTGCTAGGAAATTTAAGATCAGTAAAGTTCTGTTTGTGACACTCAAGGTGCTGGATGATGGTCACTAGACTTGATACTGAATGTTATGGATTATTCTCATATCTGTTCATAGTGATTGACGACAGATATGAGAATAATCCATAACATTCAGTATCAAGTCTAGTGACCATCATCCAGCACCTTGAGTGTCAAAAAACTGAACACTGGAAATCATGTGTAGTACATAAAGGGAAGATATACACTGTTGACTCCAGAACAGCCTGAATTCTTTGGGGAATGGAAACGTTGCTCAATTGGTATCAAGGGACCTTACGTGTGCCAGGAAACATTCCCCACACCGTTACACCACCAACAACAGCCTGTACCGTTGACACCAGGCAGGATGGGCCCATGGACTCTAGCTGCCTCTACCAAATCCTGACTCTGCCATTAGCATGATTCAACAGGAACAGGGATTCGTCGGACCAGGCAATGTTTTTCCACTCCTCAATTGTCCAGTGTTGGTGATCGCATGTCAATTGGAGCCGCTTTTTCTTGTTTTTAGCTGATACGAGTGGAACCTGTTGTGGTCGTCTGTTGCAATAGCCCATCTGTGACAAGGACGAGTTGTGCGTTCCAAGATGCCGTTCTGCACACCACTGTTGTACTGTGCCGTTATTGGTCTGCTTGTGGCCCCGTCTGTTAGCTTGCACGGTTCTTACCATTCTCCTTCGACCTCTCTCATCAACGAGATGTTTTCGCCCCACAGGACTGCCGCTGACTGTTTGTCGCACCATTCTCTGTAAACCCTTGATAGACACTGTTGTGTGTGAAAAGCCCAGGAGGCCGTCCATTTCTGAGATTCTCGAGCCGACGCCCGCCTGGCACCGACTCAAAGTCGCTGAAGGTCACTCGTTTAGCCCGTTCTAACGTTCAATAGAACAGTAACTGAATGCCTCTATGCCTGTCTGCCTGTTTTATATAGCAAGCCACGGCCACGTGACTCACTGTCTGTAGGAGCGAACAATTTTCGTGAACGGGGTGTTGTACCTAATAAACTGGCCAACAAGTGTATAAATATGCTAAACATTGTGTTATTTACTCTAACCTACATTTCCCCATTACAATGAGTATTCGTCATCCTTGAAGGATGCTTTGTGTACCTAGGATGTGTCTTCTGCAGCATCTTTCCTTTCTGTCGAACATGCTGTTCAGTATTTCTCCTTAAAGGCCCAATGCAGTTATTTTTTATAGCAACATCAAATTATTTATGAGTAACAGTTAAGTACCTTACCATAATAGTTTTCCATTAAAATGTTCAAAAATAAACAGAAATCGCTTTTTAGCCAAAAACTATTTCTGAAGCAACTTGTTATTGGCCTGTTAACTAATTAATCACCTGATTATGTCATCAGGCAAGCCGAAACTCCACCCATGCGAAACCTGCTGATTTGAAGCGATTGTGTAGATTGTATTTTCAACCAGCAACAATTAGGAAATACAAAAGTGAATTTTGACTTTAAGATTGGATGTTATTTATACATTTATCTCTAGTATATACTGTAGTGTATACTGTAGTGTATACTGTAGCTTTACTTTACTGGAGTTGAACGACATCACATTCTCAATTACAGCAACGGATGTGCTTCCTGTCCATTTGCTTTATAGGCCAGCTCCTGGTCCCTAATTAGATTTTTGCACTCTCTCTTGCCCTTTCTCTTTCTCTCTCTTCCTGATCTTTATTGATCTCTCTCCCTTACTCCTTCCTATCATTCACTTAATGTCAATATATCTCTCTCCCACCCTTCTCTCTCACTCCTTCACTCTCTCTACCCGATCTCTTCATTTATCTATCCCTCTCTCTCTTACATGACCTTTTTCACCCTTCTCTCTCACTCACTTCCTCACCTTCCTCTTCTTCTTCTCTTCCTCACTACTTTCTCCAATGCTCTTTCCTCTCCTCCATTCCCCCCTCTCTCTCCCCTCCTCTGTCCTTCCTCCCTCTCCATTCCATCTCTCCCCTTCCATCCCTTCTTCCTCTCTCCAGCTGTAAAGATGAAGATTGAGAACAGCCTGCCCCGCCCCCAGCTCCCCGAGAACCCTCCCCAGACGGGCCTCCAGTTCACCGTGGCGACAGAGGAGGACTTTGAAGAGATCATGGCGATGAGCCAGAACATCTACGGAGGGCTGGACTACCTGCCAACGCGCTACACCGCCTGGCTGTCCGAGTCCAACCGCACTGTCATACTGGCCCGCAAGCAGGGCAAAGTGGTGAGAAAAGGTTATAAAGTGTGTCATAAGCATGTTATAGCATGTTTATAAACATGTAATTAAGGTGTTGTAGGAGTGTTAGGAATGCTACCAGGCCTGGCAACAGTAGACCAACTTCACCGCCATACTGGAGTGCAAACAGAGCAAAGTGGTGAGAAAATGCTATAAAGGGTGTTATAAACTATCATAAGGGTACTATAAACATGTTTTAGCATGTTTATAAGGGGGTTATTAAGCTGTTATAAGGACCGTATTAGGAACCACCAGTACCTGCCCACGCCTGGCTGTCCGAAACCAACCACACCGTCACCCTGATGCTTTGCAAACAAGCAGGGCAAAGGGGTGTGAGAAGGGTCTTACAAGGGTGATACCATAGAAATATAATCCATGTTAGAGTCCTAAAGGGACCCTGGAGAAGAGGAGTGGCCTACTTTGGAACCATTGAGAGTTACATTACTTGTAAATAACCATGAGAAAATAACAAGAAAATTACTGAAAATGTATCTCTTCAACAAGTCATATCCTTTCATTCCTCCCCTCTCCACCCCACCAGATTGCCCTGGAGTCGGTGTGTGTGATAGATGACGGTGACACCATGCTGGTGGAGGGGTTACGTGTGGCCCCCCAGGAGAGGGGGAAGGGCGTGGCAGGAGTGCTTCTACGGTTCTGCTCTCAGCTGGTCAAGTCCAAGTGGCCTGAGGTGAAGGTGACCAGGTTGACCCGCGACGACCAGCTGGGGCCCAAGGACTTTCAGAAGTACCGCCTCATCACCAAACAGGTAAGTATTGGTTAATTGGTTAATTGGTTGCATGATTGTTTAATAAGTTAATTGATTTATTAGTACCGTAGTCTTCCAAGTTTCCAACATTTTCCAATGTTTTTCTAGTCGTCATATTTGTGACTAAAAACCATTATAACTGTAGTTCACTTGTGTCAGGAAAGCATGTTTTACCAAAATTACAGATTTCACAATCTATTAACCAACCATGCAACCTTCTCTTTACCCTACGGCCTTTCACCACCGCCTCTCTCCCAAAGGGCATCCTGCTAGTTCGCTTCAATGCCGAAGACCTCAAGCTCCGGCTCTCCGAACTGGGGCTGCATGTGACCCTCCCCCCTTCCTCTGAGGGTACCCCCCAGGGTTCTGACACCCCCCTGTTTCCCCCGGTCCTTCTGGACCTCAACGAGGCCCACCAGATGTTCCTCAACTCTGGCCTGATGTCCGACGTACTCCCTAACGCTACCATCGTCCAGGACTGGCAGCCGTTCAAGCCCCTGCCCAGCAACATGGCCATTCTTCTGAAGAAGGTAAAATATTATATCATAATGAGGATCTCAACGGAAATAAGTCAGTTGACTTTATTGTGTTAAGGGTTGCAAAATTCCTGTAACTTTCCGTTGAAAAAAACTGTCCCAGGTTTCCCAGAAATCTCGGTTGGAAGACTCCCGGAATCAGAAGAAAATAAGCATCCGTAATCCACCCAAACAGGATTTCTGGAAAACTTGGGGATTTTGGGAAAGTTACCCTAATTTTGCAACCCAAATTGTTTATTTTATCCTTGATTATTTAAAATGTATTGCTCTACTCCCATGGCTGAAGCAACTCTATATGTATTTCACATTTCTCAAATAAAATGTATGAATTCATTCATTCAAGGACATCGACTGGATGGTGGATGACCGTGAAGCCCCCGCCGTGGCCAGTCTCTGCACCCACCCCTTCCGGGTGCCCGGAGGTCCTTACCGAGTTGGTGACGACACATACTACCTCAACATCGACGTGTTTGGCAAGGACATAGGCCTGGTGCTCCAGCAGTTCCTGAGTCACCTCCGGCGCCACACAGCCACCCTGAAGGGGCACGTCATGTGTCAGATGTTTCTGGATCCTCCCATGTGGAAACCAATGGCCGAATTCTGTCGCCAGACACTGAAGGTGGAGCTGGTGAAGGAATATACAGAGCAGTGCGTGGTCGAGTCGGATGTCATGTAGCTGGCAGGAGAGGAAGGAGGAAGGAGGAAGAGGAAGAGGAGAAACAATATGAGGGGAAAAACATGAAAAGTTGACAAATTCAGAACATTTTCCAGAGACCCAACAAATGAACGAAATGCATTCTCTTTAGAAAATTAAATGGAAAAATTCCCCACTAAATTTCGGAAGGATTAGCAAGAACCTCCCTAAGCAAGTCTATAGTGAAACAACTTAGAAGCTGCATTAGATTTGCAATATGTTTGATATTAACACTACCACTAACACAAATATTTGAGGAAAAAAGGCAGTTATATGAAATACCTTTTGACAAATTAGTTTCAATTAGTTTCTCACACTCTTTTACCATTCAGTCATCGCAAAAAAACGAATTCTTAACAGCAGGAGTAACCGTATGCTAACGTTACTCCTTTAAAAAAGAAAAAAAATGCAAGCTAGCTTAGGGTATGTCATGCCTTTCAATCCTTTTTTTGTAAATATAAAGTATAAATATGTACACATTCTGAATTGCAAATAAGTCTGCACAACTCTTGAGGCACTTTATTAAACCATATGGGCTGTTGTGCTAAAGTGCGAGTGATGTCGTGAGGAAGAGAGGAGTTGGTTTACTTTTAGAGATAACTGAATTTAACTGATTTAGAACGCGTCACTCCCATCCAATAGTAACAGTAGAAATCCTTTTGGACTTATTCTATCTAACGCCAAATCCCAAAATACTGTCGAACAAACAATAGCCCTTCAGTGAATCTTACAAAGCATTTGCACGCTTATAATTCACACTAAATGGCTGAAACGGAACAGCTAGAAACACACTTAGCACACTTAACACTAAAACATGGCCAGTTAGCTTTTGAAACAATTTATTTGTCTTTCGTTGTTTTTTTTGAACAGTCGCTCAGTTTTGTTTTTATGTTTTTAAGCACTTGACCATATTGCTAATTTATTGCTACTTTTCCACATGTACTTGAATGCAACAGTAGTATGTAATGAGGTAATATATTAACAGCAGAAGCTTTCTGGAGGCTTTATTATTATGTGCAATCTAAGCTTACTCTATAGTGGATTGCTAACAGTGTGAAAAAAGGTAGATGTACTATACAGTAATACCGCAAAGACTCAAACAATTGAACTAATATAGTTGAAATTGACTTAACATTAGCAACATTGTTCAGTAGCTAGAGAAATATTTCAACGGTAAATGTTGCCATCACAAATGTTAGCTGACAACCTTTGTAAAGGTTGAATTCTATTCCCTCGTGGTTGTCCCTCTAAGACACTTCATAGTCACTCTATGAAGCTACATAGCCACCCTAAGAAGCTTCATAAGCTTTGGCACATGGTAAGAGCTCAGCAAAGCAAATGGGACTCTGTTTTCTCTCAAAGGCTTCATAACCACTCTATGAAGCTTCAAAGCCACTCTACGAAGCTTTATAAGCTTTTGGCTCTTTGCTCTTGAACGTTCCCTTTAAGAAGTGATGCTTTTGACATGACGTAGCACTGAACGAGCTCACATTGCAACCCCCAACCTGAGACTGAAGCCATCTAAAACCACTACAGAAGAGAGACTGGCCACTCTATGGACTCTCCAACCTGCCCTCGTTGTAAAAGGGACCTTGTTGTAAGGGATGAAATGGATGGTGGAAGAGAATATCTTTTTTTATTTTTTGGTACACTGACCCTTGTCTGGACACCCCGTCTGTCATCCCTCTGTCTGTCTTTCCAAGACTAAAGGTTGAACGCACTCACACATGATAAATTATGGATTGGACTGGATCGATATCGGACAATAGTTGGACAAGATGTCTGGAGAAAGTGGAATGAAGAATGAAGCAAATGACATACTGGATTCCGTATTCATCAAAACAAAATAGAAACAACAAAACAATACTTTGGCTAATGATGATTTTCTCAGTTCTTTGAGAAGCACTTCCTATTTTTTGGCCCCCATTGAAGAAGCAAAGCTGGACTGACCCCCCCCCCCTTTTTTTTTGCTGCGGCTAGTCGTGAGGAAGAGGAAGATAAAGATTTGAGCGACCTGAATCCACTGGTGAAGAGAAGTAGTACACAAGCAGTCCTACATAGATGTATTTTTAACAAGATCGGCTTTCACATTCTACCCCATCTACATCTACCCAATTCATACACTCCACCCCCACCACTGTCTCTACAGTCTTTCCCCTACCCCACATATGAAAACCCACATGAAACCACCCAGCCAAATCATTTCTGAGAAATTCTCCATGATATGGGAAGGTGGGGCTTTTCCTCACAAGCAAGAACAAGCCCTATCTCTAAAAGCCGCTGAGTTTAAAACATCACTATGTAGATTTATCTACAACTCTTGGCTGGTCAAAGATAAGGGTTTCTGGTTGTACTGTCATATCCATGCTGGCCATCTGGTATCTGTGAATGGTCTTGGAGAGCCTGCTTTCCTGCTGCGTGTGTGAACAGAGGACCAGATTATGTTTATTTTTAAAAAGTAAAACGTTATAAACCTAATATGAAAATTACTTGGCTTCTTGTTCAGAAAATTGCCTAGGTAAATGTGGCTTCGTAGGATACACAAGCGAGTAATAATTTTGGTGTATTTACAGTAAGGTAATTGAGATGGGAGTAAGGGAGCTAATTTGTCTCTCTGATAAAACAGAATAGTAAATCCCTGTTTAACATTTTAAAATTATCCTATTTTCTCTCCAATCCCAGTCCACGTCCCATATCTGTGTTCCTTCCTGGTCAGCGAGGAGTGTGATATAGCTATCTTATAACAACAGTGTCATGGTAGTTTGATGGTGGTGGACATTGCATGGTCACAGATAGACAGTGTTGAATTGTATACCCAATATACCCTGCAAAGTCCACACACCCAGTGATCCAATGGCTTTTCCAAGACCATATGGCTAAAATGGATACCAGTAGAACACAGCACGGTGCAGGGATACGACCGGGAGGATATATTTGGTTGGAGGGTGAACACGCTAGGCAAACATACTATATCACACACACGCCTCAAATCCACACAAAAGGAAATTTCACCTTCCCAAAAAACTACCCCCGCAGCCCCATCACGCCCAAATGCTGACTACCCCCACAACAACATGTCCTAATCTATGTTGGATCCACTACCACAGGGACAAGGTTGCCTCAGATCCCAACATACCCATCCAGGAAAGACTATCTATACCGATATGCTCCATCTTCGCTTAGACTATACAAATGGTTGTCTGGTGATTTGGTGCTTTGTCTGTGTCATCTAGTATATATACATATATTTATATATATTTATATATTTGGCCTATAGATATGTGCACAGTATTTCAGAGGGATGTTGGATTCAGTAGGTGTATTTTGTCTGGGTACTTATTTGATTGTTTGTAATGGTATATTGGGTTGTGTGTTTGAGGGAAAGCTCAAAGGACAACGTTTGGTAGAGATCCAAAGAGATTTTATTGGTTATAGACGCCTTCAAAATTCCTTTGTCTACCGTCAGATAATTCCGATTTATCGAAAGACTCTGTAGCAGATCATTCAAACACTCTGATCTATCCTTGTACTTAGAGATGTTTTCTATAAGTACAAGTCATCCACTGTTCTAAAATGTTCCAAACAAACTGCTCCCTCCCTTGTCCCTCAGAGCACACAAACACAGAAAAGAGAATGAATGGTGTTAAACCAACAGCCTCGGAAATAGATATGGTCTATCTTTTAGAGTTTCCTAAAGCACTGTGTATTAGTATGTGACATGCACTTGACATGTGAAAGCTACTGTATGGATATGTACTAAACCAAGAGGAGGGTACTTCATGCTCTAACCCTTCCTGATAGCGCTGGTTTGGTTATGTTTTTGAATACAATGAGGTTACTGTTACTGTGCTACAATTGAGTCGGATCTCGGTCTAAGGACGGTAAAGTAAGCACTTTGTTCAGACGTTTCATTCGCTCTCTGCTGCTGTGATACTGTTGGGGAGGGCAGCGCGGCAGCGAATGAAACGGGGGTCTGTTCAAAATGATAGATGGAGTGTTAGGAATGGAATGGAAAGATGAACGGAACACTCGATAGTGTTATAATGTGTTCTGTCTCGCTGTCATCGTCGTCAACGGCGATGTTAATCAGCCATGGTTACGATCGCCACGGTTACGTGACTCAGAGCAAAGATAAGATCTCTATTAATTCAGAATTTCTCGTTTGAAATCTGATTGGATGCTTAATTGGTTGATTAAACATAATAATCATACATACTTATTATTGATCAAGTGCTTTGATTTACAATTCTGGTGACTGTTGATGGCTGGTTATCATCTTGCTGTGGGTTTGTGTTCTCCAATTGTACAAACTGTTAATTTTGTCTGAGATTTTTTAGTTTTGTTTTTATTTTATGTTATACTAATTATTTCCTCTTATCTAACCTGTATTTTTCCACCATCCCATTTTTTAAAATTCCTCACCCCTTTTCACCTTAAAACCACTCAACATTCAATCTCTTTACATCTATATTTGGTATTTTTGAATGTGGAGACACTGATGGTATTACTAAAAGCCTGAGCTGTCACGATGTGGATAGATCAGAGACGTGTTAGAGTTGTTAGCATTTTGTCTGATAGGGAAGGTGCCGTGGGATGTGTTTCAAACACAGGGTAGATGTTCAGGGTAGAACTTGTATTGGTAACGTTGTTTGGTCCCAGATCTGTATGCGTTTCAGCCATCTCATCTGTCTTTGATAGTCAGAGAAAGTTGACTAAAACATATACTGATCTGGGACCAGTCTAGTGGCTAGTGGTAGCTATGCTTGGTGGTGGAGAAGGAGAGTAAACCAAATGGCTTTTCACTTTCTTTTCTTGGCCTGGTCGCAAAGACAGATGGGGGACGGAGGGAGGGGGAGATGGAGAGAGGTCTTAGAGGATAGAGGGCTGAGGGAAGGAGAGGTCAGGGAGAGCAGGAGAGAAGGAGCGGAAGGAGGGATGGTGTGGAGGTTCTGGAAGAGGAGATTAGAGTAAGAGGAGTCTCTCTTTATTATTGCATTGCCACTTTGGTAATTAAAGGTCGTAAGAGGTTGGTTACAGGGGAGGATGGTTACAGTAGACTCTGAGCACATTCTTTGAAGCGTCATAGCCACACTTAGACGCTTTATAACCACTCTATGAAGCTCCATACTGTAGAGTCTCAACTTTTACCCACATGTTTGTGGGTTAAAGTTCAGACACAAACGTGGGGGAGACAGAGATAGCAACAGAGAGGAAGAGGTGAATGACAACCGAGGACGAGGCCGGTCAAACTATTTATACATACTACCATTGTTATGTATCCACACTATGTGTCCACACTACAGCAGGGCTCTCCAACCCTGTTCCTGAAGAGGTACCCTCATGAAGGTTTTCGCTCCAACCCCAGTTGTAACTAAACCTGATTCCGCTTCTCAACCAGTGATTAGAATTCAGGTGCGCTATATTAGGGTTGGAGTGAAAACCCACAGGACGGTAGCTCTCCAGGAACAGGTCTACAGTCCGTGTCTCATTGGCAGTGTGAGTGATTGTCTTTTCAGGCCACCAGTTATTTCGAATGGGTTACATTTCTCACACCACCAGTGTTGCGGTTACATCTGCTCTCCAGGGTAACTAGAGAACCAGGAAGTCTAGTTAAAAGCCAAAATGACACTCTATTCCCTACATAGTGCACTACTTTTGACCCGAGCCCTATGGGGGCCCTTATCAAAAGTAGTGCACTATATAGGGCAAGGATGGGCAACTGGCCGCCCCCTTTTCATGGCCCTCGGATCAATTCAGTTCAATTTATTGTTAGAATAGTACAATACACATACATTTTTTGTGGTCCCCAACCCCATCAAAGTTGCCCATCCCTGATATAGGGGATAGGGTGCCGTTTTGGGCACACGCTCAGAGTTTCCTTTCATAACTAAATCCCCTATGGGGACGTGAGAACCAGCAAGGTTTGTATTTATATATATAGACTAACTTACTGCTTACCCAGCGACACTAAAGAGGCTACATGACAGTTAGAGTTTCAGCCTGACGTTCTCCCTGTGTGTGTGTGTGTGTGTGTGTGTGTAATCTGTCAACGTGTCACAGTGTCTGGTTGCACGGGGAGAGAGACAGAGACCCTTTTCAGTCAAATAGGGCCATGGTCTGCGTACCAAACCACCTGATCTGCTACTGTCTCAGCAGGTTGTGAATGGAAAGACTGTGTGCGCCCCAAATGGCACCCTATTCCCTATGTAGTGCACAACTTTTGACCAGGGCTCTGATCAAAAGTAGTGCACTATGTAGGGAATAGGGTGCCATTTGGGGCAACGAGTCTGTAAAGAGGGAACAGGAGAAGGGAGGAGGGGAAGAAGAGGAGAAAGGAGGGGAGAGGTTAGGAAAGAGAGCGAGTGTTTCAGATGCTTGTCATGGGTTTTGGAGAGAGACAGATGGATACCTACGGTCTACTTTTACGGCTGTTGGAAGCTGCGGCTGGTGGATGTGGTTTTGTCTCGATGCGTGAAGCTCTGGATGTTGGAATGGACTGGAGGGTATAATAACAGGATAATGGTCATTAATGGGTAAATTATAGCTTGGAATGGATTCAGACAGTGGTGCCTTGTCCGGTCTTTGGTATCGAGTAGCCAGGAGTAGCGTAGTTGTACACAGGCATGCACTCGTAATACACACACGTGACATATGTAACACAGACACACGCACATGTAACACACACATACTGTAACATGTCAAATTTATCATAATCACTTTTTTTTTTTATATATATATTTTCTAAATGAATGAAAGCACCTACCCATAATGTATGTTTGATCATGGCCCTGTCCTGCGGAAAGTGGTTTTAAATACGTTTTGCTTTCCTATGTTTTTTCATCCCTTCTTCACTTTTATTTCACTTTCTCTAAAACCCTTAAAAGAGTCTTACATCTCCTTATTCAACTAAAGGTTCAATTAAGACAAATCTTAATCTAAGTCGCAGGGTAATTTCGTGTCAACATTTTGTCCAAACCTGGTGAAAGTAATTAAGAAGAGAAGCACAAATGAAAGCTTAGTCGGCTGACTAGTAAATATAAATTGTTTGCAAATTATAAATTAAACAGACCATTTTCATTAAAACAGAACAACTCTCAACTGAAACCACAGAACTAAGTCTTTTCCTCTTAACTTTCTTTCCGAGGGGAGGATAAAATAAAATAAAATATGATATAATGTGACCATACTGCACCATGCCAATGTCTCTTCGAACTGTGAACAACTACTGTATTGTGCTTTTGTGCATTTATCTGTTATGACTGTTGATGAGGAACTACTGTAAGGAACATGGGAGTGGAAGAAACAATAGGAATAGAAACATGGCCGCCGTTACCATTGATTTGAATGGGGACGGCCCTTCTAGGTATTCTATCTCTATGGGTGAAACGCAACTGGGCCCCTCTGCCCTATCTATCTGTGACCATGCATATAGCCTCTGTGTTGGGATAACTAATCGTGCTAACCGTGCTATGTGCATGTTATCCAACCCAACGTAGCACTGACTGTCCTTCATATGATATACAGTATGTGACCTTGTTGCATACTTTCATGTGTACATTGTAAATAACCTAAAAACCTATCTATCTGAAGGGACGTCTGGATATGGATTTGACACAGCATAATTGTAATTGTGTACGTTTGAACAGTTTAAAAGAGGTTTTAGATGCTATATGCACTTTAAGATAAAAACAAACACATTTTCCAGTTGCGTATCCATACCCAAGTTCTGGAACAATGTTGGCGGAGGGGATTTCTGTGTAACACCAGACGTGGTCATTCAGTGGGCTTTCATTCAATTCACTTCAAAGGTCTCAGAGCTTCCTGATCAAATGGTCCACCACCACATTCATTCCTCAGATAATCTTGAGTGAATACTCTTACTTACTCCTTTTACTTATTTCTTTATTTTTTACATCCAAAGATGTAAAAAAAAGAAACAGAATACTATGATATTATTCTCCCTATTAAGTGGAATAATCCACCCGAACACTGGGGTGTTTTGGGTCCAAATGTCAGTTAAAGTCAAACCAAAGTCTTCTCAGATGGTCTCCCAGGCAACACAACACATCTGTCAAACTATACATTTGTTATAACATTACAATCAGAATTGATTATCTATAATATTAAGGTCGAAACACAGCTTCTCTGTATGACCTACATTAAAAATCGAAATAAATACAAAATGATCGTAAATGTACCTGTACAGAAATTGAATGATGGCAATTACTGCTGTGCCTGAAAGTGACTTAACAATCTCCTTTATTAGAAATAATAAGAGATATTTTGTGATTTCAAGATTAGATTTATCTGGACACGCCTTTACAGTAAACAAACAGACAGCTTTGGTCTAAGACATGACCATTGCTGTTCATTACTGTTTTAATTTTTCAACAACTAAAAAACTAATAACGGCAAAATATTCACACATACCTCGTCAAGCTTTCACTATAGGGGTCCAACTAAATGACCAATGTCTGAATGAACATACATATACATACGTTATATAGACTTGGGTTGGATGAAAATGCCCAGACTTTGACCTCTGCTCGGAACCACCAAGGTCATAGAGCAAAGGTTAAGGTTCCGGAGTTTTCATTCAGCCCTTTTTCCTTGATATGGCTACAGCTGTCGAGTTTCACCTAGAGTCTCACGATTATATACGGACGCACAGTATAGTGTGGAATATATTGTGCGTTGAAGCCTATATGCCACTAACTGAACAGTTTATAATAGTTTATAACCTATAATCAGGTTATACTGATCGATTCATGCTAGTATTACAGGATCCTGAGTGAGGATATACTGTATATTTATTAGTCTCATAACTTTACAGTTTTAAGTCATTTTATTGAGACTTCTTATTGGATTCACAGCTGTGTGTCTGTCGAGGGGTACATACAATAATCATGCCATTCAAAGTTATGTTGGTTATTTGAATGTTGTTTTTTTTGTTGTTTTTTCTTATTATTAGTTTTAAAACTTTCCCTGCTTATTCTCAAGCAGTGATTTGGAGAAAAAAACGGATTGAAAATAACAATTTAGTTTTTTTTATTATTATTGATTATTCCGTTTTCAGAAGAGAAAACTATTTGTGAGACTGAGAGATGCAAAAAACTATTTTAAATACAATAATTTTTTAAAAAACCTTTACAATCTACGAGAGGTCTATTGGACGTGTTGTTTTTCTCCACCTTGAATGCAAAATGTGTGAATGTTGGGGAGTGACGATGGGTTTGGCACGGAAACGTGGCTAGGTTTACACTGAGCAAAATAACTAAGTTCAAACATACAACATAATACTTGAGAAACCTCTTAAGACAATACTTAAGATTAGTACTTTAGATATGTATTTTGACTTTGTCGATGGCATTATTTTTCTGTATTGACCTAATGATTGAGTTATGCATTTTTTTTTAACAAATGTTTTTTACTAGGGAGGGAAGCTAGTAATATTTGGGGGGAGAGTATAGGCTTAGATATGGGGCACAGAGGTAGAAGTCAAAGTTAAAAACTTTAGACACACACACTCACAAAAATATTTTTGGTGTAAACCTAGCCATATACTTATATGGAATATTTTTTTTTTCTTTTTTTACGCTGTATAATCTTAAAGTGATGGCTACAAAAGGGGAAAAAGTATTGACTGGTAAAAAATATATATATCCTTTTTGATTTTGCTTGCGTTTATATAATATTGTTGTAGTAGTAGTAATCTGTAAAGAAAATTGTGCATTTCAACATACCCCTTTTTCTCTCTCCATTGTCTAGATAGATAGTTTAACCAAGGACGTTTTAACATCTACAAACATATAAACCTTATTACATGTATTTAACGCAACAGTAGATATTGTGACATTGTTAAAGATGTTTAACAGCAGCGAGAAACAGAACCTTTGTGTAACTATAGAAACATTGTGAAGCCATTCTAACATTGTGATGATAACAGCAGTCTGAACTGCTATTGTGTGTAGTAGTATTTGAGCAATATATCTGTAGTGGTGTTTTTTTTCTTTTTTATATAGGATAAACGAACGATGAAAAACTAACAGGGAAGAGATGCAAAATGTTAGAAAATGAAACACAGCACTACGGACTCTGACGTTTTCAGAAGTTCTTTGTTGATTGTTTCTTTATGATTTGTTTGTTCCATCGTTTTTAATTTTATTTTGTTTTCTTCCAACTTTCTCTGTTTTGATATTTGCCTTTGTTAGGTGTTATTAGGTAAAAAAGAAACACGAAAAAAACAAAGACGAGAAAACAACCAAGTGCATGCCAGAATGTTAGTCTCTTTCTATATATTGCAAGAGCTCACTTTTTTGTGTTAGACGTACAGAAACTTACAAGGACAAAAAAAAAGAATACACGAAAAATAAAGGTGGGGTGGTGAGATGTGTGTGTTTTACAGGGGCGCAAACCAAGAAACAAACAAAACTCCATGACAATGAGAGAGTGTTATTATGCATCACCACGTACAAACATTGAACATGAATCACAAAAACAGCCACAATTTCTTTCTTTCTTTCTTTCTTTCTTTCTTTCTTTCTTTCTTTCTTTCTTTCTTTCTTTCTTTCTTTCTTTCTTTCTTTCTTTCTTTCTTTCTTTCTTTCTTTCTTTCTTTCTTTCACACACACTCTTAAACATGTAAACACACAGTAGAATGTAGGGTGGGTTAAAAGAATCAACGTTATGTTGACATTTTGGTAAAAATGTTTGTAAGCATTGTCTGGAATGGTGATGCCGAGCAAGGCCTGATGGGTAGATGGTTTGAAAACGACAGTATTATCTGTTTATAGCATTAACTCAACAACCAATATAAAACTATGGCACCACAGTATCAGAACTATCATTTTCTCAAATGTACTGTATATATATTTCAGTGTTATAGGCAATGGTACTTAAGTAGTTGATATGTGGCAGGGCACAGAGAGAGAGTCGATGTCCATAAAGGTGGCATCCATTAGATGGAGTTTTTGGTCACACACACACACACACACACACACATAGACTTTTGGGTTATGGCCTTGGCCCAAACACTGGGTTTGATGCCAAATAGTGGCATATACGCCTCAGGGACACGGTCGATGTTGGAACTCAATGTTTAATGCAAATGAAAAACAAGAGTTGCTCAATACACAACAATATAGGACGAGCTGGAACTCATATAAAAGGTTATAACATGTTATACAAGGTTATATTGAGGTTACATGATTTTTCATGTCATTATGGTTTTTAATACACAACAATACAATGACGCAATTACCATATAGGTCAAAAGGAACTTGTATCAATGGTTACCATAGAGGTCAAAAGGAACTTGTATCAATGGTTACCATAGAGGTCAAAAGGAACTTGTATCAATGGTTACCATAGAGGTCAAAAGGAAGGTTATATAGAGGTTATAAAAGGTTACCAGATTTTCCATGTCATTATAGTTTGAAATCACACACTAGCCCACTAAATGTCAGGGGTTTATAAGAGTCAAGGTTGTTGTTTCTGACAGTAGCCTACTTTGACTATTTACATTTTGGCTACTTTTTGTCTGGCATTGAAAGCTTGAAGGGTGGATGGTTTGAAAACGACAGTAAATCCGTGTGGGAGTGTGTGTTTGTGTGTGTGTGTGTGTGTGTGTGTGTGTGTGTGTGTGTGTGTGTGTGTGTGTGTGTGTGTGTGTGTGTGTGTGTGTGTGTGTGTGTGTTGTGCTCTCTGCAACCAAGAAAATAAACAAATAACCCCTCTACCCTCCCCCACCCCAAAAACAAAGCACAGAGATAATCATTCCTCTCTGTGTCTGTTTCTATTTAAAACACACCAACCCATCATAAGGTATCTGCTGTATAACACTTTTACAGAACACAACACCAGTTTTTAAAAGACAAGTGAGCACTTTAACACCTTTAACTGTATAAGGTTCCAATGGTGTCTACGGTCTCTCATCTGCTCTGACGAGGTTGTGGGTTCATTTAGGGGGAACAACAAAATGGCTGTGAGAGGGAGATGGAGAACGAGTGAAAGAAAGGGAGAACTACTGACAGAAAAATCGGGAAAAAAAGCTAGAAACAGCTTTTAAGAAACAACATCAGGCAGTAGTATTTGGGGCTAACCACCAAACTAGGGTTTAGGGCTAGATTCAATCTGGATGTTGGAAGATCCGCACTATGGCGTGATAAAAATGTAAAGACAGTGTTTCGTGTTAACGGAGACTGCATTTACGTTAAACGCTGCATACTCTTATGTCGACTCAACCGCAAATTACCTCTAAATTTAAATTGCGCTATAAGTCAAACAAATCAACAAATCGGAACAGAACAGGAAACAGAAAGAGAGAGGCTTAAGACTTTTATAACGGAACCACCAGGTTCTATTTCTGGTAGCAACAAATGGTGTCCATGTTTGACAGCTGGGGGTTAGACAGGGATGATCCACCAGTGCCAGCTGACCCCACCTGCTCTATGACCCCATGTGGTGGCCCCCTCACTGGGAGAGACAGACAGACAGTACCCTCCCTCCCCCTCCCACCTAAACCCAACCACCTCTACCATGGTGCGGCTGAGGGGGGTTCAGGGTTTTGGGGGGTACGGTCGGGGATATTTGTGGAGTTGAGTGTGTTGTTTTCTGCCCGCAATTAGCAACGGCCATTCTGTATTCTGTTTGAGGTTTTAATTGGGCCAGACCACACAGGAGACACTGATAGGCACAAACAAACACACACACACACACACACACACACACACACACACACACACACACACACACACACACACACACACACACACACACACACACACACACACACACACACACACACACACACACACAGAGCTGCACTAAAACTGGGATGAGAATCCTGGACATTTTGGGACATTTGGGGCCCTAAACAGGATGAATGGGGTTGACCAAGGGTGGTTAAGACAGGGAAGAGTTGTAATCTTTTCCAATTCATTTAGTGGAGATTTATTTTAGAATGCTTCATAAAATATTCCTTTTGAGTCTTCAAGCTACCGAGCTCTTTTGTTCGTTTGGTTTTTATTGGTTTTTACCAAAGACATGTTTCTCTTCAAGATACATGACACCTAGGTCTACCTACTACCTACAGTGTTTTAACCCCTGGCCATAGCAACACCACACAGACGGTTACTCTTATAGAGTTACACTCAATGAATATCTTAGATCTCATCACTTTACAAGGTGGCAGGTCCAGTAACATGTACTGTTAACACACACACACACACTCACGCACGCACACACGCACAGTTAACAACAACAGTTTTCACTTTGAGCTGCATTCTGTGTATGAGATATCCTATAAACTACAAATAACGTTAATTTATGTAGAATGTACTGTAGGTGTACAGTAGTCGATACAGACAGACACAATTATGACTATGAATGCTCTGCAATGGGAAGAGTGGTGTTCTATGTTGCTGTATATATCTATTATCAGGATATTGTCTCATATGGTTGACTTCTTTCCATGTATTATACTGTAGCGTATAAAGAGTTTATAAATAGTAGTAGGATATAATGTTTACACACACACTCTTATTATTATTTAGATTTTGAAGATACATTTATGATACAGTATGAATACCACATAACCATACTCTTGGACAATAACTACAACAATATTACATTTAATTTATATATAATCCATGTATCATACATGCTGTATTTTTCCATCCATGGCCATATTGAAGCCCTGCTCTGCACAGACAGTAACACATCATATGTATGCAAAGACACACACAAACACACAAACACACAAACACACAAACACACACACACAGCCATACACACTGAGTGAGCAATGTGTCACATGAATTTACAGCCCCCTAGCTGCTGCAAACCCGGATGACATCGAATGCACACTAATCCCTCCATGGCACTGACACCCCAAGGTTGAATGCCACTGTGTGTGTGTGTGTGTGTGTATAATGCTGCCAGTGGACCAGACAATAACCCAGTGGAATTTTCCTCTCCTCCTCCCCCTCCCTCCCCCTCTCCGCCCTGCTCCCTTCCCCCCTCTTCTAACCCCCCCCCCCCCCCCCCCCTCAATTCCGCTGTGGGGGAGGGGCGGAATTCTGATTGGACAGAGTTGGGGCAAATGTGGGAGGGGAGTTGGGGGGGGGGGTTGTGTGTGCGCGCGTGCATGTAGCGTGTGGTGTGTGTGTGTGTGTGTGCGCGAGGCACGCTGGCACTGTTATCCCAGCTGGCAGGTGTCTCTCTGAGCCCCTGGGCGTCCCACAGCAAGCCCATGGCTCAGCATCAGAGAAGAAGAGCGGAAAAGGAGGAGGAGAAGGGTATGGGGGATGCTGTAGGACTACAGGCTGATGTAACAAACGGCCCTGCAGCCCATCGAGCCTCCCCTCTCCTCATCACCCCGGATACACACACACACATATACCTCTTTCATCATTATGAGCAGACTGGTAGGAGACAGATAGAACAGATAGGGAGGGAAACCATCAACCTACATAGTCTTTACTAAGGGGTGGCATATCTATTATAGAATATCTATGATCTAGTGTTGGGAATCAATTTGAGTAATGATTTGATTTTAGTGGCTAATTACTTCATAAGACCCGCAGATATACAGTATATACATCCCAATCTGTGTCACCCCATTGCAGTGCTATGCAAGCATGTGAGTGTTGGGAGGGAGTAGCCTAGCCGCACACACACACACACACACACACACACACACACACACACACAGCCATAGAGAATGAATTGCACTGCTTTGCATGACTGTGCGTTGTATGCATGCATTACTAAGTGTCTGTCTGTGTGTGTGTGTGTGTGTGTGTGTGTGTGTGTGTGTGTGTGTGTGTGTGTGTGTGTGTGTGTGTGTATGTATATGTGTGAGTGTATCAGTGCTTCACTACTTCAATGTGGGAACTATGTGTGTTTTGTACAGCACTGCAGAGCACTGTCCCCACAGTCATGAAGCTGAATGTGTGCGCGTGTGTCATGACGCAGAAACTGAAGTCTCTTAACAATATTCCCTCCTGGAGGATAGAACCAGGATGAACAGATGGAGGGAGAGGGAGAGGGGTAAGAGGGCGGGACAGAGATGGAGGGATGAGAGGGATGGAAGAAGAGAGGCTGACAGAGAGAAGAGGGAGTGGGAGAGAGGGATGGATAGAAAGATGTAAAGAGAATGAGAGGTAGTGGAGAGAGGGAATTAAGATTGGTGGAGAGGGAGGATGAACTGAAACCTAGGGAATATCAACACTGAGTATTAATAATAGAACTGAGATGGTGTGTGTGTGTGATTGATTTGATTTATGGCGACAGCTAGTCTTACTGGGGTCCGACACATAATGAAGACACATTACAGCGAAAAAGAGTTTACAATTGACATGCATTTAAAAACATGAACATGTAGTGTGTGTTTACATCATGTCAGTAACTGGGTAAAACAGTGCATTTGGAAAGTATTCAGACCCCTTGACCTTTTCCACGTTTTGTTAAGTTACAGCCTTAGTCTAAAATTGATTAAATTGTTTTTTTTTTACTACACACAATACCCAATAATGTCGAAGCAAAACAGTTTTTTGACATTTTTGCTAATCTATTAGAAATATAACATTTACATAAGTATTCAGACCCTTTACTCAGTACTTTGTTGAAGCACATTTGGCAGCAATTACAGCCTTGAGTCTTCTTGGGTATGATGCTACAAGCTTGGCACACCTGTATTTGGGGAGTTTCTCCCATTCTTCTCTGCAGATCCTCTCAAGCTCTGTCAGGTTGGATTGGGAGCATCGCTGCACAGCTATTTTCAGGTCTCTCCAGAGATGTTCGATCGGGTTCAAGTCCAGGCTCTGACTGGGCCATACAAGGACATTCAGAGACTTGTCCTGAAGCCACTCCTGCATTGTCTTGGCTGTGTGCTTAGGGTTGTTGTCCTGTTGGAAGGTGAACCTTCGCCCCAGTCTGAGGTCCTGAGTGCTCCAGGTTTTCATCAAGGATCTCTGTACTTTGCTCTGTTTATCTTTCCCTCGATCCTGACTAGTCTCCCAGTCCCTGCCGCTGAAAAACATCCCCACAGCATGATGCTGCCACCATCATGCTTCACCGTAGGGATGGTGCCAGGTTTCCTCCAGACGTGATGCTTGGCAAACTGAGTCCTTTAGGTGCCTTTTGGAAAACTCCAAGCGGGCTGTCATGTGCCTTTTACTGAGAACTGGCCACTCTTCCATAAAGGCCTGATTTATGGAGTGCTGCTTAGATGGTTATCCCTCTGGAAGGTTCTCCCATCTCCACAGAGGAACTCTGGATCTCTGTCAGAGCGACCATAGCGTTCTTGGTAACCTCCCTGACAAATGCCATTTTCCCTCGATTGCTCAGTTTGGCCAGGTGGCCAGGTCAAGGAAGAGTCTTGGTGGTTCCAAACAGGCCACTGTGTTCTTGGGAACCTTCAATGCTGCAGACATTTTTTGGTACCCTTCCCCAGATCTGTGACTCGACACAATCATGTCTTTGTGATTCCTTCGACCTCATGGCTTAGTTTTTGCTCTGACATGCACTGTCAACTGTGGGACCTTATATAGACAGGTGTGTGCCTTTCCAAATCAAGTCCAATCAATTGAATTTACCACAGGTGGACTCCAATCAAGTTGTAGAAACATCTCAAGGATTATCAATGGAAACAGGATGCACCAGAGCTCAATTTCGAGTCTCATAGCAAAGGGTCTGAATACTTATCTATATAAGGTATTTAGGTTTTTTATTTTTAATACATTTGTAAACATTTCTAAAAACTTGTTTTTTTGATTTTGTCATTATGGGGTATTGTGTGTAGATTGATGAGGAAAGCTGTTTTTCAGTATCTCTGTCCCAGCTTTGATGCACCTGTCTCTGCTCGGGTAGCTGAGGTCCTTGATTATCTTCTTGTCCTTCCTGTGACACCGGGTGCTGTAGACTTCTTGGAGGGCAGGCAGTGAGCCCCCAGTGATGCGTTTGGATGATCGCACCACCCTCTGGAGAGCTCTGTGTTTGCCAACGGTGCAGTTGCCGTATCAGGCGGTGATACAGCCCGACAGGATGCTCTCTGTAGAAGTTTGTGAGGGTCTTAGGGGCCAAGCCAAATTTCTTCATCCTCCCATAGTTGAAGAGGTGCTTTTGTGCCTTCTTCACCACACTGTCTGTGTGAATGGATCATTTCAGGTTGTCAGTGATGTCCACATCGAGGAACTTGAAGATTTTCACCCTCTCCACTGCGGCCCCATCGATTTGAACTGGGCGTGCTCCCTCTGCCATCTCCTGAAGTCCACAATCAGCTTTTTCGTTTTGTTGATGTTGAGGGAGAGTTTATTGTCCTGGCGCCCCTCCGCCCGGGCCCTCACCTCCTCCCTGTAGGCTCGTTGTTGTTGGTAATCAGGCCTACCACTGTTGCGTCTGCAAACTTGATGATTAAGTTGAAGAGCGTCTGATTACAATGAAGAGCAAAATGCTCTGGGCCAGCTGCACTGAACTAGGTCCTTTTTTAAAGCAATTGACCTTATGACTGGACAGTAATCAAGACAAAATACAACTAGAGCCTGCAGGACTTTGTGGAGTGTGGTGTCAGATCATCACTTCATCACGGACAGATTCTCCCAATCTTTACATCCATTTAATCTATATGTTTTGACCATGACCGTTTACAATCTAAGGTAACGGCAAGTAATTTAGTTTCCTCAACTTGTTCAACAGCCACACCATTCATTACCAGATTCAGCTGAGGTCTAGAACTTAAGGAATGATTTGTACCAAATACAATGCTCTTAGTTTTAGAGATGTTCAGGGCCAGTTTATTACCGGCGAACCATTGTAAAACTGACTGCAACGCTTTGTTCAGGATTGCAGGGATTTCACAAGCTGTGGTTGCTGACGCGTATATGGTTGAATCATCAGCATACATGGACACACAGGCTTTGTTTAATGCCAGTGGTTGGTCATTGGTAAAAACAGAAAAGAGTTGAGGGCAAAGAAAAAACCCTCTGTGTTCTATTAGATATATATACACTATAAATACAAAAGTATGTGGACACCCCTTCAAATTAGTGGATTCAGCTATTTCAGCCACACCCGTTGCTGACATTTGTATAAAATCAAGCACACCTGGTCAACTCTAAGTGGTGTTATTGTGAAGTGTAAACATCTAGGAGCAACAACGGCTCAGCCAGGAAGTGGTCGTCCACACAAGCTCACAGAACGGGACCGCCGAATGCTGAAGCGCGTAGCGTGTAAAAATCGTAGAGAGTAAAAACTGCACAATAATTGTTTGTCGGGAGCTTCATGAAATTGGTTTCCATGGCCGAGCAGCCGCACACAAGCCTAAGATCACCATGCGCAATGCCAAGCATCAGCAGGAGTGATGTAAAGCTCGCCGCCATTGGACTCTGGAGCAGTGGCAAACACGTTCTCTGGCGTGATGAATCACGCGTCACCATCTGGCAGTCTGACGGCGGATGCCAAGAGAATACTACCTTCCCCAATGCATAGTGCCAACTGTAAAGTTTGGTGGAGAAGGAATAATGGTCTGGGGCTGTTTTTCATGGTTCAGGCTCCTTAGTTCCAGTAAAGGGAAATCTTAACGCTACAGCATACAATGACATTCTAGACGATTCTGTGCTTCCAACTTTATGGCAACAGTTTGGGGAAGCCCCTTTCCTGTTTCAGCAATGCCTCCGTGCACAAAGCGAGGTCCATACAGAAATGGTTTGTCGAGATCGGTGTGGAAGAACTTGACTGGCCTGCACAGAGCCCTGACCTCAACTCCATCGAACACCATTGGGATGAATTGAAACGCCGACTGCGAGCCAGGCCTAATCTCCCAACATCAGTGACTGACCTCACTAATGCTCTTGTGGCTGAATGAAAGCAAGTCCCCGCAGCAATGTTCCAACAGTGGAAGGCCTTCCCAGAAGAGTGGAGGCTTTTATAGCAGCAAATGGGGGGACCAACTCCATATTAATGCCCATCATTTTGGAATGAGATGCTCGACGAGCAGGTGTCCAAACACTTTTGGTAATGTAGTGTAGCTCTGAATTCACGATATGGCAAAGGTTGAAAAGTCATAACACATACGTTTTTTCAACAGCAGGTTATAGACAATAATATCAAAGGCTGCCCTGAAATCTAACAGTACAGCTCCCACTTCTTATTATCAATGTCTTTCAACCAGTCATCAGTCATTTGTGTCAGTGCAGTACATGTTGAGTTCCTTATCTTTATAAGCATGACCTACAGTAATTATTGGCACACGTTCCTAAGGGTTTTTCAGACACAGATTTATCAGTAGGTTGTGTAGTTGTGCAGAGACATTTTCCCAGAGACCTGGGTCTGTATTCACTCTGTATGTCTGATCTAAGATCAGGTCCCCCCCTCTAATTCACTATTATTTATGAGCCAAAACTGATTCTAGGACAACACTCCTACACTCTTAGAAAAAAGAATTCCAAAAGGGTTCTTCAGCTGTCCCCATAGGAGAACCCTTTTTAGTTTCAGGTAGAACCATTTTTGGTTCCGTGTAGAACCCTCAGTGCAAAGGATTCTAAATGGAACCCAAAATAGTTCTACCTGGAACCAAAAAGGGTTCTTGAAAGGGTTCTTTGGACAGCCGAAGAACCCTTTTAACTTCTAGATAGCACTTTCTTTCTCTAATAGTGTACTCTTAGAGGCTTTGCAGAAAAACACAACCTAGTCTTATTTACAACAAGATAAAATCGAAACGGAATGTTAGCAGAACGTTGGCGGAACGTTGGCGGAACTTTGACGGCGCTCCAGAACAGGTTCCAGCACCTCTCTCACTGCAGATAGCACAGCACTCATCTCAACATTCCACCCCATTGTTACATAACCTTGACACCCCAGCCCTGCCATCTGATTGACTGCTGCTTCCCGGCCCTGCGATCTGATTGGCTGCTGTGATCCTGGAGGACAACGGTGGGCAGCGACACACAGAAGCTCCCCTTCTGTAATTGACTTTGCTTCAGGGCCACGTGATGAATCACCCGTGCGCACACACACTCACGCTCATGCGCGCGCACACACACACACACACACACACACACACACACACACACACACACACACACACACACACACACACACACACACACACACACACACAAACACACACACACAGTCTTGTACAGCTAACCTTGTGGGGATTCAGTCAATTCAGTCCCATTCAAAATCCTATTTTCCCTAACCCCTAACCCGAACCCTAACGTGTACTCTTACCCTTACCCTAACCTTAACCCTTAACCCTAAAACTAACCCTAGCCCCAAACCCTAACCCTTAACGTAATTCCAACCCTAACACTAATTCTAACCTTAACCCTAAACCCCATAGAAATAGCATTTGACCTTGTTGGGTCTAATAAAATGTCCTCAGTTGGTCAAATTTTTGTTTGTTTACTGATCCCCACAAGAATAGTTAAACACGTCCAGACACACACACACAGACACACACACACACACACACACACACACACACACACACACACACACACACACACACACACACACACACACACACACACACACACACACACACACACACACACACACACACACACACACAGACAGTTCAGATCAATCTACAGAACACAGGAAGACAAAGAGTCATCTAGGAGATGAAGGCCAAAGCCACTGGGGCTACGTCCCAAATAGCACCCTATTCCCTATGCACTACTAGGGTACTATATAGGGCATATGGTGCCATTTGGGACGCAGTCCCAGTGTGTAGGAAGGCTACAGGCATTTACAGGATATCTATCATACATCTGCAGTGTGCTGTGCAGAGCTAAAAATACTCCTCCATGTGAATTTAAACTAATTTCACCGCTGTGGTGAAAACCAAGGTTCAAATATTATTCTAAATAATTTCAAATGACTTTATCTGTGCTTGACTGAGTTTACATGGCTTAATGGAATCAATACTACAAACCCCTCCCATCTGTCAGTCCAGGCAGGATAGAGCAAACGCTAAATGTATTTGAAAGATTAAAAATACTATTTGGTCCCAGGTCTGGTGTGATGAAACCATAGAGAGTGATAGAGGCCTCTAGTGGCCATAAGGCGGTATGAGCATGGGTCATTGAGCGCTTCCACCAGTTTAATGGTGTCAACTGGGTGAGACTTCCATCTTCATTGGCTGATCCTTCCTGGTGACCCTGTTGGAGTCATGTCCAACCGGGCCATAATGAGGGATCAGCCAATCGTGTAAAAGAAAACTGACTAATTCAAAATGGAGATTACCTCAATGGTGCTGCCAATGCTGTCACAGACGCTACAATGGCACAGATACAAAGATGAGTCCTCTATCTATCTCTATGACGGAAACCAACTGCAGCTCAGTCTGCTGCTGGTGGTGGTGGTGCAGCTCAGTCTGCTCTCTGGTGGTGGTGGTGGTGCAGCTCAGTCTGCTCTCTGGTGGTGGTGGTGGTGCAGCTCAGTCTGCTCTCTGGTGGTGGTGGTGGTGCAGCTCAGTCTGCTGCTGGTGTTGGTGGTGCAGCTCAGTCTGCTCTCTGGTGGTGGTGGTGGTGGTGTTGCAGCTCAGTCTGCTGCTGGTGGTGGTGGTGCAGCTCAGTCTGCTGCTGGTGGTGGTGGTGCAGCTCAGTCTGCTCTCTGGTGGTGGTGGTGGTGGTGCAGCTCAGTCTGCTCTCTGGTGGTGGTGGTGGTGCAGCTCAGTCTGCTCTCTGGTGGTGGTGGTGGTGCAGCTCAGTCTGCTCTCTGGTGGTGGTGGTGGTGCAGCTCAGTCTGCTGCTGGTGTTGGTGGTGCAGCTCAGTCTGCTCTCTGGTGGTGGTGGTGGTGGTGTTGCAGCTCAGTCTGCTGCTGGTGGTGGTGGTGCAGCTCAGTCTGCTGCTGGTGGTGGTGGTGCAGCTCAGTCTGCTCTCTGGTGGTGGTGGTGGTGGTGCAGCTCAGTCTGCTCTCTGGTGGTGGTGGTGGTGGTGCAGCTCAGTCTGCTCTCTGGTGGTGGTGGTGGTGCAGCTCAGTCTGCTCTCTGGTGGTGGTGGTGGTGGTGGTGCAGCTCAGTCTGCTGCTGGTGGTGGTGTTGCAGCTCAGTCTGCTGCTGGTGGTGAGAGCTTTGATGTTCATGTTTGACATTTCCATGTGATTAATGTGTACTAGAGTATCCCGGTGGGAGAACACAAACAGACACACACACGCACATACACACACACACACACACACATACACACACACACACCATGGTGACATCATGGTGTGTTAAAGTTAAGTGGAACATGAAATCTTATTAAGATCTGTTCATATACATCCCCAGGAAGAATATTATTATTATTATTATTTTTAGTATTACATTTTCTGACAAGCGAGCACTTAGATATGGTCATTTTCACGTTTTCACAAATTCCTAGAATGTTTGGGAATGCCGTATAGTAAGGCATTTGTGAAAATGTTATAGCAATATAGAGTGGGGAAGTGGCTGTGCGTTTGGTCAAGTAGTAGACACTGCAGTAAACAAAACCTAATAAAAACATCTGTCTTGTCCAGGACCGGAGTCTACGCAGACCGGTGCGCCATAGCCAATCAGAACTACAGTAGGTCTACAGTATATGCAAATAAGCTATTTGCCACACTGACCAGCCACCATTCACTTTGAACTGTACTGTGTGTTTACAAGCAGTAGCAACAACGTGACTTTATATAATTCCATCGCATTTGCCAAAAGCCACAAAATACACCTGAATGGATTTCTGCAAATATGTTAATACCACAGGAGTCATCTTACATTTGGGAACTTCACAGTTCTATTGATCAAACAACCATGAACGGTAGTCTCTCTCTCCCTCAGTTTCCTATGCACATCAACAACAACAAGATCCACAACTAATGCTAGCCAGAGCGAAATGAGCTCAAATCTAACAAGGGAACATTAGATAAACCCTCTCAAACTTTTTAAACTAGTTGGCTATTGAAATTGCACTGATAAACGATGGGGAATAGTAGCCTGCTTATCCTTCAGCACCTTGCCTGCCAATGCATGCTTTTCCCAACCCACGTTTTGACAACTGAAGGGGAAGCGAAGTGATTAATATTTCTTGTAAGGTACTTAATTGTTACCCAGAATTGATTTGATATTGAGATTAAAATATTAGCATTTCTGCAATTCAACACTTTTTGTAGAGAAACTGATGCAATTTTATAAAACATTTAATGCAATTCTACAAATGTTGATTAAGGAGAAAATTTAAATAAACCTCACAGCACATTCTATCCATTTTGCCATTGGGATGGAGATACATTTGTGCACTTTTTTTGTGCAATTTCCTAATGACTTATGCTACAAAAAAATGTATCTGGTCCGCCGGTATTTATTTACTGCAAGTTTAGAAAGCTGGCTAGACTAACTACCAATCTAAAATTTGTTAGCTGACATGTTTTATTGAGTGACTGACATAACAAAATAATCATTGCTGATACACAACCAAATTTCAAAATTGCACCTGGTGTATTCTAATATTCTTACTCTCAATAGAAAGTTGAGAACCCGACTGAATTCCCACCAAATATTACGTTGCTTTATGCTTGGAACTGGGCCTGTATGTATCATAATTGAACTGACCATGAATAGCAAGAAAGATCCCAGATTGT
Organism: Thymallus thymallus; assembly: GCA_023634145.1. Classification (NCBI taxonomy): domain Eukaryota; kingdom Metazoa; phylum Chordata; class Actinopteri; order Salmoniformes; family Salmonidae; genus Thymallus; species Thymallus thymallus. The sequence continues at coordinate 6,565,209 of CM042422.1, forward strand.
GCTGTCCAAACCACATCAAGAGATCCAAAGCTGCTTCCTAATATTAGCGGTAGGATATGTTATAGGTTTCTGGTTTCTTTTAGGGTACTGTGGTTTTATACTCATGTTTTTATAATGTCTGTGTTTCAGGCTTCATTAAGTCAAGGGGTGTGTGCGTGCGTGCGTGCGTGCGTGCGTGTGTGTGTGTGTGGTTAAAATGAAAGCAGAATGGAAAAATCTGAAAGAATAGGGTGGTCTTGGCAGCTGTATCGCTACTCTCTTCACCTCACTTCACTTCCTCTTCCTTGAGAGAGAGAGACAGAGAGAGAGAGAGAGAGAGAGAGAGAGACAGAGAGAGAGAGAGAGAGAGAGAGAGAGAGAGAGAGAGAGCGAGAGAGAGAGAGAGAGCGAGAGAGAGAGAGAGAGAGAGAGAGAGAGAGCGAGAGAGCGAGAGAGCGAGAGAGCGAGAGAGCGAGAAAACGAGAGTGAGATACAGTCATACAGTGAAAACGTAAGTGTTTCGGAAAGAAGCTGAGAGTTTGAAAATTGGTGTGAAGACAGCGATTCACTCAGAGAAACACGGAATGAACAAATTAAAAGAAGTATGATGGAGTGAAAGAAAAGGAGAGAGGTAAAAAAAAAGAAAAAAAAGACAACAAGTGAAGAGGAAAAGAGAAGACTGAACATCGTGGCAGATATGACAAAACGCTGTGTCTGCACTCTTCTGGTCCTCGTGATCATACAGACAGGTGAGTTACACTAACTAATCTAGAATAAGAGTTCATGTTTAGAAAATAGGAAAAGAGAAAGTCACCCAGTAAAATACTACTTGAGTAAAAATCTAAAGGTTTTACATTTACTTAAGTACAGAGGTGGAAAAAGTACTAAATAGTCCTAACTGAGTAAAAGTACAAAGTAAAAGTAAATGATATACATTAAATTCCTTATTAAAAACAAACCAGACGGTACAATTTTCTTTCTTTTAAAAATATTTACAGACCCACCAACAGTCAGACATAATTTACAAAATGCAGTATTTGTGTTCAGTGAGTCCGCCAGATCAGAGACATTAGGGATAACAACGCGTTATATTGATAGGTGTGTGAATCGGGCCATGTTGCTGTCCTGCCTGAGCATTCGAAATGTAACAAGTACTTTTGGGTACCAGAGAAAATGTATGGGAGTGAAAAGTACATTCATTTATAAGTATATACACTGAGTGTACAAAACATTATGGATACATACTCTTTCCATGACATAGACTGATCAGGTGAATCCAGGTGAACGCTATGATCCCTTATTGATGTCACTTGTTAAATCCAATTCAACCAGTGTAGATGACGGGGAGGAGACAGGTTAAAAAATGTTGAGCCTTGAGACAATTGAAACATGAATTGTGTAAGTGTGCCATTCAGAGGGTGAATGGGCAAGACAAAATATTTAAGTGCCTTTGAACGGGGTATGGTAGTAGGTGCCAGGCCCACCGGTTTGTGTCAACTACTGCAACACTGCTGGGGGTTTTCACGCTCAACAGTTTCCTGTGCGTTTCAAGAACGGTCCGCCACCCAAAGGACATCCAGCCAACTTCACACAACCGTGGAAAGCATTGAAATCAACATGGGACAGCATCCTTGTGAAACGCTTTCAATATTAGGAAGGTGTTCTTAATGTTTTGTATACTCAGTGTATTTTCTTAAGGGAAGTAGTGGAGTAAAGGTCAAAGGTCAAAGTAGAACTACTTAAGTAGAACTTTCAAATATTTTAACTTAAGTACTTTACACCACTGTCTGAATACTTGTGAGTGTGTATTAATGTGTCTTTGGTGTATGATCCACAAAAACTAGGTGTCAGCATTATTTCGCAGGAAGTGGATGTCGTTTTTACTAGCGCCTACACAACTTTGATGCAAAAACGTCTACTTTATTACTTCACACAGGCATGACCGACATTTCTGTATCTCACACATGGGATGGAGATCATCTATCTATCACCTGTCGTCTCATGGGGAACCATGACACTGTTTCTCAGATCAACTGGGAGATGACTAGCAGTACGACGAACCACACCCCAACCAGACTGAAACTGGGCATCTTCCATCCCGAGTTCGGTACTTAATATAATACTAATACATATTAATAGCTTTTACTTTGACTATTGATTCTTCATAAGAATAACACACTTAGATATATATTATAATATAATATATATTAATAATATAATATATGCCATTAAGGTACCTACGTGGCCCCTGAGTACAACGATACTGTGAAGATCCAGGGCAGTGCCTCCAGCGGCAGTTACACCCTCAGCATGAGAGGTAGCGCTGTGTTGGAGGACAGTCAGCTCTGCTGTAAATTCATCACCTTTCCCTCTGGAGTGGTGGAGCAGTGTACAGATACCAGGATTAAAGAAAGCACAGGTACTATCTCTCACTCTCTCTCTCTCTCTCTCTCTCTCTCTTTCTATTGCTCTCTCTCTCTCTCTCTCTCTCTTTCTATTGCTCTCTCTCTCTCTCTCTCTCTCTCTCTCTCTCAAATTGGTCAGTGTAGCGCTCTCTCTCTCTCTCTCTCTCTCTCTCTCTTTCTATTGCTCTCTCTATCTTTATCTTATTTGTCTCTCTCTCTGTTTCTGTCTCTCCTTCTATCCCACACATCCTGGTATTTCTACTCTCTTTCAATTCCCTTCCCCCTCTCGTTGTTGATCATAACTAACCATATAATGAATATAAAAATAACACAAGTTCAACCTTGCCATTACAACCCATTTGGGTTAGGTAGTGCTTGTATGCACAATTTTGTGTGAATTTATGGGAGCATGTTTAAACGTGTGTCTATCTATGGTCTACTCACAGAGGAGGCCCAGGAGTCAGAGGGCCCAGAGGGTTTACCAGGGGAGAGACAAGTGGAGCAGTGGTCTCTGCTAATAGGAGGATCCACCATCTGTCTCCTATGTATAGCCATCTCTCTCTACTACTGCTGGAAGTACTGCTGCAGACACTGTTGCCGCAGGTACCAACTTCTCTCTCTCTCTCTCTCTCTCTCTCTCGTTTCCAGTAGCACTGACTATAACCCCAAAAGTCAATAGCTCTCTGACTGTAACACCAATGCTTATCTACTGTTATATATTTCTCCACTAGGCGAGTATTCGAGGTGAAGACTTATCTCACAGATCAACACACAGACTCCGAGGTAAAGCTATTCTTTCAGTTTCAGATGATGCATTGCCTCTCTCTATGGCTAGAGAGACCTTCATAAATATAGTGACCTATGAAAACCCACAGGGCCCCTGTCACCATGGTTATCGCTATGGTTTCCTGTTGTTCACTGTGAATGACGAACATGTGGTTAGACTTCTCGGCCATCGCTCAGCCGTTTCTCTCTCTCGCTCTCTCTCGCTCTCTCTCTCTAACACACATGCGCACACACACGCACGCACACACACACACACACACACACACACACACACACACACACACACACACACACACACACACACACACAAATGTGCACAAACACATACACAAACACATACACATAGGTAAATATGGTTTGATATCTTGGCCATCACTCAGCAGTTTCTCCCACTTATTGAGAGAGTTGTACGGTCGAGAGATTACACTTCTATTACATTGAAATTATATTCCCATGATGTAACTGATACAAGCACCATTACATACAGTATCATTTATTTAACTATTATTTTTAATAGTGTTTACATTTTCATGAAATGTTCATGGTAGAATATGATACAAGGACAACTGAAAAAAAGCAACATTACAATATTAATTCCCAATTATTTTCAAAACATATCACCTAGTCTCTCTTTACCATCCAGGGGGTCATAGAGGACCCACCCCATCAAACCACCCTTCCCTCACCCCCTCACCCCCATCTTCAGGGTTTTGACCCCTCTAAGCTGTACGCTAAGATCAAGCGGGACCTGCTGTATGGACGGCTGTGGAAGGCCTACCAGGGGACGCCTAAGACCTGGGGCCCCACAACACAGCCGCAAGGGCCACAACAAAGGGAAGGACCAGGGCAGCAAAAGGTATATTTTTCTTTCTATAGGTTTTTTATGAACTTGTCTGTGCATAAGGAAACCTCGCCTTACAAACCAGTCAATTGAAAACAAAGGAATTGAAAAAGATTTTACAACGTGAAATCAAAGCTAAAAATAATGTTTGTTGAAGCCTGTGGGTCATGCCAAAAGACACAGAAATCCCCTACATACTGTAGAATATTTGATAAAGTCGTCATCATCATCAGGTCTATTTCCTTCTGGGGGATCATCAGGCATCACAGAGAGAGGAACCAGAAGAACCGGAACTAGAACCTAATCTAGAACAAGAACAAGACCCTCAACCGACCCTGGAAGGAAACGTGGAACCACAGACTAAGCCTGAGCCTATCCATCCATTAGCCCTGGAACCTGGAACACAGATGGAGGTTCTAGAACCAGAATGTGATTTAGAACTAGAACCCAACTTCCCACCAACCGTTCCTGCACAGAGGGAGGAACTGGAACCAGGGACAGGGACAGAGAAGGAGGAAACTGATGAAACCAGAGACTAACCCGTGTGTGTGTGTGTGTGTGTGTGTGTGTGTGTGTGTGTGTGTGTGTGTGTGTGTGTGTGTGTGTGTGTGTGTGTGTGTGTGTGTGTGTGTGTGTGTGTGTGTGTGTGTGTGTGTGTGTGTGTGTGTGTGTGTGTGTGTGTGTGTGTTGGGAGGAATAATATATTGTTTGAGGTTAGCTGTCAATCAATACGATCAATACTCTCTCTCTCTCTCTCTCTCTCTCTCTTTCACACACAAACAGACACAAACACACACACACTATACATCCTGTACACACACACTGGTAAGCCGCTCAGCCGTTTCTCACCTTTGAGCTCACAACAGTGTGACATGCAGTAACTGGTATTCTGTTGACAGACAGAAGAAGCAAGGGAACGTATTTCAAACAGAGCTTTTTTATTACATTTGGCCAAATTTAGTGTGATGTGCATGGAAACTTTTGCTTTTAAATATAGTGATGGGTTTCATGACCTTTATTTATAAAGAGAGCTGTTATAGCCAACTGATATGTTATGGTAAGGAGCAAGACAGTGAGTGATTGTTATTTTATGTAACCTTTATTTAACTAGGCAAGTCAGTTAAGAACAAATTGTTATTTACAATGATGACCTACAAACTCGGACAACGCTGGGCCAATTGTGCACCACCCTATGGGACTCCCAATCACGGCTGGTTGTAATACAGCCTGGAATCGAACAGTACTGACACCTCTAGCACTGAGATGCAGTGCCTTAGACCGCTGCGCCACTTGGGAGCCCACAGCAAAGTTTTGTGATTGCAATTTCTAGAATGCAAAGAGGTCTACTGATGAAACAATATATTTTAGATATGTTTGTGTTTGATTTACTTAGTTTTGCTTATTTTGCACCAATAATATATTTCATTGTTTTACTGTAGGCTTATTTCATAAATATATTGTGTAAACAAAATATTACTTAAACCTGTTGTATGTCTTAGTGTTTTATACTTTTCTATAATGTTTATACTTTTGTTTCAATAAAAAAATTGAGCCCTTCACTCGACATCTAGAATGTGCCTGCTTTTTATTTTTGCCACTGGGGGACACAAGACCATTTTATTCACTAACCTCGTCCTCAGGCTATTCCGCACAACGCATACATCAACAACTCAAAGTTGGCCTTAGTGGAAGTCAGGGGCGTAGCATACAATTCTAGGCCTATACTTATGCAATCTCTGTGGGCACCCTTCCCCTCTTGATCCATGACTCCCACGCATCTTTTTCAACAACTATACACATGAATCTGTAGTGGTTATTAGGGTAATCGCAGAATAAATCTGTGATATGTGCTTTTTTTTATTTCACAATTCAGCCCTCCTTTCTCAAGAGCTCCACCTAGTGGCCACCTGTTAACTACACAGGGAGGAATGTGGCACGCACAGACAAAACACTCCATTTAAACGGTGCTGTTATGTCTGAGTCAACATACTGTTTTACTATGGTTAAATTAGGTTTGCTAGGAGTATCAAGCTTAAGCAAACATTATTTGCTTCATGTTTATTTCGGTATTCATCATTCCCAAGACAAGACAAAGCTAAAAAATGACATATTAGTTTTAAGGCTTACTGTATTGCATAATAAAAGACAATTGAACAAGACATCACTAAAAGAAAAATAATTCAACCTTTATAAAGCTGAAAAGCTAACACATGATGTTGGACTTTATTCCAATGCCCTTTGACGGTCGTCTTGTTGACGAAGTCATTGATGAGATCTTTAAAGTCCAATTCCTTTGCTAACTGGCTTTCAATGGAGAGAAGTGCAAGGCTGTTCAGTCTATCCTGGGACATTGTTGATCTCAAGTAGTTTTTCACCAGTTTCAACTTGCTGAAAGACCGTTCACCCCCAGCTCCAGTCACAGGCAGTGTGCAGAAAATCCTCAATACAATACAAACTTATCCAAAAATGCTTTGTAGCTGCATCTTATAGATGGCATTAAGGAGCTCAAGAGGGGACAGAGTACGTGGAAATGTGGCACTATATATTGTGCTCAGGTGCCACATTTAATTTTCAAACTCAGCTGTGAGATCCTTGTGGTATTTTCTTGTCAGAGTCCGGCATGTTGTCTTTATTTGCTTTTCAGTCATATCTGTCAGCTTCAGAATAGGTGCAAAGGTTTCACATATGGTTGCTGTGGTCTGAAACCTTGCACTGAAGCTACTGATAATGCTATCCATTGAAACAAAAAATATGTTAAAATATCTGAAGATAAAATATCTTCAGTAGCTTGAGTGCATCAGTTGTATCTTCTTCCTCTTCCGCTTTTGTCTCTCTTCGCTGTGAAACTGAGAAGCGATCTCCATTGCTTGTGCTACTAGGGAGGCCTCGGCGGGCAGGGAGTCCCATTCATTGCGAATAGCCTGTATTTCGTGTTGTAGTGTCTTGATGTTTGCAGCCTCAATATCCAGAGAAATATCACCTGCCTGAAGAATCAGGTTCCGGTTCTCAGTGCACCGTAGGACCTTTACCCACACAGTGAGAAGGACGATTGCACCAAAGGTCTTGAAATAATTCTTCAGACCATTTGCCTCAGACTTGGCTTCAATTGTCAGATTGCATGTGACTAAGATACATTCTAGTGTCTCAATGATCGAGGGTAAGTGATTTGCCACTACTCGTGCAGCAGCAATGCGGGAACTCCTTTGAGTGTCAGAGAGACGGTGAAGAGAGCATCCTGTTTTTTCCTACAAGATCGCCCATCGCTCTGGACTGAAGAGATTGTAGAGACAATGAACAGAGCCAAATAACGTTGAGACCTTGGGACTGAGCTGCATGTACACTCACCAGATTGAGGGTATGGGAAGCACAGTGGGAGTATGTAGCAAGTGGATTGGCTTTTAGAATTTGAGCTTGCACTCCTTTTAACCTTTCCTGACATGTTGGCTCCATTATCTTATCCCTGTCCTCTACAGTCTTCTAATGGTATGCCATTGTCTTGCAATGCTGCTTCAATTATTTCTGAGATTTCCCTGCCAGTCTTTTTGTGAATGTCTTTGAATTGAATGAACCTCTCGGTTATCTCCCAAACACTGCTGTCTCTGTCTTGATGTACATATCTTACCAATAGCACGTTCTGTTCAGTGTGAGATATGTCTGGTGTTGAGTCACATACAGTTGAAGTCGTAAGTTTACATACGCTTAGGTTGAAGTCACTAAATTCATTTTTAAACCACTCCACAGATTTCATGTTAACAAACTATAGTTTTGGCAAGTCGGTTAGGACATCTACTTTGTGAATGACACAAGTAATTCTTCCAACAATTGTTTACAGACAGATTATTTCACTTATAATTCACTATATCACAATTCCAGTGGGTCAGAAGTTGACCGTGCCTTTAAACAGCTTGGACAATTCCAGAAATTATGTCATGGCTATAGAAGCTTCTGATATGCTAATTGACATCATTTGAGTCAATTGGAGGTGTACCTGTGGATGTATTTCAAGGCCTGTCTTCGAACTCAGTGCCTCTTTGCTCGACATCATTTCCAAACGCCTGAAAGTACCACGTTCATCTGTACAAACAATAGTACGCAAGTATAAACACCATGGGACCACGCAGCCCTCATACCGCTCAGGAAGGAGACGCGTTCTGTCTCCTAGAGATTAACGTACTTTTGTGCGAAAAGTGCAAATCAATCCCAGAACAACATCAAAGGACCTTGTGAAGATGCTGGAGGAAAAAGGTACAAAAGTATCTATATCCACAGTAAAACGTGTCCTATATCGACATAACCTGAAAGTCTGCTCAGCAAGGAAGCAGCCACTGCTCCAAAACCGCTCGTGCAAAAGGGGATTATAACGTGACAACAACTCAAGAGTGCCAAGAAAATTGCCATTATGGACATCATCTAAATGTGAGGCTTTGCCTCTGAATGCAAGATTTATTGAAGCCAGATAAAGGGTCACTGTCACGAGTGGGTGTAGAGAGAGACCAAGGCGCAGAGCAGGTATAGTTCGACATTTTATTATACTATGTATAATCAACTCAATGACGAACTATAATTACAAAACAATGAAATGGAATACACTTACTTGTCTGTGACATGAAACGTACAAACATCTAACAATGACCCACACAACAGGTGTGTGAAAAGGCAACTTAAATAGAATCCCCAATCAGAGACAACGTCTCGCAGCTGTCTCTAATTGGGGATTCAGCACAAAACTAAAACAGATCTAGATCTACTAGATCTGTCAGGCTCTGACCCTGGCTATCTAGAGGAGCCAAAGAGCTCCCTATGGCCAGAGCCTGACAGTACCCCCCCTCTAAGGCGCGGACTCCCGACCGCGCTAAATACATATTTAAAAAAAAATGAATCATAAAAAAAAACTGACATGGGAGGGTTGGGGAGGGACACTTCACCTCGGTGGCGGTTCTGGCCCCGGTGAAGTGGACACTTTCCTCCCTGACGCCAGTCTGATGACCTGTCCTGGAATGGGACCTGGTCTGGCGAACGGCTCCGGCCATGGAGCGGGGCAGACGCCCAGACCCGGACTGTGCACCGGTGTGGCAGGTGGTTCCGGCTCTGGAGCTGGGCAGACGTCCGGACCCCAGTTGGGCACCGGTGGAGTGGACTGCTCTGGCATGGGAGTGGAGCAGACGACCGGCCCCGGACTGGGCACCGGTGGAGCGGACTGCGCCGGCATGGAAGTGGAGCAGATGGCCGAACCCGGACTGGGCACCGGTGTGACAGGTGGTTCCGGCTCTGGAGCTGGGCAGACCTCCGGACCCCGACTGGGCACAGGTGGAGCGGACTGCTCCGGCATGGAAGTGGAGCAGATGGCCGAACCCGGACTGGGCACCGGTGGAGTTTCAGGGCGGCTGACCTTCGCTGGAGGCTCCGGGCTGCGGACCCTCTCTGGAGGCTCCGGGCTGCGGACCCTCTCTGGAGGCTCCGGGCTGCGGACCGTCTCTGGAGGCTCCGGGCTGCGGACCGTCTCTGGAGGCTCCGGGCTGCGGACCGTCTCTGGAGGCTCCGGGCTGCGGACCGTCTCTGGAGGCTCCGGGCTGCCGGCCGTCTCTGGAGGCTCCGGGCTGCCGGCCGTCTCTGGAGGCTCCGGGCTGCCGGCCGTCTCTGGAGGCTCCGGGCTGCGGACCCTCTCTGGAGGCTCCGGGCTGCGGACCCTCTCTGGAGGCTCCGGGCTGCGGACCGTCTCTGGAGGCTCCGGGCTGCGGACCGTCTCTGGAGGCTCCGGGCTGCGGACCGTCTCTGGAGGCTCCGGGCTGCGGACCGTCTCTGGAGGCTCCGGGCTGCGGACCGTCTCTGGAGGCTCCGGGCTGCGGACCGTCTCTGGAGGCTCCGGGCTGCGGACCGTCTCTGGAGGCTCCGGGCTGCGGACCGTCTCTGGAGGCTCCGGGCTGCGGACCTTCGCTGGAGGCTCCGGGATGCTGACCTTCGCTGGAGGCTCCGGGATGCTGACCTTCGCTGGAGGCTCCGGGATGCTGACCTTCGCTGGAGGCTCCGGGATGCTGACCTTCGCTGGAGGCTCCGGGATGCTGACCTTCGCTGGAGGCTCCGGGATGCTGACCTTCGCTGGAGGCTCCGGGATGCTGACCTTCGCTGGAGGCTCCGGGATGCTGACCTTCGCTGGAGGCTCCGGGATGCTGACCTTCGCTGGAGGCTCCGGGATGCTGACCTTCGCTGGAGGCTCCGGGATGCTGACCTTCGCTGGAGGCTCAGAGTTGCTGACCTTCGCTGGAGGCTCAGAGTTGCTGACCTTCGCTGGAGGCTCAGAGTTGCTGACCTTCGCTGGAGGCTCAGAGTTGCTGACCTTCGCTGGAGGCTCAGAGTTGCTGACCTTCGCTGGAGGCTCAGAGTTGCTGACCTTCGCTGGAGGCTCAGAGTTGCTGACCTTCGCTGGAGGCTCCGGGATGCTGACCTTCGCTGGAGGCTCCGGGATGCTGACCTTCGCTGGAGGCTCAGAGTTGCTGACCTTCGCTGGAGGCTCAGAGTTGCTGACCTTCGCTGGAGGCTCAGAGTTGCTGACCTTCGCTGGAGGCTCAGAGTTGCTGACCTTCGCTGGAGGCTCAGAGTTGCTGACCTTCGCTGGAGGCTCAGAGTTGCTGACCTTCGCTGGAGGCTCAGAGTTGCTGACCTTCGCTGGAGGCTCAGAGTTGCTGACCTTCGCTGGAGGCTCAGAGTTGCTGACCTTCGCTGGAGGCTCAGAGTTGCTGACCTTCGCTGGAGGCTCAGAGTTGCTGACCTTCGCTGGAGGCTCAGAGTTGCTGTCCTTCGCTGGAGGCTCAGAGTTGCTGTCCTTCGCTGGAGGCTCAGAGTTGCTGACCTTCGCTGGAGGCTCAGAGTTGCTGACCTTCGCTGGAGGCTCAGAGCTGCTGACCTTGGCTGGAGGCTCAGAAGCCCGCTCCCGCATATCCATCAGCTTGTTCACTAGAGCATATCGGCGCCCGAAGTCCTCCTCCTCCTCTATTTCTATCAGCAGCGGGTCCGTCTGCTTCTCCAGTGGAAGAGCAACCCAGGCTCTCCACCACCTCGTCTGTTCCTCCTTCTGGTATTCATAAAACCCCTCGGGTTTCTCTCGATCCTGGATCGTTGGAAGACGAAGTGGTGGGCGATCCTCTTCCTCCAGCCTCTCCGTGCTTTGGCTGCGCACCAATGGTATGGTGCGCGAAGCCGGCAAGGACGGTGCCGGGCTGTGAGTGCGCACCGATGGTGTGGTGCGCGGAGCAGGCACGGACCGTACCTGACTCTGGGCCGACGCTGGAGGCACCGGGTTGGGAACTGGCGTTGGAGGGATGCGACTGCCCCGATCTTCCTCTCTCCATCGCCAATCCCCTTCCTGTGAGGACTCCATCGGGAGCCCCCACGAGTGAGGGAACAAAGGCACATAGTCGTCGTTTTCCTCCGACTCCTCTCCGTACCTCTGCTCCCATGGCTGTAGGGGCTCCTCCTGGATCCCCCACGAGTGCAGTGGCCGTGGTTCTTCTCCGTCAACCCCCGACCACCCCCATAGCCCTCCCCCAAAAACTGTTTGGGGTTTCTGGGCTCCAGGCTGTTCTTTTGCCCGTCGATGTTTTTTTTTACTGCGCGTCTTGGTCTTGTTGTGGTGGGTCATTCTGTCACGAGTGGGTGTAGAGAGAGACCAAGGCGCAGAGCAGGTATAGTTCGACATTTTATTATACTATGTATAATCAACTCAATGACGAACTATAATTACAAAACAATGAAATGGAATACACTTACTTGTCTGTGACATGAAACGTACAAACATCTAACAATGACCCACACAACAGGTGTGTGAAAAGGCAACTTAAATAGAATCCCCAATCAGAGACAACGTCTCGCAGCTGTCTCTAATTGGGGATTCAGCACAAAACTAAAACAGATCTAGATCTACTAGATCTGTCAGGCTCTGACCCTGGCTATCTAGAGGAGCCAAAGAGCTCCCTATGGCCAGAGCCTGACAGTCACATCCAAAAGCCTCTCTAAAATCATGTTCTTCTTCTCTACTTCTGTCTGCAGTTATGTTTGAAGGTGACAGTCAACTCCTGTTGCTCCCAATAATGAGTGCTGAAGGCTTTTCCATTTCAAGTAGCACTGCTTATGGGGCTTGTGTGTCTCATGTTCTGGTCATTTCCTGTACATTCTTTGCCATTTGATGTTCGCATATGTAATATGAGTAAGAGAATATTAGTTATGGATACTAGATGCAGTAGTTCTTCCACAAACCGTTTGAAAAGAAATGAAAACAAATAGGCTAGCCTAAATTGGGGATATCAGTAGGCTACGATGGCATATGGGCAGGGTTGGGGAGTAAAGGATTACATGTAACACCTTACATGTAAGGGATTACAAAAAAAACGGTAAGCTTCCTATCAAGAATCGTTCTTGAAACTAGTGAAAAATGTGCTCTTGCAACAGCTGCATAGTGTGGATCCAAGCCTATGGAATAAAAGTGGGGCTTTTATTGATCAAACTTTTGAAAGACTTAAAGGGGCAATCTGTAGTTGATACATCCATTTATGGACTTATAAATTATATATACAGTACCAGTCAGTAGTTTATAGACACACCTACTCATTCAAGGGTTTTTCTTAATTTTTACTATTTTCTACATTGTAGAATAATAGTGAAGACATCAAAATGATGAAATAACACATAAGGAATCATGTAGTAACCAAAAAAGTGTTAAACAAATCAAAATATATTTTATATTCTTCAAAGTAGCCACCCTTTGCCTTGATGACAGCTTTGCACACTCTTGGCAAAGCATGCCATTCCAAGAGCACAGCATTTCTTTTTCACCTCGAATCAATGAACCCAATCAGTCCTCCAAAATAAACAACAGAGTAGGGCTGGATAATATGCCCTTAGTTTTTGGGGTCATGCTCAGTTAAAACAATTTAGCTAATCTATACTTCCATATTTCCAAGTCCTATTCTTGAATACATTTATTGGAATGACTGGAATTCTGATAGACTGGTTTTTAATGTAAAGATATAATTTAATCGTATTATTATATGTAGTAGAAAGCGATGGGTTAGAAGAAGCCTACAAAACCAACCCATAAAGTAACATTTAACATCCATATATGGCCAGTTATGTAAACTTTAACATTGATTTATCCTGAAATAGATGTTGTTCAATTGGTAACATCCATGTTAGTCTTCTTCTAATGCCTCTTAAGGGGAAAGTAATCTAAAAGTCACGGAATGTAATCAGATTACGTTACTGAGTTTGGATAATCCAGAAGTTACGTTACTGATTACAATTCTGGCCAGGTAACTAGTAACTGTAACGGATTACATTTAGAAAGTAACCTACCCAACCCTGCATATGGAGCGCTTGTAGCAACGACTTATATTGCAGGACAGGTTTCTGACATTTCCAGTTCAAGTCCAGGTGAAAAGTCAACTTTTATAACTGTTACACAGAAGGCCTCTTTTGGGACTAAAGTTCAATGCCTTCCTGGTGTTATTAGGCAGCCTGGTCTCATAGACTAGACGTAACATACTAAACGGAACACCAAATTAGTAGGAGCCGATGATATGTTACATTTGGTATGGTTACATAAGACAGAAGGTTACTTAAGGCAAGTAACACGAATGTCTAGCAGCCCAAAGGTCATCACGGACAACTTTAGCATTTTAGCTAATTAGCAACTTTGCAATTACTCCTAACCCTAACCTTAACCCCTAACCCTAACGCCTATCTTAGCTAACCCCCTAACCCTAACTATAAATCCCTTTAACCAAGAGTTCCCAAACTGGCGGCCCGATAAAGACATAAAAACACCAGCAAATTAGCTCCAAGTGATTTTAATTTAGGAAATCTGTTCCAAAGTATTCCTACGCATAGAGAGATATATGTGATTGTATACAAATGTAAGCAAGGTTTCAAATGATTATGTTTTAGTCAAATATTTGTAATAAGGTTCCGACCACCTGACCATCCTCTCAAGAAAATATCAGCCTGCGGCTGTATTTAATTAATGATACCTGCTTTAACCTAACTCCTAACCCTAACCCTAACCTTAACATTAACCCTAACTTCAGCCCTAACCTTAACCTTAACCCCTAACCCCTAGCCTAGCTAATGTTAGTACTTAGCTAACATTAGCATTAGGCACCTAGTCACCTAGCTAACGTTAGCAACAACAAATTGGAATTTGTAACATGTCATACGAAATGGATTCCATGATTTCGTATCTACCCCTGAGTCCAGGTTGCAGCAGGGGAAGGGAAGGCTGTTCTCCTAGCAGCAGGATATTATGCTGGCAGCAGGGGAGCGCAGATTATATAGTTTTCAAAATAAGAGTCACCATGCAAAGACATGCTAAACTTTGGAAAATATCTATATACTGTATATATTTATTTTGAACTCTGTTTTCCAAGGCATTGCGACCTCCTTTAAAAAAAAATACCTTGTTAATTTGATGTATTTTATTTTTATACCAGCATTAATTTTGAAAGTTTACACAACTACTTGGATTTTTGTAGGCTGTATTTGAAGAAATACACTTTTAATAAAATACACATTAATGTTATTGGAATTACTCAATAGAGTCTCCAAAACTGAAATTGGTCTCTTGTGCTGGGCAACGGGTTTAATACAGAGTACTGGTGACTCCTAACTCCACGCACTCCATTCACTGCAATACAATACACTATACATGGCGGGTGTATTCAACTCTTACCCTACATGGTCCGGCAGCTGCTGGTTTTCTGTTCTACCTGATAATTAATTGCACACACCTGGTGTCCCAGGTCTAAATCAGTCGCTGATTATTTGGGAACAATTAAATAAAGCAGTGGAACTGGCTTCAAGGTCCAAAGTTGAGTTTGAGGGGTGTATGGGATACTTATTGGGTTGTAGTGAAATAACGGTTCTATCTGTCTCATTTAAACTGCGTGGGAAATACTCAGTCAGATCTCCTCTAACCAAATATGGTTTGTTTTTGTAGGGGGACTGTGTCATATGGCCTGCAGCTGTCTTTTTGCTCTGCTCCCTCTATAGCCCCCATTGTAATAGAGCCCCACAGTGGAGGTGTCATAGTACCCCCTAAAACCTAGCAGTCAAACAGGGAAATGGTTCCAATACATTTTCCACCATTCATTTTTACCTTAGGGGATTTGAGAAACACTTAAAATAAGGGCTGTGTTTCATGTAGGCTTACCCTGGCGGGACATTTTGAGAACCATGAAAATCTTTCTCAGACAAGGTGACTTTTAACAATAACTATTCTACCTTTCTCAGCTAAAGTGGGGTTGAAAATACACAGTAGGGTCTCAACTAACCAAATATGTTTAGTTTTGGATGGGGACTGTGTTGAACATATCCAGCAACACAGCTTTAAATGACCTGGTACTATCCATGGTCCTGAACTCAATAACCACTCAACAACACAAAAAGAAACACAAAAGTTAAATGTAATTAATAATAACCAGGCTATTTGTCAGGATTTGAGATAGGAACCCAAACGCAGACCGGGCAATGTAAGTATATGGTGATATTTATTGAAGAGTGGTAATAGGGAATTGTTGAAGCGGATGTGGTTGAATAGGGAGTTGGTAGGTTGGTGGCTGAGTTTCCAGGTAGGTGGCAGATAAGTGGTCCGTGATTGTTCGAATCCGTATCCTAGGTGAGTGGAGGAAGAGGTGAGTAGGATGCGGCGTGATGATGGGTATATCCAGGCAGGATTCCTAAACAGAGTACAGACGGAATTACTGAGCAGGGTATAATACGACGAAGCAACTTTAACAACTGGTACAATATATATAACTCAGATGGCTGGTACGCAGATACACATACTAGGTGACTTAACGATCCGGCGGGGACTGGATGTCAGGTCGTCTCTTATATAGTGATGACCGCAGATCTGGAACAGGTGTGTAGTGCAATAAACAAACAAGACAGACACAAACACAGACTCAGGGAACAGGGATCGTGACAGTACCCTCCCCCCGACGGACGCCTCCGGGCGGACCACCTGGAGCCCCAGGCTGACGGCGGTAGAACTCACGAATCAGGCCCGCATCCAGGATCTGGCGTTGGGGAATCCAGCACCTCTCCTCCCGACCATAACCCTCCCAGTCCACCAGGTACTGGAACCCCCGACCCCGGCGTCGAGAGTCCAAAATTCGTCGCACCGTGTAGGCGGGGCTACCATCAATGATGCGGGGAGGAGGAGGTCGAGGTGGCGGAGGTAGAAGAGGGCTGAGGCGAACCGGTTTAATGCAGGACACGTGGAAAGCAGGATGAACTCTGAGGGTACGAGGAAGTTTTAATCGGACCACCGCAGGGTTGATTACTTTCTCTACCACGAACGGCCCGATGTGTTTGGGGGACAGTTTTCGAGAATCAGTCTTAAGGGGCAGATTCTTGGTGGATAACCATACCCTATCTCCTACGGTGTAGGATGGGGCAGGTGCACGGTGACGGTTAGCTTGGTGTTGGTATTGGCCGGAAGCCCTGAGTAGTGCCTCCCGGGCACGATGCCAGGTCCGATGGCATCGACGGATGTGGTTTTGGACGGATGGCACGGACAGATCCCTCTCCTGGGACGGGAACAGGGGAGGTTGGTAGCCGTAAAGGCATTGAAATGGGGACATACCTGTGGCTGATGTGGTGAGTGTGTTGTGGGCGTACTCCACCCAGGGAAGCTGAGAGGACCAGGATGTGGGATTGGATGAGGACATGCACCGTAAGGTCGTCTCCATCTTCTGGTTAGCCCTCTCCGCCTGACCATTGGTCTGAGGGTGGAATCCAGAAGACAAACTCACGGTTGCACCAATGGCCAAACAGAAATCCCTCCACACAGCTGATGTAAACTGGGGACCACGGTCGGACACGACGTCACAAGGAAGACCGTGGACATGGAATACCTCCTTGACCAGCAGGGCCGCCATCTCCTTGGCTGAGGGGAGCTTAGGTAAGGGAATGAAGTGAGCAAATTTGCTAAAACGATCAACCACGGTAAGTATGACTGTGTTACCCTCTGAAGTCGGTAGACCAGTGACAAAATCCAAAGACAGGTGGGACCAGGGGCGACGAGGTATGGGTAGAGGACGCAGGAGGCCAGCACTGGGCTGGTTGGAGCCCTTGTTCTGTGCACAGGTAGGACAGGCAGAAACAAAAGTCTTGGTATCCTCTCTCATGGTTGGCCACCAGAACCGTCTCCTAAGAAAGGACATGGTTCGGGCTATACCAGGATGACATGTAAGGTTAGAGGAATGTGCCCACTGCAAAACAGCTGATCTGACAGATTCGGGAACGAAAAGGCAACCCGGTGGACTATTACCTGGACCTGGATTATTCCGGAGAGCAGTCTTAACCTCCTCTTCAACCCTCCACATAACAGCCCCGAGGATGCAATTCTTAGGTATGATGGTATCAGGTTGTGGACATACTTCCTCCTCCTTGTTGAACACGCGGGACAGAGCATCAGGCTTAATGTTCCGAGAACCGGGTCTGTAGGTTAGGGAAAAATTAAAACGTCCAAAAAATAGAGCCCACCTGGCTTGTCGTGAGTTAAGTCGCTTGGCAGATCGCACATATTCTAGGTTCTTGTGGTCAGTCCAGACCACAAATGGTAGTTCCGCCCCCTCCAACCAATGGCGCCACTCCTCTAAGGCGATCTTGACCGCAAGCAGCTCTCGGTTACCTACATCGTAGTTCATCTCTGCTGGGGACAAACGGCGAGAAAGAAAAGCACAGGGATGAAGCTTACCGTCCTCGATGGACCGTTGAGACAGAACTGCTCCTACTCCCACGTCTGAAGCATCTACTTCGACCACAAACTGCCGGGCAGGATCTGGTTGGGAGAGAATGGGTGCTGAGGTGAACCGTCCTTTAAGATCCAGAAATGCCTGTTCAGCCTCCGGGGTCCATGTGAAGGATCTGGCACTGGAGGTGAGAGTAGTTAATGGTGTAGCCACCCGGCTATAGTCACGAATGAACCGTCTGTAGAAATTTGCAAACCCCAAAAACCTCTGCAGCTGTTTTCTACTGTCTGGCCTCGGCCACTCCAGAACCGCCTCAAGCTTCGCCGGATCCATCCGAACCTGTCCCTCGGAGATGATGTATCCCAAGAAGGAGGTGGTGAGTGCGTGGAATTCACATTTCTCAGCTTTGACATATAACCGGTTCTCAAGCAACCTATGGAGTACCTGTCGAACATGCTGTATGTGTTCAGAGGGATCCTTGGAGAAAATCAAGATGTCATCCAGGTATACAAAAACAAATTGACCAATCATGTCCCTCAACACGTCATTGATCAAACACTGGAAAACAGCAGGGGCATTGGTTAGTCCGAATGGCATGACTAAATACTCAAAGTGACCCATGGGTGTGTTGAAGCCTGTCAACCACTCATCCCCCTCCTTGATTCTGACCAAATGGTATGCGTTACGAAGGTCAAGTTTGGAAAAAACAGTTGAACCTTGAAGTGAGTCAAAAGCTGTATTCATCAAGGGCAAAGGGTACTTGTTCTTTACAGTTATATCATTCAATCCCCGATAATCTATGCAAGGTCTAAGGGTTCCATCCTTCTTACCCACAAAGAAAAATCCAGCTCCAAAAGGTGAGGATGAAGGGCGGATGAGACCAGCCGTCAGAGATTCCTTAATATAACTCTCCATAGCCTCCCGTTCCGGTTTAGAGATGCTGTAGAGTTGGGCCTTGGGGTAAGTGGAGCCAGGAATCAACTTAATCTCGCAATCGTAGGGACGATGAGGTGGTAGGGAGAGAGCTCCCTGTTTGCTGAATACCTCACCGATGTCGTGATACTCCACTGGTACGTGGTTCAAGTCAGGAAGCTGAGTGTCATTTACCTGGCTGCGCATAGATTGTGAACATGCAGATTTCAAACAGTTAGCATGACATGCAGAACTCCAGCTGGTTACCTGGCCTGTCCTCCAATCGATGGTGGGATTGTGCCTGACCAGCCAGGTGTGACCTAGGATGAGGGGAATATGAGGAGAGTGGATTATAAGGAAACTGATCTCCTCCGAATGGTTGCCTGACAGTAACAACTGAACCGGTTCAGTTCTAGACGTGACCCGGGCTAGTAACCTGCCATCTAAGGTATTCGCTTCAATGACCTCCTCTAGGATTTCTGTGGAGAGCCCCAGCTGTTTCACCAACTCAGCATCGATGAAACTGTCATCTGCACCTGAATCAATCAATGCTTGAAATTAAAAAAACTGACCTTTAATGGATATAGTAGCGTGGAATAGAGTTCTGGAACGAGAGTAGGGGATATCGGTAGTTTGGCTCGCTAGGATCCTCCCCACGTCTAACGAGCCTGCCGGTTTGCCGGCCTGTGTGGGCAGGACGCCAGATAATGTCCCGGATCACCACAATATAGGCAGCTATTGTTGTCTCTCCGGCGCTGGCGTTCCTTTTCATTAAGGCGAAAACGACCTAGTTGCATGGGTTCAGGATCGGATTCTCTCATCTCCTTAGTCGTCTCCCGTGATGAATGGTTTGGGGAACAATTCGCTCCTCTCTCGGGTCCCGTTGTTCTGATTGGTTGTTGAGCCGTGAGTTCTACTCGTCGCTTCTCTCTCCGGCGCTCCCTGCACCTGTTATCCACCCGCATAGCCAACGTGATCAATTCTTCTAAATTACAAGGTTCGGGGTAGGATATTAATTCATCCTTGATTTGTTCACTCAGTCCGTTGGCGAAAACTGCTTGTAGCGATTCTTCATTCCACCCACTCTCCACGGCTAGTGTGCGAAAAGTAATTGCATATTCGGCCACACTGTGTGTTCCCTGGCGCAGTGACATTAATCGCTTGGATGCATCCTTACCACGGACCGGGTGATCAAATCATTTCCTCATCTCATCGGTAAAGGCAAGGTACGAATTAGTAATCGGATCCTGTTTCTCCCACACTGCAGATGCCCACTTCAAGGCTTCACCACGAAGCAGACCGACCATATATGCAATCTTGGCTCTATCCGTGGCGTAAGTACGGGGCTGTTGTTCAAAAACCAGACCACACTGCATTAGGAACGATCGACAGTGCCCAAGATCCCCATCATACCTTTCAGGAGGGGGTACCCAGGGTTCTCGATCAGTGACAGGACTTGGGGTGGCCTCCGAATGTGCAGGGGTTGGTATAGCGACAGGTGGAACAGTTGGGATGCCGAGTTGGGTCTGAATAGCGGAAATGCTAACCGATAGACCTTGCAGATTCGTCATGATCTCCTGGAGGGCTGAACCATGCTGACCCAGTATGGCGCCCTGGTGTGAAACAGCCTGACGAACATTGTCCAGGTCCGCTGGATTCATGTGTTGGCCGGATCGTACTGTCAGGATTTGAGATAGGAACCCAAACGCAGACCGGGCAATGTAAGTATATGGTGATATTTATTGAAGAGTGGTAATAGGGAATTGTTGAAGCGGATGTGGTTGAATAGGGAGTTGGTAGGTTGGTGGCTGAGTTTCCAGGTAGGTGGCAGATAAGTGGTCCGTGATTGTTCGAATCCGTATCCTAGGTGAGTGGAGGAAGAGGTGAGTAGGATGCGGCGTGATGATGGGTATATCCAGGCAGGATTCCTAAACAGAGTACAGACGGAATTACTGAGCAGGGTATAATACGACGAAGCAACTTTAACAACTGGTACAATATATATAACTCAGATGGCTGGTACGCAGATACACATACTAGGTGACTTAACGATCCGGCGGGGACTGGATGTCAGGTCGTCTCTTATATAGTGATGACCGCAGATCTGGAACAGGTGTGTAGTGCTCAGGAATAACATGACAGGCTCCGGATGAATGTAGCCCCGCCCACTCATCAGTAACCAGGCAACTGACCCCGGTACCATGAGATGGACAATAAACAAACAAGACAGACACAAACACAGACTCAGGGAACAGGGATCGTGACACTATTAGGACACGGTATATAATGACACCTGCAAAGGCATATTCTGTAGAGTTTAACATGTTCCATGCCATTGTGATAAAGTATTGCTGCTTGAAGACAATAGGTAAATAAGACAGTACTTCTAATAAGGCCAAGTAACAATAATTTGTATTTTCTCACAAATTACAATTTGGAGAGATGGGCTATGATCCAAGAATCAGTCCAAAACCAAAGTCCAAGTGGCAAACCTTTGGATTAACTGCAACTAAGGTGGGTTTAAGAAAATCGTTGGAACGCTAGGCATAATTGGAGTGATATAAACCTGTAGCAATATGATTTTACTAGGATATTGACTCAAACATATTTTATTTGCCAGGCCAATCGATTTAATTTATGCATATTTTGGATTATGTCAAGGTTGGCCTGGGCTGATTTAAATGTGTAAAGGTGCAGCCATTACATCACCATTAGGTTAATCTAGGTCGTTAACAGGTATGCCAGTCCATCAACGCTTACATTGTGTCTTTGAACCAGTTGGCTTCTCGATCAATCAACTGCTAAGAATCAGTATTTGGCACCCCCATCAGGGCAAAGTGAGAGTGCTTGAAAGTCTAGTATGGAAAGGCATTTTATTTCACACTGGCAAAAGGGTAAGCAAAAAATATAAAATAAGGTGTTATGTCTTTCCAACTGATATTCAACACAACATCAGTACATTCATGTATTGTTTGGGAATTAATATAACATGCAGGACTAAGTGCATGTCTATAACACAGTCTCCTTCCAAAACTAACCTTATTTGGCTAGTAGAGACTCTACTACTGAGTATTTTTCACCCCATTTTAGCTGAGACAGGTAGAAAAGTCCTCTCTACAAGCCAATATGTGTCCCATGTACAGTCTATTACAGTGTATTGCATTTGAGGCTATAGAAGGGGCAGAGTGAAAAGCCATTAGCAGGCCATGCTACATTATCCTCCTCAAAAACGAACTATATTTGGTTAGTAGAGACTCTACTGAGTATTTTCCATCCCTCTTTAGCTGATACATAAATTACTAATTGCACAATAAAAGTGGCCATTGATTAAAATACAATTTCTTTTGAATTATTTAATTAACCACATTGCAATGTTTTGAAATGTGGGCTTTTATTTTGAAGGTTGCGTCATTACAATATAAAGTTGACGTCATCGTTTGTGCTCCTGGCAGAATACTAGTAAACTCGCGGAACTGACGGATTTCCAGGCGACTCACAGCAAGTCACGGGGTATGAAAAGCTGTTCACTTTTCTCTGCATATAGTTTCTTTCGACATAATGTTAATCTTTTTTTAAATGTATTTTTCGGATAAAGTTGCATTGAGAAAACGTAGGCTTTTGTAATAATTTTCAGTGTTTGCAAGTCTAGCCCTATGTTTTCATTGTAACAACGCCTTCATGGAAAATTAATTGCAATTTAGCAACAACACAGTTCAACATTTTGGTTCTTGCATGTTTTGTTTGGGTGCATTTGAAACTGATCCCTATATAGCCTTACATTGATTTGTTTTCGATATTGGTTGATGTTGAATGGTGTTGAATGTCTACCTCCACCTGCTGTCTGTCAGTCTGTCTGTCTGATGCAAGCCTACATAAATGAGCAAACCCTTGACCATGGCTTATTCAGGATGGTGATGTTGCAATGTAACAGCTAGGACACTGAATTGCTTTAGAACCGATATGGGACACTGACTGGTGTCCGGGAAGCTACTCTGAAAATACAGTTTACCAACATAGCAATTACTTCACACTGGAAAAAGTTAAGCTACACTAAAGCTATCTTTAAGAAAAGTTTTAATGAGGTAACTTAAGTTACTTTGAAAAAGTAGTTTACTACGTCTAAACTACTTCGTGAAAAATGATCTTTTAAAAATCTTAAATGTCATAGGCTACAAATTGCAAGAACAACAACTTTGGGGTCATATGTTAACAGAATGTGTAATTTAGCCGATTAACTATGAAACCTGTGAGAATTAGGCTGATCTGACGCTGAAATATAAAGGAATTTATTGCCTACTTCACCAATATTTTATTTATTTATTATTAACTACTGAAAAGTTTAGATTTACATGTGGTTGAGTTTTTTTTTCTTAAAAAAAAAATATGTCACTGGATTTAGGTTAAAAGTTGGGTGAAAAGAAAGAGGAAATACCCTTGTGTTAACTTTTTGCTAATTGAATATGTTTCCCACGTTGATTCAACGGCATCCCATTGAGTTTTTTTGGGTTGAAATGACGTGGAAGCAACGTTGATTCAACCAGTTTTTGCCCAGTGGGAAGCTACTTCAAAATGTAGTAAAATTACTAGTTGAACTACATGTACACTCTAAAAAGAAAAGGTTCCTGGAAGTTCTTCAAAGAACCTCTTTTAAAGGTTCCTCGAATAACCGTTTGGGGTTAATGTTTTATTATTATTATTAATCAGCATAACAATAGTAGCGAAAGAGGATTCCAAAATCTAAATATGAGGTAAACTGTAATGAGTACGCTGGGAGTCGGGAAGCAAGTACAGCGAGTGAATCATTTTAATAAAGAACCCAGGGGAGAGACATATAGGGATTGTAATCAGGGAAGTGATGGAGTCCAGGTGAGTCTGATGAGGCTCTGGTGCGTAACTATGGAGACGTGTGTGTGTGTGATAAAGAACAGCCTGGTGACCTAGAGGCCGGAGAGGGAGTATACTTGACAGTACCCCCCCCCCTCCCTGGCGCCTCTGCTGGGCGCGGGAACCTGACGAGTCGGCTGAAGCGACGGAACCTGACGGGTCTTGTAAACCTGACAAGCTAGCTAAGGCATGAAAGCCCGACGAGCTGCTGAGGCATCCTCGGTAGACTCCAGCAGCGGCACTCCCTGTACTTGCTTCCCAACAAAAAAAACACTCCCGGATGCTTCCCTTTGGTGAGGTGTTATTCTGTAACGAGTACGCTGGGAGTCGGGAAGCAAGTACAGAGTGTAGTTCACTACTCCCCAACACTACAATACATACTACAATACATGTGCCTGAAATACATTTATTTACACAAGTGGCAATACTTAACATTCTCATTCCATTTTTGGACTTTTAAATTAATGATATCTAGAACAGTGGTCTCCAACCTTTTCTGAGTCAAGATCACTTTCTGAGTCAAAATACAAGCTGAGATCTACTGACTTAAAAAACGTAAGCCTATGCAACATTAACCTAAAAACAGTCCTGTAGCAATGAGGTTAGTGCAGTAGGCTATTGGCCAAATTAGGGGCGCATCGTTGCCTCGTTTTGTATCACATTCCAATGATACAACTGGGGGGGACAAAAATGCAATTTCAGAATGTGGGGAGGACATGTCCCCAGGTAAAGTTGCGCCCCTGGGACCAATACATTATCACCGCATATTGGCTTTGCTTGAATTTCCCTGCCAATGCATTGTTGTTTGGACAATATTTAAATCTCACTCATCTACACACAATACCCCATAATGACAAAGTGAAAACATGTTTTTAGACATTTTTGCCAATTTATTGTAAATGGAAAAACAAAAATATCTAATTTACATATGTTTTCACACCCCTGAGTCAATACATGTTAGAATCACCTTTGGCAGCATTTGAGTCTTTCTGGGTAAATCTCTTAAGAGCTTTGCACACCTGGATTGCAGCAAACATAACGCTTTCTATTCAGGACCATAAGTTCATTGCTTGGCCACATTTATTTGCAGTAATACTTTAGTGCCTTGTTGCAAACAAGATGGATGTTTTGGAATATTCTTATTCTGTACAGGCTTCCTTCTTTTCGCTCTGTCATTTAGGTTAGTATTGTGGAGTAACTACAATGTTGTTGATCCATCCTCAGTTTTCTCCTATCATAGCCATTTAACTCTGTCACTGTTTCAAAGCCCTCATGGTGAAATACCTGAGCGGTTTCCTTCCTCTCTGGCAACTGAGTTAGGAAGGAAAGGCAGCGCGCAAATGACAGACGGTTGGGGGTCGGAGCATGCATTAATCCTGCTTTAGGACCAGCACTAGCAGGTCAAAAGAACGACTGAAATGAACGAGTCACTCATAAAAACGTATCATGACTCTCGAGTCAGTAAAAAGTTGTTCACAAATAATACATTTTGCGAACTGCACATCACTACCGTCATCCAGCTCATGGCGAAACTCGAGTGGCACCGCATTATTTCTGCCTCATGCACAACTTCATGTTGCTAGTCCTATGAACAGAGAAAGTTAAATATTCCTCAAGCCACAAATAATAACAACGCAAGCCTATCGATACAGTTTCCTACTCATTCATTACAACTGCAGTGCTGGTTGTAGCGCAAGTGGAAGTAGGAAGAGCTTGCATTTTATTGGTCATAAAAGCATTGAATATAAAGTGTTGACAGTGCTGAGTAAGAACTTGAACATAAACTCACTCATAAAAACAGCAACTCTGCTGTATTCGTTGACAGTCTCTCTCTAGTCATGATTTTAAAAGTTTTGAAATCACAGTATCAACTTTCTTTTACGCCTGCTACTTTACTGCAGACACGGTTATCTGGGCCATCTGATTGGCCAGCAGTAGGCCTATAGTGCACTTGATTTGCTCTCCTCGGCCCGCAAGGAAGGCAGAGTATGTACCTTCAAAAACATAAAATGGTTCAAAATGGGAACACTTTGCCTACCGGGCAGCTGAATTGGGTGCATTTACCACCAACACCCCCTAAAAAAAGAAAAGAAAAGATAACAGTTCAAGAACAATATCATCAAATGTTTTTTTGGCAAAGGTTTTTGCCAATCGACTGGGAATGCCTTGCTAGTCGACCATGATTGATTGGTTGGTGACTACTGCTCCATAGCCATTGATTCTTCACTCCATTGTTTGTAAACAATAACCTTTACAGGACAGAAGCCATGGCAGGAAGCTGTGTTGGGGAGAGCGACGGCCTGACATTCTGGGTGGCTGAACAAAAGGACTACGATGACGTCATGTCCATTTCTGTTAAAATCTACGGAGGGAATGACTACCTGCCTCACCGATACGCCGAGTGGATGACTGAGCCTGACAGAGTGGTTATACTGGGACGCAGAGACGGCAAATTGGTCAGTGTAGCGCGCTCTCGCTCTTGCTCACTCTGTCTCTCTATTTCGCTCTCTCTCTCTCTCTTTCCATCCATCCCTATCACTTCCTTCCGTATCTCTCTCTACCATCCCTCCCTTCCTCTCTGCCTCTTCCATCCATCTGTCATCTCTCCCCTCTCCCCCAGGTGGCACTGGAGTCTGGTCTAATCGTTGACGAGGGGCGTACGGTGGTGGTGGAGGGGTTGAGGGTGTGCCCCAGCGAGAGGGGTCGTGGCGTGGCTAGGGTTATCCAGAGGTTTGATTACCTTTTTGTAAAAAAAAAAAAATGTTTTACACACAACGCAAAAAAGACAGCAACAAACATAGGAAACACCACATAATGTCACATACACAGGTTTGCTGACCAGTACATCCAGCAGCTGTACCCCACCATCAGGACCAAGAGACAAACCAAGGCTGACGACCCTTCAGCTGGGCCCACACAGACACTAGCCAAGTTCACAGAGCTAGGGAGACGGGTGAGTTAGAATTCATACTATACTATACTAATATATACTATACTACTGTACACTTGACTATACTGTACAATTTACTTTACTATACTATTCTACTGTACACTTTACTATACTGTACAATTTACTTTACTATACTATTCTACTGTACACTTTACTATACTGTACAATTTACTTTACTATACTATTCTACTGTACACTTTACTATACTGTACAATTGACTTTACTATACTATACTATTCTACTGTACACTTTACTATACTGTACAATTTACTTTACTATACTATACTACTGTATACTTTACTATACTGTACAATTTACTTTACTATACTGTACAATTTACTATACTATTCTACTGTATACTTTACTATACTATTCTACTGTATACTATGCTACTGTACAATTTACTATACTATTCTACTGTACAATTTACTTTACTATTCTACTGTATACTTTACTATACTATTCTACTGTATACTTTACTATACTATTCTACTGTATACTTTACTATACTGTACAATTTACTTTACTATACTATTCTACATGTACCCCAATGCAACTATCTACTTCCCCATCATTAACTACTCACCCCACTTGTCGGAGAGACAACAAGCCACGTTGAAACACATTAACTCACACATCGCCACACACTTCAACCCTCTACTGGAGATTCACCACTCAGATTTCCACACAGAAAAAGCTACATTAAGGACACGTGCCACTTCATAGACTCCACACCACTCTAGTCTCAGCACATGCATTTTCATTTACCATAGAAACACTCTCTCTACACTCTCTAGGGGTATTATTCTCGCTTGGGGTGTGAGAAGTCCCGGGATCTTAATCCGTGGCACACTTATGGTTTTTATATACAGTATATACGCCTTTTGGGTGTATTATTTGTGTGTTCGTGTAGTGCTCAGTTCAAGTGTAAGGTTGTGATTATGTGGTACCTGGTCAGTAGTGGTAGTAGGTCTTTTGTGTAAGTAATGGCTTCTTCCTTGTTTCAATCGTTTATAGATGGTCCATCAACTGAGAGGTTGGATAAATGCCACGAGGTAGATTTATTGGCCATAGCGGAAGCATTTTAGCATTGCAGTTACTAGTCCCAGAAGCGTACAGACAGAAGTTTAGGAGTCACGAGTTGGCTGGAGAAAAGTCTACTCTGTTTGACAGATGGTGCTCTGTCAGCAAGGCTACTGATTTTGAAACTCTGCGAGAGTTGCTCCTGTCACAAGCAGTACTGGCAGACGAGTTTGCTCTCACGCACAAAAACATATCCTCTGTGGAGCCCACACTGCGCCCCATGGATTCGGAGAATGCCGCAAATGAATGTTCATAATCTCTAACACGATATGCGTAGCCTGTAGGTACCCAACACTCCTTGTGTAAAAGTGCATACATTCATGTTACAGCAATGTTATACTTATTTTATGACATAGGAGGATCAGAAGAGAAATATCACATTATGTTTCAAGTTATAACAACATGTCACGAATCCTTCAGTTTAATACAGTGTTTATAAAACATGTTTACATGGTATTTCCGCCATTTTCTCTTTGTGACAAAGAATAGGAAGGAAAAGGTCCCTGACTTATCTACCTTGCAATCTGTTAGCGCTCAAAAGTCTGATTGGCCGTTTATCCAGTAACACATAAGACGGTCTTCTGACTTGCCGAAGGCATCTGTCTTCTATCTCCTCAGGGCCATTCCGAGTCATAAAGGGAGAAAGGTGTTTATAGGTCTTGTGATACATTGAAAGGGAACGCTGCCAATAACAGAACTGTAAATCTGGGCCTGGAATATGGTACGCTGTCCACTCTTGTTACAACACTATGTACACAATAGAAATACTTGAATTCAGCCACACATACCCTCTTTGGTGTGATAAGGAAGAGGGGGTACTCAAAGCGGTCATTGGGGTATATAAAGACAAACACACTGGCAGGCCTCACCCAGAACAGATTGCCTGATCCCCTTAACCCAGTGATCACCAACCTTTTCTGAGTCGAGATAACTTTCGCAGTCAAAAAGCAAGCCAGGATCGGCCGCTAATAAAAAAAACATTAACCTAATAAAAAAAAGTTCTGTAGGAATGATGTTTGTGCAGTAAGCCTGATACATTATCACAGAGTATTGGCTATATGCCTGTCCTGCCAATATTGTTCTTCTCAGACCATATTATATTTCAAAACTCAAACTTTGATAACAAAATAGATCAGTTGGTGTAACACTTGCGAGGCACAGCTGAGCATAATTTGAAATTATTTGCTAATTAGCTTTTTTGTTTTACTGGACTGATGGTATCTACATCTGATTGTCATGGTGCTTTCAATATAACTGGAAACTCAGAAAATATTGGGTCAAAGCATGACCTCAGTGAACTTCAGGTCAAAGTCAGAGCTCTAGATTATATAACCGTTCAAAAAAAAATTCTCCCAGAGTTCCCAGTTGCCTTGAACACGGCATTAGTCTCAGCGGAGGGAGGGAGAGAGCAGCAGAAGGTCCGCCTCTCACGGTCCCTGATATCTCCTTCCTTTCCTCCGGTGAGACTGACCGTAGACAGAGGACACAGTCTTCCACCTGATGGCGAAATGAGTCGCACCGCATCTGCCTCAGGCGCAAACTCACGTTGTTCTTAAAAGTGAAATGCTCCTCGATAATCAAATAGACACAACGAGCTGCTAATAATAATAAAAATGCAGGGCTACTCATTCATTGCAGCTGCAGTCAGAGTGAACGTTGAAAGAAGCCCGTTTTTATGTTTTGTAGTAGTGTTGAATAAAAGTGCTGACAGTGAGGAGTAAAACTTAAGACCGTCGCTCTCTGGTGAAGGTTATAAAATCTCACGTAAGCTAATCACAAACTGTGATTTGAGCTTTCCGATTGGCCAGCACAGTATGGGACTCCCGATCACGGCCGGATGTGATGCAGCCTGGATTCGAACCAGGGACTATAGTGACACCTCTAGCACTGAGATGCAGTGCTTTAGACAGCTAAAGCTCGGGAGCCCTATATTGATAAAAGTGGTTGAAATAGTCAGTACTTAGTCAGTACTGGGAATTGTATTTCTCCAAATTTTCTTATTTGAATTCTACTTCTGGTTCAAAGCCTTTTGAAAGGCAAATGTGTGCATTTCCTCCTTCCTAGAAACCAGCGCAAATGTCAGCACCTCATACCTGGAAACACAGAGTGGTGAAAAGTCTGTCTCAGCGTGTGGCTCTGTGGTACAACTGACTAAAGGAAGGAACCGCATGTGTCTCTGTCCTAAATGGCACCATATCCCCTATATAGTGCACTACTTTTGACCAGGGCCCATAGGGCTCTAGTGCACTACAGAGAGAATAGGGTTTCATTTGGGATGCAGCCTGTGTCATGGGTACTGGTATGGTGAATACAATGCTGTGTACTAATGGAAACACTTAAACTGGTTTATCGCAGCAGTAGTCCCATTGAGGGCTGCAGACCGGATGGAGACAGGTTATTTCTAATTTAATTGACAAACTGAGCCAGTGTTCATCCCAAAGTGCATTCCATATAGTGCACTACTTTTGACCTCAGCCCTATCAGCCAATAAAGTTGAATGGATGACATATTAATTGACTTTCTGAGGGAGCTTGTTCGGTATAGGCTGTGCTTGTATTGTTAAGAAACTTCACACCTGGTAGAATTCTGTGACGCACGCACAGAGACACACACACACACACTTGACAAACACCACAATGGACTCGTAATTAAGGTGTCAAACCACTCCTTTTTTTTCTTTCTTTACATCTACCTCCGCTTCATCCCTCTCTTCTATACATTTGCGGTCACTGTTTCACCCACTCCTTTTCTTTCTCTCTCCCACTCCCTCATTATCTCTCCCTCATTATCCCTCCCTCCCTCACTCCCACTCTCTCAACACTCCATCCCCTCTCTCTCTCTCTCTGTCTATCTCTCTTTCTCTCTCTGTCTCTCTCTAGGCTTCACTATCATTGTTCGGAGAGGCCGACAGTTTCGACGGTTTCATCTCACACCTGAAGAACAAACTGCATTCCACCACAGGAAGTGACCCAGGTGTGTCCTTCCCCCAAATGGTTCCGTTAGAGGATGAGCAACACCTGAAGAACATCCTCCTTGATCCTGAACTCCCCTCCAGGGTCCAACTTCCTGGCGGTGCCATTATCCAAGACTGGCAGCCCTTACAACCAATCAAAGGCAACCTTGAGATCTTAGCAAGGCGAAACATCACCTGGTTGGCCGACAAGCCGGAAAGACCTGCCTTCCTCAGCTTTTACACTCCACTTTATCCAATCCCGTACAAGGGAGGATCGCTGAGATTCAATATCGATATGTTTGGAACGGAACTAGTTTCAGCAAAGAAGGCACTTGTTGGCCATTTTGAGAAAGTGAGGGATAGAAGGGAGGCGAAGGGGAGGGTGATGGTTCATGTGTATCTGAATAAGTCGCTATGGGAGGGGGTGAGGGAGTTCTGTGAGGGAGACACAGGGGTGAGGAGGTGTAGAGAGTACTGGGAACAACTTCTTCTGGAGAGAGAGATGTGAGGGGAGGGGGAGAGAGAGCGGGGATGAGGAGAAGATGACGAGAAAGAGGGGACACGGTGAGAAAGAGATAAAAGGAGACGGAGCAGGTTTTTCCACATCTTTCTTTGATTGTTTGAATCAGCTGTGTAGTGCTAGGGGGGGAAACTCATCCTGACTTAGAGGACTGAAGATTTAAAGTGAATTAGTTATATTTAGCCATGTAATCAATATACATAATTTAACATACAGTATGTAACAGACTTTTAATACTGATTTTATTGATTTGACTGGAACGAAGCCAGCACTTTAGAAGTTAATATGATTTTTTTTTTTAAATGATTGTGATGATGTAAGAATTTATAACAGGAATAAATGTTTTCTTATTAAATCATTATACATTTTTGTAAAGACAACTGTACCAAATCACTGTGATTCATCATTATTATGAAATGCAAATCAGTATCGATAAGAGAAAATAAATAGAACATCGTTGGTCATTAGCTGGAGGTGGACTGACTGTTGTTATTGGAGTTGAGAGAATGCCAGAGTAATTCAGGATTATTTGTTCTCTCTCTCTCCTTTACTGTATCCATTTATAACTGAAGCAGGCAGAGCTAAAAAAGGGGAAATGACTGAGCTTGTGTGTGTGTGTGTGAATGTGTTTGTGTGTGAACATGTTTGTGTGAACGTGTGTTTTTGTGTGTGTGTGTGTGTGTGTTTGAGTGCTTGTTCCTGAATACTAAAACACTTGACACATTTGCCTAATTATAAAGATTAATCGGAGCCCAAAGATTATGAGAATTAAAGAACATTATTATCCAAACCAGAGCTGTGAGTAACATCCTGTCTCTAACCAAAGAGAGCTGTCAGTAACATCCTGTCTCTAACCAAAGAGAGCTGTCAGTAACATCCTGTCTCTAACCAAAGAGAGCTGTCAGTAACATCCTGTCTCTAACCAAAGAGAGCTGTGAGTAACATCCTGTCTCTAACCAAAGAGAGCTGTCAGTAACATCCTGTCTCTAACCAAAGAGAGCTGTCAGTAACATCCTGTTTCTAACCAAAGAGAGCTGTGAGTAACATCCTGTCTCTAACCAAAGAGAGCTGTGAGTAACATCCTGTCTCTAACCAAAGAGAGCTGTCAGTAACATCCTGTCTCTAACCAAAGAGAGCTGTCAGTAACATCCTGTCTCTAACCAAAGAGAGCTGTGAGTAGCATCCTGTCTCTAACCAAAGAGAGCTGTGAGTAACATCCTGTCTCTAACCAAAGAGAGCTGTCAGTAACATCCTGTCTCTAACCAAAGAGAGCTGTGAGTAACATCCTGTCTCTAACCAAAGAGAGCTGTGAGTAACATCCTGTCTCTAACCAAAGAGCTTTCAGACATTTAGTTACATTGTTGTTCTATTAGGTGCTATCTGGGTACTGTAGCTCTCAAAGGGCTATTTGTAATAAAATAAAGTACTGGCAAAGGTAAAATAAACAGTAGCCGAGGATAAAACAGAATAAAACAATATAAGACTATTATTATTATTAATTATATTACCTATTCAATTATACCTGGTGTAAAAGCCACACAAAGGCAGTATAGATAGATAAGGATAAAGCCTTATAAAAATGGGCTACAGAATAGAGCTTGGTTTGTCAGATTCTCTCCCTGCATTTCTTTATTCATGACAATCTCTATCAGACTCTCACAGACGATACCGATGCGGTTCTACATAGTCTCAGCTGGCTGCGTTTACACAGGCAGCCCAATTCTGACATTTTGACCAATCTGATCAGCTCTGAAAAAGATCTGATGTGAAAAGATCTGATGTGATTGGTCAAAAGACCAATTAGTGGAAAGAAATATCAGAATTGGGCTTCCTGTGTAAACACAGCCATAGGGGGAGCAGGTAGCTGACTAG
This sequence comes from Thymallus thymallus, assembly GCA_023634145.1. NCBI lineage: Eukaryota > Metazoa > Chordata > Actinopteri > Salmoniformes > Salmonidae > Thymallus > Thymallus thymallus. The sequence continues at coordinate 6,598,139 of CM042422.1, forward strand.
TGGTGGCTATATTCAGCATGATAATGTCCATTGGGGTGGGTGATGGAAACGGGAGAACAGGCCATGGCTGGGGTGGCTGGGGTCCCTGATGATCTTCTTGGGCTTCCTGCGGTGTCCTGGAGGGCAGGCAGTGGGCACCCAATGGTGTGTTCGGCTGAGTGCACCACCCTCTGTATTGTCTTGTGGTCCGCAGTGGTGGAGATGCCTTACCAGGCTGTGATGCAGCCCGACAGTATTCTCTCGATGGTGCTCCTGTAGAACACTGTGAGGACCCCTTTGGGACAGGCCGAATTTCTTCAGCGTCCTGAGGTTGAAGAGTCTCTGACGTACCTTCCTCACCACGGTGTCTGTGTGGCTTGACCTTCAGCGACTCGGAGCTGTGCACGCCAAGGAACTTTACGCTTTTGACCGTCTCGATGGCGGCCCCATTGATGAGGATGGGGGCATGCCCAGCCTGGTTCCTCCTGAAGTCCACAATCAGCTCTTTTGTTTTGGTGACGTTGAGGGAGTGGTTGTTTACTTGGCACCACGCCGTCAGAGTACCTACCTGCTCCCTGTAGGCCGTCTCATCATTGTTGGTGATCAGGCCTACTACTGTTGTGCCGTCAGCATACTTGATGATGGAGTTGGAACTGTGTGAGGCCATGCAGTCATGGGTATACAGGGAGCACAAGAGGGGACTGAGGACGCACCATTGTGAGTCCCCCGTGTTGAGAATCAGGGTCAAAGAGGTAACGTTGTCTTCCTTCACCGCCTCTTCACTTCATGATGACGGAGGTGAGTACTATGGGACGGCACAGTTCAATTACTTTCCACTTCTTGGGCATTTGGGATGACAGTGGACACCTTGAAGCAAGGCGGGGATAGCGGCCTGAGCTTACGTAAGTACATAGCGAGGGTTAACACGTTTGAATGACTTACATAAGTACCTAGCCCTCGTTTTCCTCAGGGGCTCTCCTCGACAGCTCAGAGTCCTTGTTGTCCTCGAAGCGTGATATCTGCGACGTGGCTGGCTTTCTTTTTGCAGTCCGTGATCATTAGGAGACCCTCCCCCATACGCCTTGTGTCCGACCCGCTGGATTGCTCCTCCCCTTTGTCCCTGTACTTGTGTTTTGCCGTCTTGATCGATCTGAGTAGGTCGTAGGTCGTAAACCATACTATTGTCCCCGGTCACCTTGCCCTGTTTATAAGTAGCATCTCTCTGTTTCTCTATAAGGCTGCCATCAATCCACGGTTTTTGATTCGGGTTTTGAAAGACACTATCAGTATCACATCATCTATTCTGATTGGTCGGACCAACGGTGTTCAGGCAGGGATCAGCAAAAGGGCGTCATGGTCATATTTACTGAAAGGAGGATGTGAGACGGCCTTATACCCGTGTCTAAAAGGCATCATGGTCATATTTACTGAAAGGAAGATGGGAGACGGCCTTATACCCGTGTCTAAAAGGCATCATGGTCATATTTACTGAAAGGAAGATGGGAGACGGCCTTATACCCGTGTCTAAAAGGCATCATGGTCATATTTACTGAAAGGAGGATGTGAGACGGCCTTATACCCGTGTCTAAAAGGCGTCATGGTCATGTTTACTGAAAGGAGGATGGGAGACGGCCTTATACCCGTGTCTAAAAGGCGTCATGGTCATATTTACTGAAAGGAGGATGGTCATATTTACTGAAAGGAGGATGGTCATATTTACTGAAAGGAGGATGGTCATATTTACTGAAAGGAGGATGGTCATATTTACTGAAAGGAGGATGGTCATATTTACTGAAAGGAGGATGGTCATATTTACTGAAAGGAGGATGGGAGAGCGTGGAATAGGAAACCTGCGTTGTGAGGCGTCATCTTATATATGATGACATACACAAATATTAATTGTCTGTCTCTGTATTCTGTTAATTGTGGCACAAATTAACATCTGTTTTTTATGAATGGACTGCAGTAGAGAGTCAGTCAGTAAGGCTGTCAGGATGGCAGAGGTGTGGTGGTGTGTCCTCTAGTGGGCAGCAGAGAGTCAGCCAGTAAGGCTGTCAGGGTGGTATTGGTGTGGTGGTGTTGCAGTGTGGTGGTTTTGGTGTTCTGGAATTGGTGTGGTGGTGTTGCGGTGTTGCAGCGTGGTGGAATTGGTGTGGTGGTGTTGCAGTGTGGTGGTATTGGTGTGGTGGTGTTGCAGTGTGGTGGTATTGGTGCGGTGGTGGTCCAGTGTGGTGGTGTTGGTATGGTGGTTTTGCAGTGTGGTGGTATTGGTGTGGTGGTGGTGCAGTGTGGTGTTATTGGTGTGGTGGTGTTGTATTGTGGTGGTGTTGCAGTGTGGTGGTGTTGGTGTGGTGTTATTGGTGTGAGGATGGGAGACGGCCTTATACCCGTGTCTAACAGGCGTCATGGTCATATTTACTGAAAGGAGGATGGGAGACGGCCTTATACCCGTGTCTAAAAGGCGTCATGGTCATATTTACTGAAAGGTGGATGGGAGACGGCCTTATACCCGTGTCTAAAAGGCATCATGGTCATATTTACTGAAAGGTGGATGGGAGACGGCCTTATACCCGTGTCTAAAAGGCATCATGGTCATATTTACTGAAAGGAGGATGGGAGAGCGTGGAATAGGAAACCTGCGTTGTGAGGCGTCATCTTATATATGATGACATACACAAATATTAATTGTCTGTCTCTGTATTCTGTTAATTGTGGCACAAATTAACATCTGTTTTTTATGAATGGACTGCAGTAGAGAGTCAGTCAGTAAGGCTGTCAGGATGGCAGAGGTGTGGTGGTGTGTCCTCTAGTGGGCAGCAGAGAGTCAGCCAGTAAGGCTGTCAGGGTGGTATTGGTGTGGTGGTGTTGCAGTGTGGTGGTTTTGGTGTTCTGGAATTGGTGTGGTGGTGTTGCGGTGTTGCAGCGTGGTGGAATTGGTGTGGTGGTGTTGCAGTGTGGTGGTATTGGTGTGGTGGTGTTGCAGTGTGGTGGTATTGGTGCGGTGGTGGTCCAGTGTGGTGGTGTTGGTATGGTGGTTTTGCAGTGTGGTGGTATTGGTGTGGTGGTGGTGCAGTGTGGTGTTATTGGTGTGGTGGTGTTGTATTGTGGTGGTGTTGCAGTGTGGTGGTGTTGGTGTGGTGTTATTGGTGTGAGGATGTGAGACGGCCTTATACCCGTGTCTAACAGGCGTCATGGTCATATTTACTGAAAGGTGGATGGGAGACGGCCTTATACCCGTGTCTAAAAGGCATCATGGTCATATTTACTGAAAGGAGGATGGGAGAGCGTGGAATAGGAAACCTGCGTTGTGAGGCGTCATCTTATATATGATGACATACACAAATATTAATTGTCTGTCTCTGTATTCTGTTAATTGTGGCACAAATTAACATCTGTTTTTTATGAATGGACTGCAGTAGAGAGTCAGTCAGTAAGGCTGTCAGGATGGCAGAGGTGTGGTGGTGTGTCCTCTAGTGGGCAGCAGAGAGTCAGCCAGTAAGGCTGTCAGGGTGGTATTGGTGTGGTGGTGTTGCAGTGTGGTGGTTTTGGTGTTCTGGAATTGGTGTGGTGGTGTTGCGGTGTTGCAGCGTGGTGGAATTGGTGTGGTGGTGTTGCAGTGTGGTGGTATTGGTGTGGTGGTGTTGCAGTGTGGTGGTATTGGTGCGGTGGTGGTCCAGTGTGGTGGTGTTGGTATGGTGGTTTTGCAGTGTGGTGGTATTGGTGTGGTGGTGGTGCAGTGTGGTGTTATTGGTGTGGTGGTGTTGTATTGTGGTGGTGTTGCAGTGTGGTGGTGTTGGTGTGGTGTTATTGGTGTGATGGTGTTGTATTGTGGTGGTGTTGCAGTGTGGTGGTGTTGGTGTGGTGGTGTTGCAGTGTGGTTAGTCATAGAAATAATAGCTGGTAGGGAGAGATAATGTAACCTGCCAGGATGGATGGATGGATGGAGGTTGGGAGGAAGGGGCGATGGGAGGGAGGCGAGGGGGGAGTAATGAAAGGGTTTTCAATGGTAAAGTGAGGAAGGGGGAGTGAGGCGGAG